>JAPKLY010000257.1:610678-649491 GCA_026898435.1 Prunella vulgaris
CTCATATTATATCCAAGAACACAAAATCTTGGATTATTGTTTGATAGGATTAATGTGTTATAACTTGCCACATAACAAACACGATTAACAAATTCTATCAACAATCAGTATTCAGTTCAGGAACCTCTAGCATTTTAGGTTCTCAGTTCTATAAGATGGAATCAGGAAAGGATTAGTACAGTTCTTGATAAAGTGCAGAAAAGAAAATCAGGTGTCAACGAGATGTTGTCTTAGGAATAAAATTAGTTCATTAAATCAGAAAGTTGAGTACATGGATTCCTGAACTGTTACAAAGTATTCTTGACAAAAACTACTCCTAACAATCTACTCTTCGTCTTCCCATCTTGCCATTGAAAGTCTATACTTCCCCAGGACTCTCATCTTCGCAGTATGGAACTGTACTGGATCTTCGAGAGCACCGGATCTACTTGCTACCTTTGCCATTTCAGCTTGAATTTCATTTCGGTCAAGATGATGGTTGATACCGAGGGTTGGAGGAATATAGATAAGGTTCTCAAGAGCCTTCACCTGAACCTGAGCTCTATCAGCAAATCGATTGATCTCAGCCCATAGATCAGCATGCTGAAAGGCCATCCATTCACAAAATATGTCATTCCTGTCCTGGTCCTTGCACTTGAGCCAGTCCCCGTACACAAAATACTTCTCCACAAACTCTCTTTTAATGGAAATCCATTTTTCGTTCAACTCGGGAGGGACAAAGTTGTCCACGTACTCATATAGAATAGGACCAGTCTCCTAAGGGGTTATCTTCCTCTTGGTCACCACAACTTTCTTCTTAGCAGCATCAGGGGCAGGTTTTTTCTTTTCAGTCTTCTCCTTCAGCACCTCAACTTGCCCCTTCAGCTTTTGGAGTTCAGTTGCCTGACTCCTGACTTGTAAAGCGGTTTCTATCGTCAGCTGCTTAGACCTTTTTCTTTCCTCGATAATGGGATCACCAGGGAAGTGTTGCTCTTCCATCTCCTCCATCAGTTCAGCCTCGAAGACTTTCCTCTTCTTCTAAACCATGACCTTAGGATTTTTCAGCTTCTTCCCTTCCCCCTTTTTGGCAGCATCAGGGGATCGCTCCTCGTCATCGAGCTTCTTCTTCATCTCATTAATCAGGATCCCCTGAGATGAATTCTGGTCCGACACCACCTTTACTTCAGCAGCCACCTAATCAGCTTTCTCCGCCGTGATCAGAAATTTGAATAGATGACTATCAAACTCTTTCTTCATGGATGCTACATCCTACTTCTGATTAGAACACTCCTTCATCAGGGTAGCGAAACTTTTCGTCAATGCATCATCAGAAGCCTTCTGACCATCCCTCAACTTGGTCAGAAGCAAGTCATCTCCAGCTTTGGCCACTTCCTGAGCCACCTCACTGACCAGGGCCTCCTGCCCCTTCAAAGCCTCAACAATGAGAGCCTTTATTAGTTCATCCAGGCCTCCCAAAGCTGAGTCAACTGCTTGTTGTACTTGGCTAGTGATCGTAGTGAGCTCAGTTGAGCGTTGATTCTCAATGCTCAGGAATCTGTCAGAGTGTTCCTTCCTTGCACTGAGAAAAACAGTCGTCAGTTTCTTGTATTTCTGACGCTGGCGCTCCAACTTGCTGAGAATGTTCCTTGCCATCTGAGGAGCATTAAATGCTGCGCAGACTCCATACTTACGTGTCGCCTCCTCACTGGTCATTTGTCCAATGGCTAGTTTGTCAGCTTTGACTTTGTTAATCCTCGTACATTTATAATTCTGAGTTTCTCGTTCTTTACAATAAATGTTTGTGTTTATTACGGAGATGTTGTCATTCTCTTTGTTCCTCAGACTCCATTGCACGTGTAACCTTACCTTGTCAGGACTTACAAGTATCAGATACACTGATACTATGCCCTAGTCAGGACTTATGAACATCAGAGGTGACACCCAGCCTGATCAAGGTTACACTTGCCCTTCACTGATGGAGCCTTGCCCTGAGCATGCTTAGTGTACTCAGTATGGACCTCATCACTGGTTGTCTTAAGAATGGCTTCCACACAGCTTCAGGAGTCTTTTCAGGTTTCTCAGGTTCAGCTTCAGGTCGACCACCTTCAGGACGATCTAGGACCTTCAGTGTAATACCCCGAACCAAATTAGGATTTTTTTTCCTTTATTTATTATTACTTATGTAATTATTATTATGTTTAGATATGTTATTCTTATGGGTTATTCAACTATTTCCTTATTGTTGATAAGTTTCGAAAAATTGGGTTCTATTCGGAAAAAAAAATTATTCAAAACCGAAACCGGAAGCACTCCTAGCATAAAATGTAAATTAAATTAAATACAGTTCATGACATAAAATGTTCATGAAAATTTAGTTTAAATTAAGTTCCTTAATACTTAAAAATCACTTATAATTATCAACCAAAAATCAAAAAAATTTGAACCGAAATTACTACAAAAAATATATCAGTTTTTGCCGACGAAAGCCATATTGCGTACCATAAAAATTGGCTGCAAAAATGCAGCCAAACACTTCAAATTTTCGGCCATAGGGGCTTATTGGGGAGAAAAATTATGTTTTTTGCCCAACCAACTCTCCTAGGCCTAAGACCAACCAATGGAGCTCCCTACTTTTCAACACTTCACATGCTCTCCCCTTTATGCCCCTAGTTGGATACTCATGATGTTGTGCCTATAAATACAACCTCATGGACTTTACGCTCATTTTTTATTTCATTTCCATTTCATCCTCCTTAGCAAGATAGTATACAACAAGAAGAACCTCCCTCCCTCTCCCCCTCCCCCTCCCCCTCACTTTCGGCCACCACTCCAAAGGGAGAAGAAAAAATTTTCTTCTCCCATTTCCAACCATAGGAGGTCTCCATTTTCAAGTATTAAGTCCTCCATGAAGTCATCTTGAAGGTTGAAGGCCATTTCTAAGCAAGAAGAAGCTCAAACCTTCTTTCTCTCTCTTCAACTACATGTGGGTTTCTCCATTTTCTTCATCACTCTCCTTCTAACTTGCTCTATTTCTTGTTGTAGCTCAAGGGCAAGCTTATCTTCTTCAAGGAGCTCCACCCAACACTTATTTCTAAAGCTTCAAGGTCTTGGTTCTAAAAAGATATCTCCAAAAGGTTCAAGACTATAACCCATAACCATATATGTGATTGCATGTTAGTTTTATTCACTTAGGAGCTTGGAAGTCTTATTGCATGTCAAGTCTAAATTCTTTTAATGAATGTTTGATGAAGTGTCTTGAAGAGTATATACTGTTTAGATGATTATCATGTGGTTATAAGGTGTTTTGGTATGTTGATGATAGCATTAAAGGCTTGAAATGCATGTGGGTCTCTAGAGTTAGGATTTTTGTCACATCTTGGGTGTTTTGAGCAAAAGTCGATGTAGTATACTTGTTTTATTGAAATTTTTGTTTACATATTCTGAAATTAGGTTGAGTTAGCTTTCTTTTGGCTTTGGTTTCATGTCATTTGGAATTTTCTACAATTAGTTATGAATTTTTGAAAAATGTGTGTCAAACTGCCTTGCATGTGACGTTTCTTGAATTTCTGGTAACAATCGGCTCATGAAAACCTTTCGTAAATTTTTTTATTAAATATTAGATGATGTTAGGAAACTCTATGAATTTTTCCAAAATTTTTAGACTAGCCAAAATATGTTTACAAAATTATTTTTGTGGGTGGTACACTGCTGAAAACTCACTGGAAAGGCTAAAAAGCCTACTGACCACTTTTCTAGAATGACTCAAACTGACCTTTTCCGTGAGTCAAACCTCTTGGGACAAATTTTTTATGTGTTCTACACTTCAAGAGGTATCTTCTGTAAACATTTCATGGTTTTTAGATGTGTTTTGATATTTTTAGAAAATGCTCAAAGTAGGTGTAGGTGCAGCCCCAACATACAAACTGCACAAATTAAATGTTGATGTGTATGTATTATTTCCATGTTAGAAGTTAAGTAAATATTTTTCTTTAGAAAAACTAAAGTCTAGAAGCCTTGAATGATGTTATTTTAATGTGTATATTATGTGCATATATGGGTATGTGAATGCATGTAGTAGGTAGATGCATGGTGATTAGTGTCGTGTTTAAGTTGGGAGTCATATGTTCTTGTTTGTCTAAAACTTTTATAACAAACCTCTAAAATATGCAAGTGTACTAAAAGAGACTTAACAAGAGCCCTTAACTAAAAGACTTATTAAATAAGTACAAGTACTAAATGAAGTGTAACAAATGATGCTAGTTGTGAGTGCTTCTACGGTGACGAGAACTTTGGGTGAAAACAAAGGGGGGCTGACTTACAAAAGGAAAAGCTTTTAAGGTGGATGACATTTACTGTACTGCCATAATATTGGTGTGTGCAAAAAAAAACGTTTTGACCTTCGGGTCGGTTTACTGGATTTACTCGGTTTACATGAGTTCTTAAGGTTATTACCCCGGTTATTACCCAATTATTATGTGAACGCCCATGGGCGAAGCATCTCAAATGATGTGTAATGGTCTGGCCTATGTGGCTAGGCGCCATGGTGGAAGAGAGCCTTTGTGTGCTAAAGTGTCTAAAATGACATATAGTGGTCAGGCCTGTGTGGCTAGGCGCCGCGGTGGAATAGAGCCTTCGTGTGCTAAAACATCTCAAATGATGTGTAATGGTCTGGCCTGTGTGGCTAGGCGCCATGGTGGAATGGAGCCTTTGTGTGCTAAAGTGTCTAAAATGACATGTAGTGGTCTGGCCTGTGTGCCTAGGCGTCGCGGTGGAATAGAGCCTTCGTGTGCTAAAACATCTTAAATGATGTGTAATGGTCTGGCCTGTGTGGCTAGGCATCATGGTGGAAGAGAGCCTTCATGTGCTATGTATGAATGACGAGCCTTTGTGGCTATATATATACATATATATATATGTATATGGAAAAGAAAAGAGAAAGAAGCTTTCTTAAAAATGATGTATTTTGGAACGGCGAGCCTCTGTGGCTATGAAAATATTTTGTTTATTTGCGTACTGCCAACCTGTACAATAGCGTACGGGTCACCGACACTGAGAATTCAAATCTCACTTCCCCATATTTTAAATTTTTTCAGGTACTGATGAAGGGCCAGTTGGAGAGTGATACAATTCCCGTGTCTTGTGTTTGTTTTAATCGTGATATGCACTTCATTATGGATTTAACTATTATGATGGATACCATTAATATGCTGGACCTAAGTTAAGACTTATCGGTGCGTCGAGGAAATGAACACTATTATATCCCTCGATGATGAAACTATGTGATGTTTATTTTGCTTGTCTATTTTGTGCCAAACTTTTAACGTGATCTTGTGGGGTGTTTTGGAAAATGGCCACTGTTACTTTTATCGTACGCTTTCGCTATCTTTTTAAATGTTGATATTATTATTGTTTCAAAAAAATTTTACTGGGTTTTTGGGTCACCAAGTGACGACTCGGGTTTCTAGAATGTCAATTTTACAAAAAAAAGAAAAAAAAATGGGGCGTCACATTCAGGGTTGGAAAATACTTCAGACTTCAGACTTTTGGGACGTCACCATCAGTCTTCAATCTTCAGCACGTTCCCCCTGAACTGAATACCTGTAAATAGAAAAACTTTATTCTAGCTTGACTATCCTGAAACTATCATCCTGATATGAACTATACTTAGGCAAATTCATCAAGGGATTTTGGGATCTAATCAAAACACTTAAGATTGTCCCAACAGTTATGTTAATCTAAAAAGAATTCAAAGATTAGTGGCAGACGGCTCGTTGGAGTTTCTCCACGCTGAGTCATTTCCAATATTGTTTAGAGGGGAAGATGACTAAGAGGACCTTCGGGGCTAAGGGGAATAGAGCTAGTGAAGTGTTGGAAATCATTCACACTGACGTATGTGGGCCAATGTCGATTCAACCTAGAGGAGCTTTTGAGTATTTCGTAACATTTACGGATGGCTACTCAAGATATGGGTACATTTACCTTATGCGGCACAAATCGGAAATCTTTGATAAATTCAAAGAATTCAAAGCCGAGGCCGAGAAACATAGGGGAAAGAGTATCAAGTTCCTACGATTGGATCGTGGGGGTGAATACCTCAACAATGAATTCTTGACCTACTTGTTAAGTGAAGGGATTTTATCCCAATTGACCGCACCTAGTACCCCTTAAAAAAATGGGGTTACGGAACGAAAAAATATGACTCTTTTAGAGATGGTCAGATCCATGATGAGTTATTCAAAATTATCCAAGTAATTTTGGGGCTATGCCTTGGAAACAACGACATATATCCTAAACTTGTTACCATCCGAATAGGTTCCTAAGACCCAATCAGAATTGTGGATCGGGCAAAAGTCAAGTTTGAAACACATGGATATTTGAGGGTGTCTGGCATACGTGTTAGACAAGGAAGCCGATAAGTTGGATCCTCGCTCAGAAATAAGGTTGTTTGTAGGATATCCCAATGGAACGAAATAGGGTATGTTCTATAGTCCAAAGGACCAAAGAATCATAATTAGTACGCATTCTAAGTTCTTAGAAGAAGACTATATGAATAATAGAAAGCCCAAAAGTGAGATTACCTTAGATGAGATAAAAAGGCCTAATCATACACCAACGGTACAAGTTGACGTATCACGCGACACACCAACACAACTGGAGCCTCGTCATAATGGAAGGGTTATGAGACAACCCGAGATATTCATGTTCATGGGAGAGTCATTGAACTTGGTCCCTGGAAAAGATGAATCAGACCCATGAACGTATAACGAGGCGCTTCAAGATAAGGATGTGGATTCTTGGCAAACGGTAATGGAAGCTGAGATGGGTTCTATGGATAAAAATAAGGTGTGGGAGCTTGTTGAGCCACCCAATGAGGTAAAAGACATTTGATGCAAGTGGGTCTACAAGAGAAAAAGAGGATCGAACGGAAATGTTGAGTCCTTCAAGGCTAGATTTGTAGGGAAAGAATATACTCATAAAGAAGGGATCGATTCTGCGGAAGCCTTTTCGCCTGTGGCTATGCTTAAGTCTATCTGTATTCTCTTGGCGGTAGCTGCACATCTCGATTTTGAAATCTGGCAAATATATGTCAAGACAACTTTCCTAAACGGAAGTCTTTAAGAAGATATCTATATGCGTCAATCTGAAGGCTTCATTGAAAAAGGCCAAGAGCACCTTGTATGCAAGCTTAAGAGATCTATCTAAGCATTCAAGCAAGCATCACGAGCTTGGAATCAATATTTTGATCAGGTGATAAAATTTTATGATTTTGATCAAAACGAGTTTGAGAGTTGTGTGTACAAGAAGTATGTCGGAACTACCGTGGTATTCTTAGTACTACACGTAGATGACATTTTTCTCATCGGAGACAATGTAGCAGTGTTATTAGACGTGAGAGTATGATTCTCAAATTAGTTTGATATGAAGGACTTAGGGGAAGCCGATCATGTCTTAGGGATCAAGATTACTCGAGATCACAAGAAAAGAATGATCAGCTTATCGCAAGCTTCATACGTAGATATTGTTTTGAAACAGTTTGGCATGAAGAATTCTAAGAAAGATTTTATATATTTTAGACACGGAATTCATCTATCGAAAGAGATGTGTCCGAAGACACAAGAGGAGATAGATTGCATGAAAGACATCCCGTATGCTTCGGTAGTTGGAAGCCTCATGTATGCTATGTTGTGTGCGAGACCGGATATCTGCTTTATAGTTGGCATGGTAGCACGATATCAAAGCAACCCCGGAAAAGAGCATTGGACTGTTGTTAAAAATATTCTGAAATATCTCAAGAGAACTCGAGATAGAATATTGGATTTTCAGTTAGATAGTCTAATCCGCAAAGGTTATACGAACTCGAATTTCTAATCAGGCTTAGACTCCAAAAAGTCTACCTCGGGTAGTGTGTTCTGCTTGGGAGGTGCAGCCGTGACATGGAGAATCGTTAAGAAAAAATACATCACTGATTCTACCATGGAAGCCGAGTATTTAGCCACTTGTGAAGCGGTGAAAGAGACGATTTGGCTCAAGAACTTCTTAGTGGACTTGGAGGTAGTTCTAGATTTGCCCAGCATCATCACTATCTATTGTGACAATGCCGGAGCAGTTGCAAATTCAAGGAAACCAAGAGGCCACAAGGCCAACAAACACATTTAAGGATATACCATCTTAGATGAGAAATCGTTGAGATAGGAGATGAAGAGGTGGCAAAAATCGCATCGAAGAACGACCTAGTTAATCCTCTCACAAAGTGTCTGCCTCTGTGTACATTCAAGAGACATGCGGGAGGAATAGTGGTCAAGTGTGTTGTCAATCTGCTTTGAGTATAAGTGGGAGAAATTACATGTGTAGGACATAGATATGATGTAGTATACTTAAAAGCAGACTTTTAATATAAGTGGGAGATTGTTAGGGTTATACTGGCAAGTATACTTTTACTTTGTACAACTAAACTGAATCTATAGATTTATCTAAAATAAATCTTCTATCACTGTGCATTAAATAAAATGAATGTTATCTATTTATTGCAACTTGTTCAAATATAATAGTGCAAGATACACTGTAGATAAATTTGGTGATCCCCGGATAACTCATAGCAAGATCACATTCTAAGTGTCTTGTAACAAGTGTTAACTTGACAACCTAGATGATATTTGAACATCCCATTGGTAAACGGTTAATGTGTAGATTTCAGATTGACTTATCTTGACCAAGGGATACACTAGTGCATCATGATGCATTGAAGATTACCTACATAGAGGTAATACTTCCATACTGACTTGTAGATTGAAGAATTAGACCTCAGTGATTGTTTATTTCTAAACCTCTCTCCCTTAAATAGGACTGTATGTAATCGGTGTGTGGCATTTTGATTTGTTATGGGTAGAGAGACAATGAGACTCAATACTTTGCATCTTGGGCAGCACCATTGAGAACATGACATGTTGGGAAATCCCTTATGTTTTGATGACATTAAAACCAGCTGACTTTAGGAAGTCAGCTGAGGTCATATCAGCTGAGGTACAGAAATCAGACGAGGACAAATCAACATAGGACCACCTAGATCAGCACAGATATGGTCAGGAGCTATGCTCAACATCCCAGCTGAGTCCTGAACATATCAGACGAGGACCAGCAGCAGCAGCTAAGGTGGTCTAAAGCTGTTGCATAGAAGATCTATTTACAGAAAGTCAATCAAGTCAAGAAGACAAGATCTTCTCAACGGCTAGATGATTTCCAGAATCATAGGCAATCAATCAAGATAATCAGATTGAAGATCAAGCCAAGATGGAAATATATCAACCTGGAGATCAAGAATCAATCAATCACTTTGATTGACTGATTACATATTTATATGGATTTCAAATCCTAGTCAACTCTAACGGCTAGTTTTTTATACCTATAAATATGAGTACAAGAGAGAAAAATCATAACGTTACTACGCGCGATTACACTAACAGATAGGCTACACTATTTTCCTCTATACACAAACATATTCATACAAATTATTATTCATTTGTAAAGACTTTGTAGAAGTCGATCAGTTAGTTACAAGTTTGTTTGCACTAACAGTTTGTGTGTAAAAGAGAGTGTGATCTCTCAGGTTGTAAGGAAGAAAGTATGTGAGTAAGAGAGCCCCGAGAGTGGATGTAGGACAGTTGGTCCGAACCACTATAAATCTTGTGTTTTTTATTTGCTTTATTTAATTGCTCCTACTTGCTGCACTAATTAAAAGAATTTAACTTAAAACATTTCCGCACACAAAATCATTGCGCACTCAGCTGATTGTAAAGCCAGCTGATTTTCAAACAAAAAGACTCAAAGTCTTCTTTAGGGACCAACATGACAGTTAATAAAATTTTAATACAGAGGAACGTGTGCTTGGAGGGTCTTGCATGATTAGTTCCCTTGGTGGGCTCTAAATGTTCGTCATACTAAATCTTGCAAGTGGAATTTGTTTCCGGTATGATGATAAAAAAGAGATGTCCTTAGTCCAAGGATAAGATGCTAAATTAATTAAGGCGTTCAGTGGCTTGATTAATTAAAGGTCAAGAAAATCTTAAACACGGGAAATAATGACCGAGATCCATATGATAGTAATATGGGTTAAGATGGATAGTCCAACATTAATCCTGTAGTGGAGTGAGATTAATGTTAATGAGTTGAATGATATTGAGCTCAATGTTAGAGTTCCAGGCCCATTGGGAGGTCCAATATTAATTCTCTTAAAGGCCCCTCAAGTAGCCTAATTAATTATCCAATAATGAACAAGGTATTTAAAATAAAAGAAATAATTTTGTTCCCAAATTTATTAATTATTTTCGAAAGATTTTGTATTGGAATTAATGAGTGATTTTATGAAAAATAGATATGTATTTTGAATACAAGAATATCTAATAAAATCAAGAGCTCATTGAATTAATACATATATGTCTAATTTTTTAAAATATTAAATAAAATAATGAGGAGGATTATTTTTGTGGAAAAAATTAATTTTGGTAATTGGAATATTTGATATTCAAGACTTTCCTTGTGAGTAAATAGACTTTTAACATATTTAATTTTTACCCCACAAATTAAACCTAGTATCCTCATTATAAATATGAGTTTTGAGAGCTCATAATACTAAAATTCTAAGGCTCTAATTTTCAGCCATAGTAGTGCTAGGACAACAAATTATTTATCTTTTTCTTGTGTTGTAATTGTTCGTGTGACCTTCCATCGAGTGTAGGAGCAAGACAAGGGAATACTTGAGAAGGCTTATTGGGTTAATCCAGTTGATCGTGCATGCCGAAAATGAGCACCTCAAGAATTTGTCACAAGAGGTATAATTTACTTAAACACCTTAGTTCCACATGTGTAGGGATTTATGTGATTTCATATGTTCATATGTTTTGCAGGCAAATCTTGTTGTTGAGTGTTCAACTTGATATAATTATGTTTTGTTGGTCCCAAATAGACAAAGACGGATGTATGGGGGGAATACACCTGTAAGTACAAATTTTTCAAAAATCAGTTTTACTGCAGACTTTTAAAAGCACATGCTACCTATTAAAGTATCAGTGGACTTGAAGGTCCCCTGATAAGTGGCCTGTGGGTTTGATCAAGTTATAATTGTGCAGCGGATTATTTTTAAAAACACTTGAAGTAGTTAACTCACACAAAAGCACAAAAGATACAGGGATTTATAGTGGTTCGGAGTTAAACTCTCCTACATCCACTTTTCCTGATTTAACAGGAGAATTCCTTAACCACAGGAATTCCTTGTTTTAGAGTGCCAAGGTGCACTGATCAAGAATAGCTCCTCTTGATCTCTAGGATTTTCACTGAGTCCTAGTCCTCAAAGATTTCAGTCTGAGACACTTCTTAGCTTACTTTCTCTCAACTCACAGCCTTGAACCTATCTCAGTTTAAGGGCTTGAGTTCTCCAACTAAGGTTGAGATAACCCTTTACAATGATGATCAATATCTAGATTGGGTTATCTCAGCATGCTTATAAGAATATTACAGTGTAAGCCTAAATACAAGGTTGAGCTCTAAACAATGTGAGCACTTGGGAAACTAGAGTGATTTCTAGTGCTTGAGAGTATGATGAACTTTGGAGAGCTTTTAGATTATCAGTTGAGCTTATTAGTTTCCCGTACTTAGCTTCTTCTTCAACTCTTGTATTTATAGACTTAAATTTTAAGAACTGTCCGTTGGAGAGATAGTTTCAAATTTAAGCAATTTTGGTGTTCCAACGTTCTTCAAGATTTTCTTTAGATTTTGGATGGTCAAATCTGTGAAAATGTAGCAGTCCAACGTTTTTCAAGATCTTCTTCAGATTTTGGATGGTCAACTTTTAAGCATTAATGGTTGAAAGCTCATTAAATGCATGCTTAGAGTTAATGCAGCCGCCTTTGAAAACTATGCCATCCTAGGTTGTTGGTTGCTTCTGAACTTGGTACTGACAGGTCAGTCTTTTGTGTCAGGTCCGTACATAGGTGGCAGCTTCTCATTGGTCTGTCTTAATTGTTCCCCAGTCCAGTCCTAACGGTTGCATTGAAGTCCTCTGTCTTTTCATCAGGTGACTTGGAACATTCTCTTTGCTGCATTAAACACTTCATTTATGTGTTGGTCGCTTCCTTCATAAATGCTGAATAGCATTTAATGTATCAGGTTACTTGTCTTCAGGGGAGTCCTTTCAGGCCAATTGGACTTAGTCTTCTGAGGTGCATTCTTCAGTCAGTGGGTGTATCTCCTAATCCTTCATCAGGCTAGTCTAAGATACATCAGTCTAGTTTTAACTTAAGTAGCCTATTATACATTAACTTATTTTCTAAGCTTTTATCATAGCCTCCTAACACTTTGGGTCAGATTTCTAAGTCTTAGAGATACATTGAAACATCAGGGGGTCTTTGGGATTCTATCAAAACATTTTATAAGTCGTTTCCCAACATGTTTAAATCATGATATTAATTGTGTACTTAAGTTTGTATTTAATGTATAACCCGAATAGATCCGGGAATCTGCACAATTTCCCAACAACATGCTAGGGAAATAAGATCTTGTGCAGATTCTGCATTTTCACTGAGATTCAGTTACCTTAGGAAACAAGATAGTTGTTCCATTATTTTAAGAAAGAAGTTAAACATGAGAATTTACATTGACACCCACGATCTTTAGGCCATGGCCTAACGTGAGCAAGAAGAAAGGCACGACATGCAAACATGTATATTAGAGCTTAGTTCTAGCCATTATAAATAGGTCTGTTCTTGATAGAAAGAAGGGTTGGCAATCATCATCATTAATCCCTTATATTTACAGTTTTCTTTTGCTCACATCAAATTCAAAGTGTAGCACATTAAAGTCATAGCCCAAACACGTGGCTAGGTAAATCTTTGAGTTATTTACATACAGTTTGTGCACTGTCGTTTCTTAAAGCCCACAATAAATTCTTAGAACAAACTTGTAACAATGAGATGAGCTCAAATAAATTATTTATCTAGCTATATTTGAATCTATGATATGTTATTTGTTCATGTAGAACTCTAAAATAGTAAATATAAAATAATATAAAATAAATTGAAAATTTGTAGGATTTATAGAGAGTTGTTGAAGTTTACAGAAGTTTTTTTTCTAACTGTTAAATATAAAAATCTCCACCACCACTTGAGAGAGTGAATTAATATAAATAGTATAATCTCATTGTCTATAAGAAGTTCACATATTGTAAAATTTCATGAGTTTTAAATTAACATTCTCATTTTTTTATCCTTAATTTTGCGCTTTAATTAAAAAATTATTTCACAATAACACTCTTTTCAAATATATATATATCCAATTAGTGTACACAATCAGAATAAAATATTAGTTTGCTTCTTTTTCGAGTGTTATATATTACTTACCATCTAAAATTAAATTCAATATTATTATTATCATAATTAATAATAATAACTATTATTAATTTATAGCTATTATTACAAATAATCAAAAGGAAAGAAAGTATAAGAAAGAGAAGAATAAAGTCAAATGTAATTACATATTCAACATATACTATAGCAATTTCAAAAGGTATTATATAAACTGTATGATCACTTTTAATATGGCTCAAATTCTACTTCATTTTTTGAGTCTACATTATATATCCTAATATTATACATTTGTTTTCTAATTTTTAATAAGTAAATAATTTAAAATTTTATTTTTAATTCATTCTCATTTGTTAAAATGAAAAAAAAAAGTTATATGTATTTCTTTTACAATCTATTAAATAAATAATTTATGAGTAAATTCCTTGTGCCCGTGCACTGTATAACTCAAGTGCATTTTAATAAGTCACACTTGTTACTGAAAAGTCACTTTTTGTAAATGCACTTTTCAAATATAACATGTGTGATTTTCAGCAATAATTGGTGTAACTGTTTATAAATACATTTGAGTTGTATGGTGCATTTGATGCATATAAGACTAAGACATAATTTATTTAATAATTCATCTATTTATAATTATATTATATAATAATTATATAAAGTTGAGACTTGCAAAAAAGAATTTTTTTAATTATATACATATTTTTCTAGTACATTAATATATTAAAAATACTAGTTGAATATTGCCAAAATAATCAAACATTTTGATACATATTAAAGACAAAAACTTATATAAAAATTTCTAAAAATAAACTTAAAAAAAAGATCATACATGCCCTTTCAAAAAATTAATCTGCATAATCTTCTCCCAGACATTATTCTCGCGCCTAACCTTCTCCCAGGCATGCTTATTTCATCTAATCTTTTTTTTTTCTTTTTCTCTTTTTAATCACATAATTCTCTCTCTTTTTAAAAAAAAATTAATGTGTTAGCTAAAGAGAAATCAATTAGTATTATATCACAAATTTAAAAGTTCAATTCCAAATTGTATTACTATATAGACATATGTGTGTTATTGAAAGATAAAATTTGTGTTACTTTCATATTAAATGTTGTTATTTTACATATATTCACTTATTTTTATAGAATAAATAATTTTTCATATAATATAAGAGCAAAATATGTGTTATTATAAGAAAAATATTATTTTTCACAAATATTTATTTATTATTATAGAAATAATTAATTTTTCATACAATAACACGTATTAAATTGTAGAAAAATTGGTATTATATGAATCAATATACCTAGATATCAAGATATAATGATTAAATAAAAAACATGTATTAGCTCATATAGTAACACACATTTGCCTATATAGTAACTGTCTCAACTCCATCTCAATTGTACAAGCTCAAGAAACTGCAAACTCAAAATGAAATCGCCATAAACGAAACACCCACGTATCCAAAAAACCAGCAAAAGGACCATTCGAAAAAACACTTACTTTGAGCACAAGAGGCCCATAGATTTATGTTTCCGGCAATAGGGCAAATCCTTAGATCCAGAATCCGCAGCTGCGACCAAAGCAGAAGGTAAAGCCATCTCTCTCTCCTCTCTCTACTAAACCAAAAGAACACGCACAAAGAGGTGTATGTTTGTGTGTGCGCAGAGACCGTTAAGAAGCAAATATGTGTTACAATTAAGGTAAATGTATGTTACTATCATATAAAATGTTATTCTTTTTACATATATTCATTTATTTTTACAGAATAAATATTTTATATAATATAAAGAGTAAAATATGTTTTATTGTAAGAATAAATATTAGTTTTTTACAAATATATTATTTATTTTTATAGAAATAAATAATTTTTCATATAACAACACATATAAAATAGTAAAAAGTGTATTAATACATGATTCAATATACCTTGATTGTAAAAGGATGATGAATAAATAAGAAATACATATTTATTTTTGTAAAAACTTATTTTGTCCTTATATTAACATACGTTTGCCCATATAGTAACACAAAATGAGGATCAAATGTATGTTACAATTAGAGCAAATGTATGTTACTCTCATATAAAATATTATTCTTTTACATATATTCATTTATTTTTATAGATATAAATATTTTTATATAACATAAAGAGTAAGTGTGTGTTACTATATGAATAGATGTTAGTTTCATAAATATATTATTTTTTTCATATAATAACACATATGAAATATTAAAGGTTGTATTACTACATGATTTAATATACCTAAATTTAATGGGGATGATGAATAAATAAGAAACACATATTTATTCTTATCAAATTCATTTTGTCCTTAAAGTAACACCATATAGTAACACAAACGTGGGAGTAAATTTGTGTTACAATTAGAGCAAATGTGTATTACTATATTTACAAATATTATTTGTCCTTAGAAAAGTACATATTGTACTTATATAACATAAATAAGGTATTAAAAGATATATTAGTATATTAACAACATATTATCAACATAAATCAATAAAAAGAATATAAAAGAAATTAAGTAACACATATTTTATTTTTGCAAAACTACATATTCTCTTTATAGCTACTTTAAAAGTACAAAAAATTAATTTTTTTTTTTAAATTTGTAACACAGATTTTGCTTTTTAGTAACATAATTTTATCTATATAGTAATATAGTTTGAGAACGAATTTTTAAATTTGTAACATAATATTAATTGAATTTTATTAAATCAATACACCATTTTCAAAAAAAAATAAAAAAATAAAAAAAACTTAAAAAAAGAAAAAAAGAAAGAGAAGAGCGAAAGTGTTGGCGAGAATTGACATTAGCAAGGTAATGCAATTAGCTGGCGAGAATGAAAGTTTATGCATATCAGCGTAAATGGATAACCCCAATAAGGGTAGCGTTGTCTTTTTTTCCTTTTTAGTAAAATTTCTACAGTAAAAATTTTAATACAATTGTTGCTCCATATTAAATAATGTAAATATTTTGCAAAGACAAACACTTATATACAAATTTCTACGGATCTAAGATCCATAAAAATATCAATTTTAAAAAATTCGCGGGTTTAAACTGGGTCTGGTCGAATTTGAGTATTTTTTTCCAAAATTCGCTTAGCTTGTGATTTTCGCTCCCAGGTATGTTACAGTTGGGGCAAATGGATGTTACTTTAAGGCAAAACGTGTGTTACAACCAGATTAAATGTTGTTTTCTACACATATTCATTTATTTTTGTAGAAGTAAATATTTTTCATGCAATGTAACACATGTATATGTTACATTGTATGTGTAACACATATTTATTCTTAATAAAAATACATTTTATCCTATAGTAACACATATATGCTCATATAATAACACAAATTGAGAAACAAATATGTGTTACAATTAGATGAAATATGTATTACTGCAAATTTATGTTACAATTGGAGTAAATTTGTGTTACTGCAAATGTGTGTTACGTCTAGAGTAAATGTGTGTTACAATTAGAGTAAATGTGTGTTACTGCAAATGTATGTTACAATTAGAGTAAATGTGTGTTACTGCAAATGTGTGTTACAATTAGAGTAAATGTGTGTTACTGCAAGATCAAATGTGTGTTACTGTATGCACAAACATTTATTTATCCTTATAAAAATATATATTATATTTTATATAACATATATAAGGTATTAAATGATATATTAAGTACATGAATAACATATTATTAACATAAATCAACAAAGAAAATAAAAAATAAATTAAGTAACACATATTTATACTTGCAGAAATACATATTTTCTTTATAGTTACTTGAAAAGTATAAAAAAATAATTTTTTAAGAATTAATAACACAGATTTTGCCTAATTGTAACACGCCTTTGCCCAAATTGTAACATACCTGGGAGCGAAAAAACATATTATTAACATAAATCAACAAAGAGAAAAGTAAATAAATTAAATAACACATATTTATACTTGCAGAAATACATATTTTCTTTAGACAAAAACTTGTATGAACCCGAGTTCACGGTGAACTCGGGTTATCAATTATCACTGTCATGTGTATATACTATCACTATTATATATATTCACTATCACTGTTATGCATGTACAATATCACTGTTAAAAAATCAAGTATATATTTATAACAGTGATAATATATATGAATAACAGTGATAGTGATTACACATAACAGTGATACGAGTTCATGTGAACTCGAGTTCACAAGAGACCTACTCTTTTCTTTATAGTTACTTGAAAAGTAAAAAAAATTAATTTTTTAAGAATTAGTAACACATATTTTGCCTAATTGTAACACGTCTTTGCCCAAATTGTAACATACATGGGAGCGAAAAAACATATTATTAACATAAATCAACAAAAAGAATAAAAAATAAATTAAGTAACACATATTTATACTTGCAGAAATACATAATTTCTTTTTAGTTACTTGAAAAGTACAAAAAATTAATTTTTTAAGAATTAGTAACACAGATTTTGCCTAATTGTAACACGTCTTTGCCCACATTGTAACATACCTAGGAGCGAAAAAACCTGGAACTACAAGTTGCGCGAATTTTGGAAAAAAATGTCCAAATCTGACCCGACCTAGTTTAGATCCGCGAATTTTTAAAAAATGGATATTTCTACGGTAGAAATTTGTACACAAGTGTTGCTCTTTTGCAAATACCTTTATATGCATAATAAATTAGGAGAAAGTTAATTCTAGCTAAATCAGGTGGAGTAATTTTCTCAAGGTAAAAAGAAGAAGTCATCAAAATTCCATATCAGCATTGGAAAATAAAAAGAAAAAACTTACCCAACTAATTAATTGGTCCTGGGAACTAATTAGTAGCATACATTAATTGGTGCAACAAGATGATGAGGAAGAAATTCATCAAAATCTTCAAAATTCATAGCGCCTTTATTGAATTTTTGTAGGTAGAGAACCATTGATCAAGGGTTTAAGGAGAGAATGTAGATTAAAATTTTATTGATTTGTAATTTAAATAATAAAATTTATAAACAATCTATATTATAAGATTCGCGGATCATTTTGAGTCGGATAAAATTTGAACAATTTTCCATAATCTTGGGCAAGACTAATTTAAAAAAATTGCTCTTAATTTGTGTTATTATATGTGTAAATGAATGTTACTATCAGACTAAATTTTATTTTTTGCATTATTCATTTTTCATAAATATTTTTCTATATAAATATTAGAGCAAAATATGTGTTGCTATAAGAACAAATGTAAATTTTTCATAATTATTTAATTATTCTCCATATTATTTTTTATATAATAATGTATGCAAAATAGTAAGATGCGTGTTACTATATGAAACAATATACTAAATTAAAGGATGATGATTAAATTATGAATCACACATTTGTTCTTATAAAAATATATGTTATTCTTACAGTAAAACACATTGCCCTATAGTAACACAAATTAAACGCAAATGTGTATCACTATAAGAGAAAATTTGTGTTATTATTATATATAAAAGCTCTCTCACCATTCATTCTTACCTTCAAGAGTGGCTCGTTATGTGGATTAGGTTCAATGTGTGGTGCAATTTGTGGTCTATATTGTGGAGGTTGTGGTGGTGGTGGATATGGGTAGTAGGGATAGTTTTGTGGTGGTGGTGGTGGGTAGTAAGGTTGGTTTATAGGATAATTGGGATATGGTTGATGGTAAGGATGATTTAATGGTTGGTTTTGTGGTGGGTAAGGTTGATATGGTAGGTTAGGATTAGGAAGGTTTGGTTGTGGTTGAGGAACCTCTCTACGAGCCAAGTGCCCTTCTCCTTGTTGCACTTGTGGTCTAGCTTGTCCTTCATTTCCTTCCTCTCTAGCTTCATTCCCTTGATTTTCCATGTTTGCTTGTTCAAGACGAGCTTGTCTTCATTGCCTTCTCAAACTACCTTCAATATTCAAGTCAAGAGGCACTAGATTTTCCCCTTGGCTTCTTGTACGCATGTACCTACAAGAGGCAACACTTAATCAATATATCTAACGACAACAACAACACAAACTAAACAAAGTAGCCGTTTCCCCAGTAACGACGCCAAAAACTTGTTTGTCAATTTTGTGCTCACACGCAAGTGTACGTGGTCGTAGTGTACGTGGCAAGGTGACCAAGTTAAAATATATCGATCTCAGGGAAACGGGGCGATGAATAGTAGGATGTTGTCAACAAGTAGAATCTAAGAGAGCAAGTAAAGAGTCTTGAGTTTCTATCTACTTTGTTTGCAAGAAACTTGAAAAGCTAACTATCACCTTCTTGTGAAAGATGAGCAAGTGTGAGAAGCATGCATTAGTGTAATCCCCTTATGGTTCATTAAGTGCCTATCTTATCCTAGCATGTAGTTCCATTGATTAATCAACTAAGCCTATGGCTTCATTAGGTGTCTAGATCTCTCTATTAACACATAATACTCTAATTGAGAGGTCTTTACTCAAACAATTCTCATTGACTTAAGAGCATTTAATCAAACACTTGGCATGCACAACATTCAATCAAGAACTTCTATGAACAAGCTCAATTCTCATATGTTGCTAATCCACTAAGGCTCTAAACATCAAATTGACATTCCAAGCATTCATACATATCATCAATTAAGAGAATCAACCAATCAATTTCACTAAACATGCATAGGATTAATAGAACACCAAATTACTACATAAGGTTCATACACCAATGCATAAAGGGAATTAGCCTATGGCTAATTTGGGAACCAAATCAACAATTAAACTAACTAGCATCATGATTAAGACTAGAATGTAAAGAAATTACAAGAATCTTACCTCTTACAAATGAATTGAAATACTACTCTTATACCTTGAAAATCCAACTCTTGATTCGGAAAGCGAAATATAACAAACGAACCGTAGAATTAAAGCTCTTGACAAGATGAATCTAAAGATATAAACGGATGAAAGATCTAATGGCTAAATTGCAAGAATTTGTAGAGAGAAGTGCAAGGAATTAAGAAAACCCACTAATAACTACCTAATCTCTCTCTAAAACCTCCCTATTGAAAGTGGAATAATTAAAAGTCCCTCCAAAATCTGAAACTTGATGTATTTATAGTGCTCCTCATGCTTAGACCAAAGAGCCCTTCATTAAACGCGCAAAAGGACAAAGATACCCTTAATGAGCAGGAAAAATGTGAAGGTGCGCGACCGGAAGCAGAGAGGCGCTTGACCAGCTTGTGCGTGCATATCTTAAGTGCTCGATCCAGTAAGTGGGTGCACGACCATGGCCTGTCTGACGCGCGACTAGCCTCGTTCCGTGCCATCTAATTCTGACTTACTCATTTTCGATCCGTTTTCTCATCCGAGCTTCCTAGGGTCTTCCCTGGAGTCATTTGAACTTCTCCATATGCTCGGATCACATCGTCTCTTTCGCTCTAATGACGAACTCCTCATTTTTGCTCGATTTTTCCTATAAAACACACTTTCTTGCCAACACAATGTCAATAACACAATATATAGCATATTAGGGTCAAATAAGAACATAAACTCATCAAAACCATATCAAAATGGATGAAAAATGATGCAATTATGACCCTAATCAAAATATATTCATTTATATTTTGAAAAATATATAATGTCCTTACAATAACACATGAAAGATTATCTTTTTTCGTATTTTTGCACTAAATTCAGACAACAATACGTTCCAAAAGTGAAATGGTAATTGTAGTAAGTCAAGTATACGACCAAGTAGTATCGACATAGGACCTAGAAAAATAATGGATCCCCAAAGTTGTACGTTGGCATAAGAATTATAGCAACTAGTATGGTTTTTAAACTATAAATTTTGAAAAGCATGTAACAAACACAATAAAACTAAAATCAACAAAAAGAAACACCGAGAACTCCTAACTTCGATATGAAGTGCAAGGTAAGTGAAATATTTCGAGTGCTATCCTTATAGTTTCAATTAATACTATCATGTTCGAACATTCTGTTATATGTTATTTCCTTTGTGAGAGTTAAACGCTATCACTTAACAATTGAAGATCTATCCCTTTTGAGGTTTGAGTGATCAAATAGAGTTAATTAGCAACTAATCAACTACCGAAAGTTCCTAAGATAGTGGATATTAAAAGAGTTTCAACACAGTTACTAATCTCTAGAATTTTCCTGTCATTAAACACTAGAATTAATACTTAAGGAACCTAATGTCTATTAATGGTGATCTAAGTCATCTACCTCTTTTGGTGAATAGACTACTATTACAATCTGATCAATACATCAAATCATTCTCTACAAACTAATAAATTACACTCCTAACTCTTATTGAAGCATGCAACCACCAATTAAGAGATACAAGAAAAAATTAACTAATCAGATCAAGGCAAACCTGTCAATAAAAATATATAACCAATTCCATAGCAAATTCAAGAAAATCAAACACATGATCACATCAATTTCCATCGCAATTCACGAAAGCATTAGAGAATTAGCTCATGGCTAATAACATGAAACTCAATGAAAATAAACTAAAATAAACAAATATCATGCTTAATTTTAAACTAAGACTGCAATCAAAGTAAGGCACCACCTCTTTGATATTTAGAGCTACAAATTTGAGGAAAAACATCAATCCCCTTGAAATCTTGCTTGAAATTGAAAACCCAACACAATATAAAGCTAAATTATGGAATTCTAATTTAATCTATGGAAGTTTTGGTGAAATCAAGTGAAAAAGGCAAAAGAATATGACAGAAAACTCTTGTTCCTCCTTGGACTTGCTCCACAATCTTCTCAATACTAAAATCTAAGTGAAAAAATTATTTTAGGGGCAATTATACCACTCCTTGATCATTCCACGTGTCCCCTGATCATTTAAAATCTGATTGAGATTTTTTACGGTGAACAACCAAAATCTAGTTGTTCATGATTTTAAAAAGCGGTGAAAATTGAGTTCTTTGGCTTACAAATTCCTGAATTCCTGCATGACCAAAAGTGGTTGTACAACCTTAAGCCACCTCCGTAAAGTTCCTCATTCTGCTCGAGCAAGTATGGTCGTTCAGTCTTGCATGATCGTGCATTATTTTCTTCATAACTTGAGCTCAAAAACTCCAAGTGACTCAATTTCTTTTTTATTGCGATCCTTTTTTCAATGTCTATCATATGGTTCCATCATTTTATTGAGTCCAACAAATCTTTGGACTCTTGTTTTTCTTCCAAAACTCTTTCTTTTACCTACAAAATTAACCAAATAATATCTTCATTGAAAATTAAGGTCAATTAGTCAATATAGTGTAATTAAGTACACGAAATCCTATAAAAATTTGCAGATATACACTTGAATTTTAAACATTTATCCCACAAATCAAAGGTATTAAAAGATGTGTTATTACATGAACAATATAGTATCAACATGAATCAATAAAATGGATGCAGAATAAATTAAAATCACATAGTGATTCTTAAAAATATATATATTCGTCCTTATAATTACTATAAAGGTATAAAAAATTATATTTTTAACATAAATTAATTTGGCCTTTTATTTAGTAACACAAATTCGCTCATATACTAATACAGATTGGGAGCGAATATTCTGAAATATGTCATGTGCGATTGTTTTAAGAAATTTTAGTTGACTGGACTTGGCCCATTTAGGATCTCTAAATTTTGATCTAAATATACACCAATTTGTTTGGATTTAAGACTATTTTAAAGGCTTAATTACAATTTAAATCACGCTATTTTTTTAAATTGTATTTTAAGATAAACTTTTAAATCTTATTGAAAAAAAACTTTACCAACAAAAACTTAAATTACATGGAAAAAACTTGAAGGTTTAATTACAATTTAAATCAAGACCTTTTCTAAAATTGCATTTTAAGTTAAACTTTAGGATCTTGTTAAAAAAACTTCAATTAATTTTTTTCAATTAAGGGTTACATACATATTTATCTATGTATGTTGTTTATGTGTCATCTATGGGTGTGACAGTGATCCACAATAAAAATTAAATTATGTGGCAAAACTTAAAATTGAGATTTTACATTTCAAATAATTTTTCAGAGTTTTAACTTCCAGTTTTATTTAACACCATTTTTATTAGGATTATTTTACTTTATTCATTTGCTGAATTAGTTATTTAAAATTCTTATGGGTTTGATACAAAAAAAAAAACTTAAAAAGTCAAATCCCAATGAAATTTATCAGTAAGGCTTTGGAAAATCTGACTTTTTTATAGTGAAAAATGAGTATTCAACCACAAGATTTTCAAATAACTAATTCAGCAAACGAATACAGTAAGAATAATCCTTATAAAAATGATAGTAAATAAAATTGGAACGTAAGACTTTGAAAAATTATTTGGAATTTAAAAATTCAATTTTAAATTTTACCACGTATTTTAATTTTTATTGTGGATTATTGTCACATCTTCAGTTGCAACATAAGCAGCACGCAAAGACAAATGTGTTTGTAACCTTAATGGAAAAAAAATTGGATTGAAGTTTTTTTATTAACAAAATCCAAATGTTTAGCTTAAAATAAAATTTTAGAAAAGATCATGATTTAAATTGCAATTAAAACTTTAAATTTTCTCCTCAAAGAAGATTCTGAAGACTCAATGCATTCTTTGTCGCCTTCAAATCATTCTTCGCCTAATTCAACCATAAACACTATTTGATTCAGAAACAAGAAGCTAATCCCTCTTATATGATGTTTCTCTTTGGAGAAGTACTTGAAGCTTCAGAAGCATTCTTCGCCAAATTCAAGTGTTCTTCATCAAGTTCTACCATAAATACTTTTCGATCAGGAAGAAATGGACCAAATTCTTCTGATCAAGTGTTTTACAGTCAAATTAATTTCGAAGATTCAAGAATGTTCTTCGTCAAATTCAGAGGCGTTCTTCATCGAATCTTCAGAGACTTCGTTTGATCCAGAATAAGGAGTTGTTGTCCTTAGATAAACATTTCAAGTCAAAGTCAACTTCAAAAGGAGAATCAGATGATCAAATCTAGAGAGACAACCCCATCAAATATTCAGTTTAATCTGAAGAATTAAATTGTATATCATTCTTTTTATTCATAATATTTATTTTCAAAAGATTTGTTATTACAGAGACATCACCATTTGATCCATTTTTAGTTGTTTTCTCTATTTTGTAAAAATAAAAAAAGGCACTGCCAAGATTCTGAATGGAATTCCAAAAATGAGAAAGCACCTCGTGATTTTATCAGCTATAGACCATCCTCAACCCATTAAGTGAACACAAATGGATCCCTTAATTCTCAGGAAAACTCTGAATTTGGCTCTGAGGGTTAGGCTGGTTGTGGAACTTTAGTTCCCAATTCCTAGTCATGGGCTTCGGTACCGATCATAATGAGTTGTAGGTGATGGAGCTTTGACGATGACGGACAGGGCATGGTTCTTTCTCCGGTGAGAAATAGGGACGATGGGATTGATTTCTTGAGTGGTGGCGGAGCTTGGTGGTCTTTAATTTTCGGCCATGGCTTCAAGGACAGCGAAAATTAATCTCGCCTAGAGGTTGTGTGTGCTTCGGCTCGATGGTTGAGTGTGGTTGCAGCTAGAATAGAGGCAACAGACGAGAGCTTCTTGGCTATTGGCGATAGAAGCTTCAATTTTTGGTGACTTCGAATGGTAATGACAGTGGAAGGCTCTGTTTTCAATGAGTTGGAGGTGGAAATTGAGAGGACTACCCTAAAATTTGTGGCTTCAATGGCTTTGAATTTGTGGCAATGAAGATAACACGATTTTCTATATGAAATTTTGGTCAAAGAAAAATATAAATGACCCTTGTTATAAAAAAAATCTCTTATTTCATTTGAGCCCTAATTTGAGCCCGACACATTTTAATTCGTCCCAGTATCCGACCTAATCTGTTTTAGCAAAATAATAATACACGCAAAAAAAATTAAAAGGTAGAAAAATAATCTTCCACGTGGCAACAATCATCTGAGGAATTGGTTGTATCATGTAAAAGGACTTAATCAATAGATTTTTTTTATTGGACTAATATCAAAAGGTAAAATGATGTGAATCGAAATAAAAAATGTGACAAGTTAAATAGGCTTATAAAAATATAATCTCTTTAATTTAGAAAATGTAAAAGAGATTGATGGTCAATATTTTGCAAAATTCACTCTTTAAATTTAAAAGAAATCTTGAAAATTATATAGTGAGATTTTTCAATTTAGTCTACCATATACCCTCTAAAAGCATTTTAACATTTGCCAAAAAAATATACAAAAATGAGTAAAATACTCACCCATACCCAACCACCAACTAGAGGTGGCAAAAGGGCCCGACTGACCCAGCATTGACCCACTAGACTATTTTTATTTTTCGGGCTAAGCCCGCTACCAATCAAGCCTATATTTTAAAGGCCAGCTTGGCCCTAAACGGACCATCAGGCAAAAATGACTCGTTAAGTTAATAATTAAATTTATAAGATAAATTACTTATATTCAATATTTATATAAATATTCACAAATTACAATAATATGCTAATAATAATTCATATATTAAAAAAGTCAAATAATTATTCAAGCAAATAATAATTCATGATCATACATGTAATTTGCAATGTTAGAAATTTTAAAATAACCAAAGTACCTTTAAAACAAACAATAACATAAATTTTACTTTATTTGATTGAAAAAATTAGGATAATTTGTATATATATATATGCTATTGTAGTTTATTTAAAAAAAAAAATGGACCATCCCAGGCCTATCGGCATCTGGCCAAAGAAACCTGATTCTTTCCAACCCTACATTTTTTTAGGTCAACCGGGTCAGTCCATTGCACTGAGCTCATTTTGTCACTCCTACTACCAACTTACCCATACCCATCCTGCACAACCCACATTTTATAATAGCATGACTCTTTCTAGCTCTCCCAATTTCAATTTTAAAATGTAATCCTCTCTCTCTTCCCTCACTCTACAAACGGAAGCATTTGTTGAAGTACTTTCTCATAATGTCATATCTATAAAAAAAACTTCAAATATGACATAACGTCATATCTGAGTTTTAAATGAGTTTCTTAAAAAATATTCTCTCCAGTTCTAAATGAATATACATCCTTGAAATTTTACGTTGTTAATAAACTATTTTTTAATAAAATATGACATATAGACTAATATGTGCATAGTTATGTGATGGACACACAAATTGATATTCTTTTTATTAGTTTTTTAAATTTATTTGGGACATTTAAATTAAAAAAATATAACTTTAGGTAATATTGACTATTGAGGGAGGGAGCGGATGAAAGTCATCAGAATTTGAAAACAGTTCAAATATTCAATAGATTCAAATCAACTGAAAAGACATTGATAAATCATAAATGAATAATGAATTACCATTGGTGTGACATCCTCAACTTCAAATCTCCAAATCGACACATATATAATTTAAAATAATAAATTTACCCCAAATAATATTATACTCCATGTCCCAAGATAAATTTCACATTTTCCTTGTATGGATGTCCCAACTCTTTTTTCACACTCAAAAAAAGAAACAATTCACACTCACAAAAGTTAATAAAGTATACTTTTTATATTTTATTATTTAACTTTTCACTCACATACTTTTCTTTTTTTTAATATGCGTGAAACTCCACCTATTAAGAAAATATTGGGACAAAGGGAGTACGATTTAAGATTCGCATACTAATGAAATACATGCAAAAATTCAATGAACTGGAGTATTAAATGCGTGCTACCAAAATATGCATGTGTGCCTTTAATTGTCATATGATGCATTCACCTCTGGTTGAACAGTAAAGATAAAAAGTTAGATATCAATAGCAATTATCAACAGAAACTAATTTTAATTACTGTACTTGAGTTAATAGGTTTGGTAGACATTTCACCTATAAAACAATAATTATAGTTTTAAAATATAATTTTTTAATAGGGACAATAAAGTTATAGGCTCATTTATTTACGTATAGTTGCATCATACATATACACACATTTTAATGTGACTCTATTGGTCAAAAAGAGCCATTTTATGATGGGACATGTAGATGATGATCATCATCAGGTGCCATTAATTACTTAGTAATATTTGTGTATAATTAGGGTCATGGTTCTCAAAGTTAAAGCATTGCCATTAAATATCAGCTTAAAGTTGGATAGACTATTAATGATTTCGTCCACATATTCTTTTTATTAATGATTTCCTCCATATTTACATGTAGAAAGTCACATGAATATTATACAAATATCAACCCATAAAAAATGTTCAATTGTTTGTATATTGTTTAATGCAGTATATCAGAAAATATCATTTTAAATATATTTATAAATAAAGTACTCCCTCTGAAAGTTGCTAATTTTATCATTTTCGTCCGTTCCACTATATATTGTTAATTTATTTTTTTACTTTTTTTTTTGGAAACTATTATTTATTTCTTTATTATTATTTTCAATACTGTTTACATTTTTCTCCATCACATTACTTATATTTTTTCACTTTTTTTATTATCACTTGTACTTTTTCATTTTTACCTTAATTCGTGTGCCAAAAAGTAACGAGAAATTTATACCAGGACGGAGGGAGTAATTATTTATACCGTTCATATATATTCTCTTTATTAATTATAAATAGACGTGATCCATTGGCTCGGTGAATACCTATTATCCAAGTTTATTTCACTTTAGATGGACAAATAATATTTTATTGTTATTGAGGAAGTTGAACATTGTTATCTCGGTTTTCTTTTTCAACCTAATGAACTTGCAAAATACATATTCCCTCCGTCCCATTATAAGTTGTTCATTTTGTCATTTTCGTTCGTCTCACTATATGTTGTTCATTTATTTTTTTTACTTTTTCTGAAAACTATTATTCACTTCTTTATTATTATTTTCAATATTTTTTTAATTATTTCCTTTACTTTTTCACTTTTCTCCATCACATTACTTATATTTTTTTCATTACATCACTTATACTATTTCACTTTTATCTTAATTTGTGTGCCCAAATACAACAAGCAACTTATAGGGAGACGGGGGAAGTATTAGAATAGCGAATATCAAAAATATTTTTGCCTAATCACCAACATTAGTAACTTAAAGAAAATATAAATCCTGCTTACGTAACTATATGTAACTTAAATCATCTGGAACTCAATCATTAGTAATTAATACTCCCTCTGTGTCAGTTTGTTTTCTATATTAATATTTTAGGATGTTCCAATTCTTTTTTTACACCTTAAAAGAATAATTTACACCTTCAAAAATCAATAAAATATATTTTCTATATTTTATTATTTAACTTCACACTCACATATGCTCCCTATTTTCTTTAATTTGTATGTCCTAATTTTTTTGGGAAAAAGATTTGGGACAGAAATAATACTTAATTAGCAATTAAGACAAAGTTCATCTTAAGCAAGAGTACTATTTCCATGTTGGACGAAATAATAATCTCTGTCACCATTCACTTGCATTCCATAAAACAACCTCCCAGAGCAGTGTCATTTTAAATTGTAGGCTTAATTATAAGTTAAATCTATCTCTTTTATTTAATTACAAATTAACCTTAGGATTTTTTATAATAGTAAATAAATTGAGATATTTAAATGTTGTTGTAGTATAATATTTCAAACAGTCATCTTTGTACAGGTGTTTGTCGTTGTCAATGTACCGCAGTCTGCACTTATTAATCGAACGATGTTATTTTAATTCGATGTAATAAATATAATAGAAATATGTTTAGGGCACAAAAAATACTTATCTAAAAAACTAATTTGCAATTACGTTTAAATGTGGTGGTTTATGTATAATTATTCAAAATTGTATTTTAAAATTAAAATTAAATGAAAAGTTGTGATTAATTTGTAATCAAGCCTAAGGGTTGTTTGGTTTGTCGAAAGAAATCGATATGATGATGAGTTTGATAGTAGTGACTACTAAGTACTGATTAGTGCAACTGCAAAATGATAATGTGTATAGTAATGACAAAAAATTGTATGAATTCGAATTTACGGTGAATTCGGGTTTATCAATTATTGTTGTCATGTGTATAACTAATATTGTTATATAGTATTAACTATCACTGTTATGCATATATACTATCATTGTTAAAAATATTAAGTACTACCTCCGTCCCACAAAAATTGACATACTTTCCATTTTAGTTTGTCTACTAAAATTTGCATAATCCCAACATGGAAATATTCTTTTTAATCTCCACTCTCAAAATCTCTATCTCACAATCTCCATCACACACATACTACTCATTACACTTTTGGGGGACGGGGGCAGTATATTTTTATAACAATTATAATATATATGAATAACAGTGATACAAGTTATTTGAACTCGAGTTCACAAGAGTCCACTTTATAGTAATTAATATTCTTGAGTTGTTTGATATGTAGAGTAGGTCTCTAGTACCCATGGTGACAATTGAGAATATTTATATAAAAAGTATGGTTAATTACACTGAAATATTTATATTATTATTGATTTGCAGTTCGAATTTTTTAGCATAATTAATCCATATATTTCAATGTAGTTAGTTTATACTCTTCCGTATATGCAGTCTCAATTGTTGAATAAGTATACCGTGCATCAAGTATATTTGAGAGCTTTGTTGATATGTATATAGATATGACTATCATTAGTTCATTACATAAAAAAAATTTGATTTTAATGAAAATATTGATAATTAAAGTTATATTTAGCTTTTTAATGTTAAAAATACATTACCTACTTACTAACAATGCTTACAATTAATTTCCAAGACCAAATAAATATAAAAAAAAGTGTACATAAAATTTTATGAAAAAATGACTTATATTCATCCTAAATGTTGTGGAATGAATCTATATTTATGATTCCTTAGTTTTTTTATATCAAATGTTTCAATTCCCTCAACTAAACACCCATTCAAATTTTATTAGTTACTAGTCACAAATTAAACAACCCTAAAATTTTATCATTAATATGGGTGGTAAAATTGTATTTATATGGTGTAGTCCTAAATTCCTTTGAGGTATACTCATGTGAAACATTTAACCATGTGAAACATACCATATTAAAAATTTACGGGTCCTTAATCGGGCCGGGGTGGATTTGATCTTTTTTTTAAATTTTTTCGCAACTATATATCCAGATTTTTTCGTTCCCAAATATGTTACAATTTGGGCAAATCCATGTTACTACATGTATGTTACAATCAGATTGAATGTTGTTTTCTTTACATATATTCATTTATTTTTGTAGAAATAACATTTCTTCATATAATCTAATAAAAATGTGTGTTACTATAATTTTTTTTTTATTTTTCCACTTCCCTTTTTGTTTGTCCACAAATTTTTTTCTCATTTCTTTATTTGAAAAAATCCACACTCACAATTAAAAGTTTGGGCCCCACAATACTTCCATTTTTTCCTCATTTTATCTATCATTTCAATATAATACTAATTTTTATTAAATCTCGTCCCACCTCACAAATGGGAAAAAGATTGGTGGATGGAGGGAGTATTTTCTGATAAATATTTATGAGAAAATAATATATTTTTTCTTATAGTAACACACATTTTGCTCTTATATTATATGAAAAATTATTTATTATATAAAAAGAACAACATTTCATAAGATTGTAACATACATTTGCTCTAATAATAACAAACATTTGCTCCTCAGTTTGTGTTACAATATGGGCAAATATATGTTACAATATGGGCAAATACATGTTACTGTAAGAGAAAATGTACTTTTATAAGAATAAATATATATTTTTTCATTTAATCATGATTCCTTTAAATCTAGGTATATTGATTCATATATTAACACACATTTTACTATTTTATATGTGTTATTATATAAAAATAATTATTTATATACAAATAAATAAATATATATGAAAAACCAATATATTTTCTTGTAGTAACACACATGATTTTTTTCTTATATTATGTTAAAAAACTATTTATTCTATAAAAACAAATGAATATATGCAAAATAACAATATTTTATAAGATTGTAACACACATTTACTCTAATAGTAATATATATTTGCTTCCCCATTTGTGTTACTGTATGGGTAAATATGTGTTACTGTGAATAAAATTTATTTTTCATAAGAAACAAATATGTTTTTTTAATTTAATCATCACCCTTTAAAGCTAGATATTTTGATTCATATAATAACACACTATTTTATTTGTTATTATAAATAAAATAATTATTTATATACAAATAAATATATACTTATGAAAAGATAATATTTTTTCTTATAATAATACACATTTTGCTCTTACATTGTATGCAAAAATGTTATTTCTACAAAAATAAGTGATATATATGTAAAAAAAAAAACTACATTTGATCTGATTGTAACACACATTTTACCTTAAAGTAACATGCATTTGCCTAAAAAGTAACATACCTGGGAGCGAAAAACCTGAAAATTGTGCTTGAGCGAGAATTTGACAAGATTACCCAAATTCGATTCGACCCGACCATGGATCCGCGAATTTTTTTATATATGTGGTATGTTTCACACCGTAAAACGTTTCATACGATAAGATTTTGTCAATTCCTTTTGAGAATGAATTAAGGGAGATATAAGGTGGTTTGAAGAAAACTCTTCGAGTATTTGAGGACTTGGTGAACTAATTTTTAACTACTAACGATTAACATTTTCCGATAAAAAAAAAGTAAATTCTTGTTTGATAAAAATTAATCATTCTGTCCCAAATTAATTTGCACCTATGAGAGTGTACGTGGTGTAAGAAAAATATATTTTTAAATAAAATAATAACATATAAGTAATTATGTGTATAATTTTATAAATACACATGCAAATCATGATTTTGTTTAATAATATGCAAATTAATTTGAGACGGCCCAAAATAAAAAGTGTACAGATTAATTTGAGACGGATGGAATATTAATGTATTTTCAACTCTAACTCTTACGTACTCTTTCCGCTGAACAAATAACTTTGGCAATTTTCTTTTTCGATTGTTTCATATAAAAATTTATATCTTAAAAAATATTTTAATTTTTTATAAACATCATTTTCACAATAACTACAAATTTAGGCCAAATATTATTATGGCGCACACATATACCGATACACACAATCAACAAATTCCTTACTTATACACAAGGATGAAAATATCTCGATATTTCTCCGATATATCCACGATATATCCATTTTTCGTAGTCACCGATATCGATATTGGGTAGAAACGATATTTCCATAATATTCATTAAAAAAATAAAAAATATCGGTAAATATCGGTCTGTAATATCGATATCGCTTATTTTTTCCACAAATTACACCAAATATCATTAGACATCGAGAAAATATCAATGAATTTCGGAAAAAACTCCAAAAAATAGTGTTTATATATAAACTTGTCATAATTGTAAAATTTATTTAAATTATTTTGTTAAATTTATGTATTAAATGTTTGTTCTTAAATTTTTTATAATTTTTAAATTTACTGATATCGATATATCCATCGATATTTTCACAAATTTAAGACTTCGATATTTTTATCGATACCGATATTTTCAACCTTGCTTGTAAATGCATGTTTACAAAATAAAACCTCAACCGTTACTCCTTTTTTTTTTTTTCATGTTCCATCCTATACAAAGTCTGATGTGATGTCTCACTAATAAGTTTACAACTGTTTTTTTTTTTTAACTTCTAACAATAACTTTATCATTTCTTAAACAATAAGGAGTGATTTATATAAGATAAAAAAAATCACTATATTTATAAATATGTTCACAATATCTGTACAGAAGGATATTTTTTTCTTCACAAGAGTATATTTTTTTCTGCACAACATCTATTTATAAATACAGTGACATTTTTAAATGTATATGTAAATTATCCAAAAATAAATAAAAATTTATATATTAATAAGTATTTTTTATAAAATATATGTGCTTTACATTTTCACAATTCTATATTACTTTATATAAAAATCAACATATATGGACCATCATATATAATAACAAAATATACTTTTTTAAACAAAATAAGAAAAAAGAAAAGTAAAACGGGGGAGAATACTTGTTTTTTATTATTTAATTTACTCTCCCCAAATTTATTATCACTTTCCATTTTTGTTCGTCTTTCAAATTTATTATCATTTCTCTTTTAAAAAATATTATTTTCTTATCACACTCATAAATAATTAATTTATTCTTTAGTGGACCTCGTAATTATTTCATAATATCTTTATTTTATCTATTTTTTTTTAAATCGTGTCCAGGAATAAATTCGAGGGATATTGAAAGGTTTAGCTTGTAGCTAGATAAAGAAGTACATATGTATATTTTAATAATCTTTTTAGAATTCAAGTAATTAAAAAAGAACATAAGTTGTGAGATGAATAGGAATATATATAGGATTTGGGCAGTGAGTACTTTTTGTTTCATCTTATCTGAGACTGAGTTGTCTCGACTCCCGCATTTGGCGCTGATGTGTACAACTCTTGCTGCCGAATAAATAGGATAGGCGCCTCCCTCTTATACCTATGCCCAAATATTCCACTCCCTCTTTCTCATTATTATTTCTATATTTATTTATTACAACATTTATATATTTTAAAAAATATTTCTTCCTTCCAAAAAATTTGTGATCGCTTCATTTATTTATCCATTTGCACGCTCTCTTTATGAAAAAATAAATTTATTACTTCCTCCATACTAAAATTACTTTTAGGGGTGCTTGGTATGGAAATCCTTCAATGGTAATGGAAATTAAAATATAATTGTAGTAATTATAGTAGCAAATTAGAACAAATGAGATACATAACATTATTTTTTCTCCTAAATAAGGTAATGAACACCCCCATTTGATTACCCCCTCTTCATATTGTAATCATCCTCCTCAATCAATCCCCAATATCACAACCAACATCTTTCTTTTTTGTCCCTTTTTTCCAAAATTAGAGCACAACACTATTGATATAACCACCATAAATACAAACACACATTCAACATATGTAGGGCAAAAAAGGAAAATGAAATTTCATTCCTATTACCATTGAAGAATATGAAACAAGCGCCCCTTACATTTTTTTTATTTGGAAGTCCTAACACTTCTTTTACACACCTAAAATGAAAATTCTTTTTATACTCACAAAAGTCAATAAAATATAATTTTTTTATTTTATTATTTAAATTTACATTCAGATACTTGTTCTTTCTTGGTTTGTGTGCCCAAAACTACTATAAAAGTAGTTTTAGGACGGGGATGTATTATTCTTCAATCATAATTTATTTATGCATATGACATTAATTTTACATTTACATTAATTATTTTACTCTGAAATATTTTATTATTTTTTAATGTACGAGCAAAAAGCCGAAGGATGAAAATATTGCGATATATTCACAATATATCAATTTTTTTATAGTTTTGATATCGATATTGTGTAGGTATAATATTTCTATAATATTCGTAAAATTTTACTGTAAATATTTGTTCATAAATTTTTATAATTATAGATATATCTAGACTTTGATATTTTTATTTTCAACTTTTATGTGGACTCCAAGTTTGAACCCTCGAAATTTATTAAAGAATTTGAATTATAATTGGACAATAAATGGAGTAATAAAAAAAAAGTAGTGTCCTTATAAAAGGGGCAGAGGTCTCTGACTCATACCTTAGCATCCCCCACTTAGCTTCCCCACCTCAATTCTTCTAACAAAAGGTCCCATGGCCATGGATGATGATCAAACTAATTTCCTTCTAAATTGGACTTATTTATACCAAGAAAAGGTAACAACACAACACAACACAGCTCTTTAATATTTATTTGTAATTTCCTTTCCAACATCATTTCAATTTTTTCTCTTATTGTCAAAACAGAGCATGGATGAAGCGACGCAGTCTCTTCTCCTAACAATGGAGCTCCAAGAAGCCATGCTTAAAGCGGAAGACGAACTCAAATCAAGAGACCAACAGATTCTCCATCTCAAAAACCTTCTGTCGGCCGCCATTGAAGAGCGCGATGAAGCTCAACAGAATTGCAGAAAAATGTTCATCGAGAAAACCATTCTGCAGGAAAAACTCCAGCGCCCACATTCCGCAATTTCAAGCGTTGAAGATGACCCCAGAAGAGGAACCCATGGATTCTCCTCCTCCGACTCCGACGAGTCCATCGTTTCCTCGCCGGAGCCCGATTTCCCGGTGGCCATCGACCGGCCGTTGCCGGAAAAGGGTAAGCTTCTTCAGGCGGTGATGAAAGCAGGGCCGCTGCTGCAGACGCTCCTCCTCGCCGGCCCTCTTCCGCAGTGGCGCCACCCTCCGCCGCCCGTGGACGCCAACCTGATTCCGCCACCGCCGGTGGTGGTTCCGCCGTCGTCTCACTTTTTGCATCAGGAGTCGTTGCACGGCAGTATCAGCAACTGTGGTAGGATTAATAGGAAGAGAGGTGCTAGTGAGTGCTCTGATAAGTATAGAACACTTGTTCTTCAATGATTCTGAAGATCTAAATTTACCTTTTCTTTTTTCTCAGTAAAAAAATTGTAGCTGTAACGAGTCAAGATTAGGAAAGGTGGGAACTGCAACTGATGTTGAACTTGTACAGTGGTTCCATTTATCGAGCAAATTGCAGATCTTATTCAATTTCGAAATATATATATTCAAGAATCGTGTTTTTATTTTATATTTATAATAACAAACCGATTTGAAATAGAGAATTTGTGTTGATGATCTTGAATGAAAATGCATCATTTATTTTGCAGTGAAACTTGCAGGTGGTGATGGGTACTAAATTTTTTTTTTTTTAGGAAAACAAATTCATGATTTTTTATTTATTTATTACTTCTTCCATCCTATTGTAAGTTTGCTTATTTTGCCTTTTTTGTCCGTTTCACTATAGGTTGCTCATTGTTTTTTTTATTTTTTTTTAAAATTATTATTCACTTCTTTATTGTTATTTTTAATACTTTTTACATTATTTTTATTATTTTTTCACTTTTTTCCATCACATCACTTATACTTTTTCTATCACATCATTTATATTTTTTTGCTTTTTCCATCAAATTACCTATATTTTTTCATTTTTATTTTAATTTGTGTGTCCAAAAACAACGAACAACTTGTAGCCCGACGGAAGGAGTATTTATTACGTTAATAAGTAAAAAAAAAGAAAATATTTTAACTATACATCATCGTTTTAATACTTATCACCATTTACTGATTTCACGAATCCATTCCCATCTTTGAATATCTTCTAATTATATTTCGTTTTGGGCAGACGATCTCGATACTTTTAATTTGGATGATGGCATGGTTTAGTAATATGGCAATTATTTTAGAACATGTGAAACGGGTAATAATTTGAAAGTGATGATACTAATTGAGTGGTGTTGGCCAACGTATTGTTGGAAAGTCTCCCTCACATAATTAGGCGCTAATTCTTTTTTTAATATTATATCAATATACACATTTCATTGTATATATATATATATATATGTATATGTTAGTTTAATTATTTTATTTATGATTAAGTTAGAGGGGTTATGAAAAATAACCACACACGTATGTTGTGGCAACAAAAAGGAGAAGGTGGAAGGCCCATGTTGCCGGGTTGAGTGGGTACCCACAAATCAAAATTAGGATCTAACCCCCATATTTACTTGTTTTTACGTTGAAATTGTGTCCATTCATCATTAGTTTTTTCGATTCTTAAACCTTATTTTATTATTATTAACTTTAACCTGCCTCGAATCTTTACTACCATCATTTATTATGTTTCAAAAGCGTTTGCACGAAGGACTATTGTCTCAAAGACTGAAACCCCATTCCACATCTTTTCATCCTCTTCGTTTCTTTCACTTTTTTTTTTACAAAAAAAAACTTTCGTTATAAATTTAAAATTTACAAGGTCATAAACAAGATTGTAGAAATGGGTAATCAATAGTCGAGCGTTTTCTGACCTAATTTTTAAATTTTTTTAAAATAAAAAATACAAATTTAGAGCCGTCTAGGCCAAAAATGCATAGAATTATCGATTTTATAGAAATCGGGTCGACAAGTGACTGCATAGACCGATTTCTGCATCACTAGTCATAAGCAAAATTTAAATTACACATCCTATTACAACGTCGCTCGCATTTTAACAAAATACAAATTCGTCCAATTCCAACATTTAGAAACTTCTCTATCCAAACTTGCTCCTTTCTAAAAATACAATAGTTTCTTGCTTTTGATAGTTATCATATACCGCATGCCCAGATACAAATTGACAATCACTTCTCCATTTGACCTCTTAGATCCAAAACTTGCATCAGTTTTATTACTAGGCACGAGATAATAATTAGCTCATACCCCCTTCACTTGGCACACCTCATTCAAAAGTCATGGGTAACAATTTATTGATACAGTACATGTCTCATAGATTCACATTACAAAAGATATAAGTATTGCTAATTGCCACATAAACTATGCACCTTTGTTGCAATATATACAAAGTTGGTAATTTTTCTTAATAACCTTCCATACATGCGCACGAACCTGAGAAGCCGCACATGTTCTCCAAATCAATTTATATTCCTTCCTTTACTATCCATGTCCACCATTTTTTTTTACCAGCAATGTGTATGCATCCTTGACATTATAGACTCCATTGCTCATCCTATTCCACTTTCACACATCTGGTTTTCTCCGTCTTGGAGTATACTTGTTAATAACATTCAACAATTCATTAAGAATTTTCAAGTCCTTAATGGTTAGTTCCCTCTTCCAATGTCACACCCACTCCCAAGTTCCACCTTCCTTCCCTCTACTCCATCTCCCTAACACACAACTCTCTTGTTGACAGTTAACCTAATTTTTTTTACAAACTTAACCTTCAATATCACTTACCCCGCCCTCTTATCCTAAAAAAAAAATTGTCTACCAACACTCTCCTATACACTTTTCTAGACAATCATAAAACCAACTCTCACTTTTGACTTTTACACACTTCAAAACATCCCCCAATTACTTTTCTGCTCCACCCTCCAATACCAATAAACATTATGTTCTACAATTCTTAAGCTAACATTGTAACTCAATTAAAGATTAACTCTCAATTCACTCAAAGTTGTGATTTTGGGATGTAGAGGACAATGTTAAGGTGCAATATATATAGATGCAATAGAAGTCCATAGGGTGAATTAGATTCAATGACCTTTATTCAAATTTGAATCATATTGAAACAACTTTATCTCGTCACTCAAGTTCCAGACGTAAATTAAAGGTTATAATACAATAAAGTATTTCATCCCAATCAAATTTGAATTAGTAAATAAATGTGAAATTAATCAATTTATATTATTTTTTGAAAATAAAATATGAATTAATGTACTGCTTAGATGTTGATGTTTGTATGTATTAATTTTTTTTAAAACTCAAAATAATGAGAAATAATCTTGAAATTTTTAAGTATGATGAGGGATGAGAATAAGACATGGGATTGGAGGGGTGAAAAAGTGTGGG
>JAPKLY010000257.1:649501-666412 GCA_026898435.1 Prunella vulgaris
ACCCACTCCCACCTTCCTTCTCTCTACTCCATCTCCCTAACACACAACTCTCTTGTTGAATGGTATTATTATTTATCCAGTGCCAGATGCACCTAGTGCTCTTTATGTTGAATGGTATTATTTATGGGAATGCTTCACTTGTGAATGGTTTATATTTGTTGAACTATGGACATGAAATTCTTAATGTGCAAAATAAAAGACCTAAACTTAGTAATCGGGAAAACGTCACCTTCTTATGGCACTGTAGACTTGGCCATGCTAATGAGAAAAGAATTGAAAGGTTAAGGAAGTTAGACTACTTAACCCCATTTGACTTTGAGTCTTATGGAAACTGTGAATCTTGTCTCAAAGGTAAAATGACTAATAAACCTTTTTCTGGGAAAGGGATACGAGTCAAGGAGGTGTTAGAGTTAGTTCATACAGATGTGTGTGGACCTCTACCTACTCTAGCAAGAGGTGGTTTTGGATACTTCATAACTTTTACTGATGACTTCTCGAGGTATGGATACGTGTATCTTATGAGACACAAATCTGAGGCTTTTGAGAAGTTTAAGGAGTATAAAGCTGAAGTAGAAAACCAACTTGGGAAAAGTATTAAGACTCTTCGATCAGATCGAGGAGGAGAATACCTTAACCACGATTTCCTTGATTATTTAAAGTTACATGGCGTCCAATCTGAATGGACACCTCCTGGAACACCACAAATGAATGGTGTATCTGAAAGGAGGAATCGAACCCTGTTAGACATGGTAAGATCCATGATGAGCTTCTCCTCGCTTCCAACATTCTTGTGGGGTTATGCACTCCAAACCTCAATTTACATTCTGAACAGGATTCCATCTAAATCAGTTGAGCGAACACCATACGAGCTGTGGTGTGGCAAGAAGCCATCATTCTCACATATTAAGACGTGGGGTTGCCCTGCATATGTGAAAAAGTTGCTCACTGATAAGTTGGAACCCAAAGGTGAAAAGGGTTATTTTGTGGGATATCCTAAGGAAACACGAGGGTATTATTTCTATCTTCCTGTGAATCAAAAGGTTATTGTTTCTAGACAGGCGACATTCCTTGAAGATGGCTACGTCTTTAAGGAACAAGGTCGTAAAATGATAGAACTTGAAGAAATTCAAGAACCACAAATTAACACTGAGGCTGAGAACTTGTCGGAGAACCACGACAAGGAATCAGTGGGAGCATTCAATGAATCTCATGGTGGAAGTCTATCACTAGGTGATCGTCTTCCAGCCAGTGGGAGCATAATTGGAGACATCTCGCATACGCAAGAAACTCCAAATAGATTGAATGAGAATGATATGGATATCGTTCAATCTCCTACTCAAGAGACGCAAGAAACAATAGCTCTTGAGAATTCTCCAGGTATTGATCAGATCAACACAGGAGAACCTTCTCATGTTCAGAATGTACAGTCTCCACAAATGCAACTCCGTAAGTCTACTAGGATACGTCGTCCACCAGTCAAGTTTAATCTCCTCGTGGAGGAACACGATGATGTGGAAATTCCTGACAAAGACGATCCTAAAACTTATTATGAAGCAATATTAGATATTGATTCAGGGAAGTGGCATGAAGCCATGAAATCTGAAATGGACTCGATGTACGTTAATCAAGTCTGGGACTTGATTGAATTGCCTAAAGGGGTTAGACCTATTGGCTGCAAATGGGTTTTCAAAAGAAAGACTGATGCAGATGGCAAAGTACAAACCTACAAGGCTAGGTTGGTGGCAAAAGGTTATAGTCAAAGAGAAGGCATTGACTATGATGAAACCTTTTCACCAGTTGCTAAAATCAAGTCCATTCGGATTTTACTTGCAATAGCTGCATACTATGATTATGAAATTTGGCAGATGGATGTCAAAACGACTTTCCTCAATGGAGATATTGATAAGGAAGTGTTTATGACACAGCCGGAAGGTTTTGTATCCAAGTCAAATCCAAATCTGGTGTGCAAGCTTAAGAGGTCCATCTACGGACTGAAGCAAGCTTCAAGGAGTTGGAATATCCGCTTTGATGAGGCTATCAAGTCATTTGATTTCGTCAGAAGTGCAGAAGATCCTTGTGTTTATCGAAAATGCAATGGAAATGATATTGTTTTCATTATTATATATGTGGATGACATATTAATTTTGGGAAACAACATTCCATTAATGCAATCCGTGAAAGATTGGTTGTCCAAATCCTTCATGATGAAGGACTTGGGTGAAGCTTGCTACATCCTTGGAATAAGGATCTATAGAGATAGATCTAAAAGGATGTTAGGGTTGTCACAATCCACCTACATAGATAAGGTATTGAGGCGTTTCTCTATGGAGAACTCCAAGAGAGGTTTTCTGCCTGCAAATCATGGGATCAAGCTTTCAAAGAAGGATTGTCCTTCTAACGAGGCTGAGATCGAGCACATGAAAAATGTCCCATACGCCTCGGCTATTGGGTCGATCATGTACGCCATGACTTGCACTAGACCTGATGTGGCTTACGCTGTCAGTATAACTGGTAGATACCAACAGAATCCAGGTGAACCTCACTGGATTGCTGTGAAGAACATTCTAAAGTATCTTAGACGAACTAAGGAATGTTTCTTAGTCTATGGTGGACAACCAGAGCTAGAAGTGACTGGATTCACTGATGCTAGTTTTCAGTCTGATTGCGATGATTACAAATTGCAATCGGGATATGCATTCATTCTCAATGGTGGAACAGTGAGCTGGAATAGTTCCAAGCAAGAAACAACTGCAGATTCAACAACCGAAGCTGAGTACATTGCTGCATCAGAAGCCGCAAAAGAGGCTGTCTGGATTTTACAGTTCTTGAAAGAACTAGGGGTAGTTTCGAGTGCCAATCACGCAATAAGATTGTATTGCGATAATACTGGTGCGGTTGCACAGGCAAAGGAACCGAGATCTAATAATAGAAACAAGCATGTACTTAGGCGTTATCATTTGATCCGAGAGATCATAGGGAGAGGAGAGATAGAGTTGGAACGTATTCCCACAGAGGATAACCTTGCAGACCCTTTCACTAAGATACTTAGTGTGCATGTACACGCCAGACACTTTGAGAGTCTTGTTGTTAGGCATATGGGTGATTGGCTTTAGGCCAAGTGGGAGATTGTTGTATTTATGTCCTAGAAGACAAACATTTATTAGGACATCGTACTTAATCGATTATTCAATATTATATTATTGACTTTGTTAAATAATACTTTGCATTGCACTATGTTGAATACTGTGTTTTGATTGTTTTGCATAACTATTCAGACTTGTGATCCCATGAATTCATGTCGTCATTAAGGATGTGAGATCTTAGATGACTGTGACATGATTCATAAAATAGCTCCAATCAATGATCATCGAGATTGGGATATCGATGATGCGATTGAGATTGGTGTGCGATCTGCATCATACTCTTAGAGAGTGTAGTGGTTCTCACAACTACGAGATACTAGGTATCTCATGATGGATGCACAGATACTTTGTATAGTATTAGCATACCCAACCAAGAAATCGTTTGATGTATTCTATTTACGTGTCTACGAAAGTATTGGTTTGTGGAGTAATGTAATAGTCCTCTGACTTGAGGTCAATACACACAACATGTGTGGAGTGATGAGCTTTTGACCATGACCGACGCTTGCACTCTGAATGGAGTAGATATGGCATATGTTGAGTACATCACGAAGTACATGTGTGTGGTAGTTGAGCCAAGAAAGGATTCATTCCTCAAAATAGATTTAGAGAGAATACTCAACTTCTCATAACTAATTGGATCGTCAGTCATTGGCCAATGCACGTCATATTTGAAATAGTATTCGAATATGACAAAATGATCAATTAGAAAAAAGAGATAAAATGATTAAGTTAATAGAATAGACACATTATCATATTCTAGACTTAATCAGAGTATTCATGAATGAAAGGACTATATCATTTTGAACTTCACATTACAGGTTGTTGCAGTATCCTCGCAACGTACCTCATATGTCGAGAATGTCTGGTTTATTGTCTAGGGTTCAACTAAGACCATTAGTTCGACTAATCGCTTGACATATGAGGGCCTATGGGTCACACAAAATGTGATCCTTGTTTACGAATTAAAATGGTGGGATTAAATGATTCGATTCGATCGTAAATATTTAATCAAATGAGAACTATGATAATTCTATTGGATAGAGTATTTAATGTTTAATTAAATTTGATTTAATTAAATTAAATAATAAATAATGATGATATATTAGATATATTATTATTATTATTATTATATATTATAATAATCTATTTTTATTATAATTAATTATGGTTGGGCCATAATTAAATAAATAATAATAATGAAATGGGCTTATAGCCCATTGATTATTGTAGATATATATATTTAATAAGTCATAAGACTTATTACGTGTGTGACACAAAAGGAAAACCCTAGTTCTCTAAAACTTAAAAGGAAAACTTCCGCAGAAAGTATCCTAGCAAACTTTGGAGAAGTTGGCTGCAATCGTTGCGGTTTTTCGTGAACGGGGAATCACGTGGATACCAGTAGTAGAGGATACACGCAAATCAATAGTAAGATTTTTTGTTTATCCCTTAGACTTTGATATACAACTTACTGATTCCGTGTTGGGGAATAAATTTTTTATTCCGCTGCTATCTCTGATTATGTGCCTAGATGCTCAGAATTTCCCAACATTTACACCACACTAAAATCACTTTCTTCTCTTCACTTAAGCATACACACCTCCTTCCTCCGATGTCACACCCACTCCCACCTTCCTTCTCTCTACTCCATCTCCCTAACACACAACTCTCTTGTTGACATTCAACCTAAAAAATTTCACTAACATAACCTTCAACGTCACCTCCCCCGCCCCCTTATCCTAAAAAAATATTAATTTGTCTTCCTACCCTTCCCTATACACTTTTCTAGACGATAAAAAAACCAACTCTCACATTTGACTTTTACACACTTCAAAATATCCCCCAATTACTTTTCTCCTCCACCCTCCAATACCAATAAACATTCTGTTCTACAATTCTTAAGGTAACATTGTAACTCAATTGAAGATTAACTCTCAATTCACTCAAAGTTGTAATTTTGGGATGTGAAGGACAATGCTAAGATGCAATATATATATATATATATATATATATATATATATGCAATTGAAGTCCACAGGGTGAATTAGATTCAATGACCGTTATTCAAATTTGAATCATATTGAAATAATTTCATCTAATCAAACTTAAGATCCAGACGTAAATTAAAGGTTCTATTACCATAAAGTATTTCATCCCAATCAAATTTGAATTAGTAAATACGTGTGAAATTAATCAATTTATATTTTTTTTTTAAAATACGAATTAATGTACTGCTTAGATGTTGATGTTTGTATATATTAAATTTCTTTTTTTTTAAAACTCAAAATAATGAGAAATAATCTTGAAATTTTCAAGTATGACGAGGGATGAACATAAAAGCATGTGATTAGGGTGAAAAACTGTGGTCTTTTTATTTAAACATTGTATTTTGAAAATACTTTATTAACCTACCATAGTTTTCAAGGGAAGTTACAAAATAAGCATGGACACCCTTCATATCGGCGCTGATACTGTTCACGAGGGAGGGGCACCGTCAACATCGACGCCCATGAGGTGATTCTGCACAAGTCAATGGGCACTGACAGCTCTAAAAAAGTAACATTAACGTTGCTCCCTCCCCTAAAAAATGCCATTAATATTGGCGCCCTCCCCATTAAATTTAACCCCCAACTAATTGGTTGGTGTGAATTTAAATCACATAAAAAATCACTTTCTTTTCTTCACTTACGCACACACACCCTCACTTCATAATTTTTTACAGCAGCACACACATACACCCTTCACTTCACTATTCTTCACTCAAAGAAACCGTTCCTCTGCTAATTTTTTTTCAGTTTTTCTTCACTCACAAAACCACCCCTTTACTCATCTCGTTAAGGTGTGTTATGAAACTAATTTTATTATTCATATGAAGTTGAGATTGATTTTCTGTGAGAGAATTGAGAAGTAGATTTAATTTTTGTGTTGTATGTTTATAAATAAATTTTATGTATAATAAATATGATTATAATATGTTGTTGGTCTTGTAACAACTATAGGTATGTTGTTGAACATGCAAAAATAAATCTAGCAGGATTAACTCTAAATAATGATAAAGATACCATGATTTGCCGAGCCTTATATTGCAATGACTAGGACTTTAAGTGGAGGCTGCAATTAATAAGCTAATGAAGCTGTTACAAATTACAATGAGGCCACAGGACTAATTGTGTGTCTCTGAGTGTATGTAATTGTTATCTGAATATATACAATATGTGTGTGTGGAGAGAGAATGGAACTCTTCTTTCAGCTTCTTAAGAGCTGGTATATATATGTTGGGGGACAACATGGCATGCTAGGGCCATGCATATGTGGTCCCCCTAGGCTACCGGTAGGCATAGATCATGCTCTGCTAGGTGGATACTCAGTGAACTCTTGTCTCCTCTACTATACTAATGGGCGGGAATCTTAGATGATTCTCCTAACCGAATAGTATTTCTACCAGGTCCATAGGGGGTACTTAGGTTTATTCGATTCCTTTCCGTGATCTTTTACGGTGGACCTCTGTTCGGGCCAATGGTTGCCCGGAGGTTGGTCGTCCTAGTCCAGAGGGCTTATGTCCAGACTTCTCTATTCGTTCCTCGTGAGGACCATGCTTTTCATTTGATTGTACATGATTGCCTATGTACGCATGATATCCTTCATCCAAACACTTCACGGGTGCTTGGTAGGTAGGGGAACCCATTGAGACCATGTGGTCTTGCTCAGAACATCGTTGAGGTTGCTCGTTGGAATCTCATAAATGCTCGGAAGTTTACATTTGGTTTTTCAATCATGGCGGCCTTGAACGATCATGTGCCATCCATCTGGCGCAGGCCTCTGGGCCACTTGATGGTTATATTTGTACCACAACAATTGCTCCCAGGTTGGTGCCCGAGTTTCTCGGGGACCAAGCTGGATCTGTGGGGTTCGAATCCTCGAGCTCGGCTAAATGAAATATCTCAATAGGCGAAAGGCCAATGTGCGGGGTTATAATTGGGCAAGTAGTTTTTAGCCATGGTAGGTACCTATTACCTACAATATCGATGATTGTGTGCCCCTAGTTTACCGCTACTGCGCCTTGTTATAGGTGTCCTTCGTTGCAACGCGTAGCACTGCTCTGCGGTTGCGTGAGTCATCCTGCTCACCGTCTCTTGTATTTTAAATTTTAAAATATAGGAATTGTGGGATTTGAGGGTGGTTTGGGTCGCGCTGAGGATGCGGAGAGGTGCGTGATACGATTAAAGAGTCGTGCGTGTTGACTAATCATCGCGTAACCTCCAGTTGCCCCAAATATAAACACATAAATCCCTCACTCCTGTCATTTTTTACCCCATACGTAGGAGAAGAAAAACCTTAGGAAGAGAGATACCTCTGCACTAAAGAGTCCTAATTTTCCTGCCGTTGTTCCGAATGATTCTTACATCTCTTCAGGGTAAGCTTGCTTCTTTTTTAGTTTCTTGTCTCTCCCTTTTGTAATATGACCCATATTTTACATAATAGAGGCGGGGCTAAGGTTTGCTCTGCACCCAGTCGTTACTTACTTGCTCTTAGCATGGAACTTTTTCCCCATGCAGTTTCCTTACAACTCCTGGCTTTACATCATTTGTACGTTTGCCATGTTTGGGAAGAATAAGCTTTATCGAATGCCGAACGCGATTGGGATGAATATTCTTTATACCGTCTCCAATAATTTAAAAAGTACAGCGATATTTATCTGAAACTGCGGCAGAAGCGGAGAGTAGTGCATAAAATTGAGAACTGCCTAGCGATGGATGACAGGAGATGGTTCTGGGTGTTCGGCCGATGGAAGACCAGTTCGCCTGACCATGGAGTGGAGATAAACATCCCCTCTACGCCCCGCCTAAAAGACACTCGTAAGCATTTGTGATTTTTCTTGCTCATTGAATTCTGACCAATTTTCTCTTTGTTTTGCAAAATTTAGCTGCCCCAAGACCAAGGATCTACCGTTCGACTTCTGGCTTGTGCTCGAAAGGATTTGGTAGCTCTCCTATGGTGATAAAGAGGTGCTGAACACGACGAAGGCTCATCTGAGTGCAATAATTTTTTGTTACCCAAGCCACTTTTGAACGGATATCAGTACGTCTCTGCTTCTGATAAATTGTTGGTTAGTTCGATGGTTGTTTGCTCGCTTATTTAGGGCAAAACTTTATCTTTTGTAGAGGGTTTTCTGCTGTATAAGAATTGCCTATATGAACTGATGAATCAAGTTACAGATATCTTTGCCCGTGTGAGGGTTATGAGTGCAGCCCCAGGACGACAGTGTGTTCGAATAGGGCGTCCTACCCCTGATCCCTGCGTTATCAAGATCCAAAGAAGGCAGCTCCAAAGATTGTGGTGTTAGCGTCTCAGAAGGCAGCTCCGAAGAAGAAAGGTGCGAGCACCTCTGCTGCGCAGCAACCTAGGGCTCCTCGCCCTGAAAGAGTTGATGATTGTCAGGCTCCAACCTCGTCGCCCAGTGGGGCTAGTCCCTACTTACAGCGTGGCGATGGTTCTCGGGTGGATCGAGAAGAAGTGCCCTCGGCGAAGAGGACAAGAGTCCCTCGTACATCCGGCTCCGGGTAATCCAGGCGAGCAGATTCTACTGAGGGGACGACTCATAACATTGCAGGGACTTCGACTCCCTTGCTGCCGCTGATTCAATCTATCAGTCATCTAATAGACGTCACCCATATTGGGTGGAACCCCACTCGGGCAGCGGAGTAAGTGTCCCTCAATTTGTGCTTTAATAAAATAATACCTTGAACTTTTTGCTAAATCCAAGTTGTTTGTTTTGTAGGTACGATCCCACTCGATACCCTACCCAGTGTGAAGCTGTGCACCAGTTCGCCCTTGCTTACCCTCCAGGCAACCTGGGTGAGCTTTAGGGTCCTATTAGGTGGGCCACTGAGGTGATTGCTCGCCATTTGACCTAAGCCCAAGAAGCTAACATCTATGATCAAGCTGTGGTGGATAATCTCTGCTTGGCGATGCATTATTCTAGCAGCGCCCTCATCATTGCCCAACATTCTCTTGAGCAGGTCTTAACTCTAGAGAAGTCTCATGTTGCTTTGGGCAATGCAGCCATCAAGGCGGGCGAGCAGAAGGAAGAGACGAAGGAAAAGGTGGCTGATATAGAGGCCAAGCCTAAGGCCTCTTTGGAGGGTGAAAGAGCTGCCATTGCAAGTGCTGAGAAGGTAAAGACTGAGACTGATCGCCTTCGTCATGAATTGGCCGGCCTCAGGGCCCATGTTGAAGAGGGGTGAGTAGCCTAGGAAAAGGCTGTGAGATTGGAGCAAGAACTCCAAACTGCTCGCTCTTTGCTCACCCAGTTGAAGGATGAGCACACTGATTGCTCCTCTGCTGCGACTGTTGCCGCCGTTCGTGTCGAGTCTGTTGACTTTGGCTTTATCTGTGCCTTTGCGGAAAACTTCCGCACCTACTGCTACACCATCGACCAAAATGAAGATACTTGGGAGACTCTGAAATGGGAGTTTAATAAATTTTTTACTTCTCAACCTCCTAAGGATGGTACCATGGTTGATGTGGGAGACCTGGCTGAAGTAAGGGTGGACTTAAGTGTCTTCTGTGCTGTGGTGAAGATCATTGGGGGTTCTTATCCCCCATTTGGAGGTTGGTGAGCAAGATGATGCCATGATAGATATTGAAGGCCTATCCTCCTTTGAAAATATGCCAGGTCTCTCCCCCACAACTGGTGAAAAAGTTTTTTTGGCGCGGTTGCGCCTGTTGGCGAGCACGCTCAAGGCGAGCAGTAGTAGGGTGGCAAGCAGTGAAGACTTGCTTCTTTTGCTAAATTTTTTGCTTTTCTAGCTCCTTGGAAGCTCGCCCATGAAGACGCCCAATATGTATTTTCCTTTTTTCTCCTTAATTTAAATGAAGAATATTTTTCGCAACCATTTGTACATCTTTATTTTGTTGTCATTTTTGCGTAAGTTAAAATTGGTCGCTCTTGTGAGATGTTTTATTGATTCATCTTACTTTCCAAATTTTGGATCGAAAATTCACATTTCACTTTATATTTTATCCTAATTATGTGGGCTTATTGACAGGTGAGAACCCCCTTCTTGAAATATCTGAAGGGTTATTTTCTTCACCTTGCGTTGTAATGAGTCATTGACTTGCGAGTAACTTAAGATGACTTGTTAATATTTTACGCATGTAATTCTGAATCCCATAACTTGTATCTGAAATGTTCTGTTGTTGTCATGACTCCGACATTTAAATAAAGAATATCTTCATTGACTGTTGTCAAATATACAAAACTGATCTTGTACAATCAGCATAAGGTTGCTAGCCTGATGAATACAAACTGGTCGAGTAGGAATAACTTGCATAAATTTTAAAATACTCCTACTGAAAAAATTTCTTGAGATGAGATGCGTTCCAAGTATACAGTGACGGATTTCCTTGCAAATCTTCTAGATCATATGTCCCGTTAGGCCAATTCTTCATGATTTTGAACAGTCCTTCCCAGTTTGGACCAAATACACCCGGAGGAGCTGTCAGCAGTTTTCTCATGACCAGATCTCCAACTTTAAATTTCCTGTCTTTGTCCTCAGAGTTGTAATATTTTTCCGCTAATTGCTTGTACGCTATATTTTTTAGTTTTGCAGAAGTTCATGTTTTTCAATCAAGTTTTTCTCCACTGCCATCCCGTCATTGTTTGTTTCTTCATTGTATCCTATAATTCTCCAGGTTTGATTTTGGACTTTCATTGGAACAATCGCTTTGACTCCAAAAGCCAAGGTAAATGGCATTTCTTCGATACTAGTCCTGTAGGTCCATAATACTTCAGGTAGTTCCTTTGCTATACTGCCATTTTTATCAGTCAAATGGACCTTCAAAGTGTGTTTTATACTTTATTTACAGCCTCCATTTGTCCATTTGACTGAGGGTGATAGAGTGGAGTATTATATTTTAATGTTCCATGATGTACAGAAGTCCATTAGCTTGTTTTCCATTAAATTATTTTTCATTGTACGTGACTATTGACTGGGGTAGACCAAACCTACAGATTAGATTTTTTCAAATAAAGCTTATCATTTTTTCTTGAGTTATTATCGTCAAGGCTTCGGCCTCAGCCCACTTAGTGTAATAGTCCATGACCGCTAATGCGAACTTAACCCTACCTTTTCCAAACGGGAATGAGTCGATCAAGTCGATACCCCCATTTAGCAAAGGGCCATGGACTGTACACTGATTTTAATTCTTGTGCTGGGGTGTGTATATTTGGGGTGATTTATTGACATTTGAAAATTTTTTAGTATACTTGATGGTGTCTCTTCGCAACGTTGGCCAGTAGTACCTTTGTCTGATAGTTTTGTAGGCCAGAGCTTGTCCCCTAGTGTGCCCTCCACATATTCCCTCATGGATTTCCTCGAGCACCTTTTGTCTTTCTTCTGGAGAGAGACATTTGAGCAGTGGCAGAGAAATTCCTCTTTTGTATAGTGGTCTTTCGACTATTGTGTATCTTGCAGCTTGTTTAACAATTCTTCTTGCAACCCAGGGGTCTTCAGGCTGGTCTCTGTTGGTTAAGTATTTTCTGATGGGTGTCCTACAGTCGTTTACCGCCTCTTGCCCCCTATTCAACATTTGATTAATGTAATCGAACGTTGAAGGATTTGTGATTCTTGTTATTGCGACCTTTGTGATGTTTGCTTCGCCATTGCTCGTTGCTAGTCATGCCAAAGCATCTGCTTGAGTATTTTTGAGTCGCTATATATATTTGATGTAGACTTGTTCGAACTTTAAGATTAAATTTACCACTATTTTCTGGTAGATAATCATTTGTCAATCTTTTGCTTCATATTCGCCACGGACTTGAGATATTATTTGATGGGAATCTCCGGAAATTTGAAGTTTTGTAGCCCCCCAAACTAATGATAGCCTCAGTCTTGCTATTAATGCTTCATATTCTGCTTCGTTATTTGTGGCAATACATTCGAACTGTATGGCAGAAGTGAACACCTGTCTGTTGGGGCTGATGAGGACTACACCTGCTTCTGCAGCAGTGCTGGTTGCTGAACCATAATATAAAGGTGCCATGGGTAGATACATCCCATTGTCGGATCTTGAGGGTAAGTTAGTTCCACTATAAAGTCTGCCAGAGCTTGCCCTTTGATTGCCGTTCAGGGAGCGTATGTTATCCCATATTGGCTAACCTCTAATGACCAGTTTAGGAGGTGTCCTGCAGTATCAGATTGTTGGTCCCGAAATGAGTATAAATCAGTGTATGGGGGGAATACACTGATGTCAAATTTTCCTGAAAGACTAAGGAAAATTCTCTTTCAGACTTAGTCAGGAAGCTCCTGATGTGTTCAGTAAACTGATGGTCCTCAAGGGCAGCAAGGACGTATCAGTAATGAACCAAAGAGGCTAAGTCAGAGTTGTGCTTTCAGAAGCTCAGTAGAGATAACAATCCTAATGACTGCTCGGAAGCTAGTCAGTTGGCCTACTATCTCAGTAAGCTTAGTTTAGTGCGGAATGTGAGCCCTTAAGTTTCTACTCGTTTTAGTTCCTGAAAACTTATCAGTTTGCTTAGTGAAAACGTGGTTAAGGCTGGTGCACAGTTTTAAGGTGAGGATGACAAAGTCAGTCCTGATGGTTTTCCAAAACAATGCAAGTATGCTTCAGTTTAGTATGATGACAGTTATGATCCTGAGTAAATAGTAAATCAGCACACAAGGGTCTTTTTAACGTGGTTCGGAGATAACCAACTCCTACGTCCACGACCTGATTGAATAGGAAGCTATCCTCAAAACCCTGAGGATAAGTACTTGATTTTTACGTGCCAAGGGACACGAGTAGCCAACTTCATCTCTTAGGAACTGACCCCTGGGTGGTTTTACAAGTCCCAGTCCTTCCTATCAACCAACTCACATACTGAGGGGTTTGGTATTCACGTTTTCCAACTATTGTGTATTGATCCTTCTAACAAATCAGTTCTAAGGATATGATCAATACTCTAAGCAAAATACAGAAAAGATTCCTACTAAAACACTAGGGAAATTTAAGGTTTCAGAGTGTTGCTTCAAATGAACTTTGAGTGCTTAGAATCTTGAGAGTTTCTCTTGGAAATTTCCCGTTAGCCTTGAATGGGAGCAAGACCTTCTGTATTTATAGGAGGGTTTGAAATAGATCCGTTGGTGGAGATCCGTTTCAAACCCCTCAATTTTAGGTAGGTGCAGGTATTGGTTGTCCTTGTCTGACAGAGACCATACCTAGTATGGCAAAGTTTCTGATCCGCCGCCTGCACCTCTGAGAAGCATTAAATGCGCTTAGTCTCCGTACATATGTGTCTCCTTCTAACTGGTCGCTTTGTCAATGGCTAGTTTGTCGGCGTTGACTTCACTGAACCTCGTACATTTATAACTCTGAGTTCCTCGTTCTTTACTCAGCATAAATGTTTGTCTTATGTTGGAGACTCTGACATTCTTTCTGCTTCATCAGACTTCCATTCGCACGTGTAACCTTTGGGTCTCAGGACTTACAAGTATTAGGTTAACTGATACTAAGCCCAAGTCAGGACTTAAGAACATCAGAGGGACATTTAGCCTGATCAAGGTTACTTGAGCCTTTACTGATATAGACTTCCCCGAGCATGCTTAGTCTACTCAGTTCTGTCAGGATCAGTGGTCTTCTTCAGGATGGCTTCTAGGCATCTTCAGGAGTCTTTCTAGGTTTTTCAGGTTCAGCTTCAGGTTGATCCTCTTCAGGATGATCAACGCCTTCAGGGTTGGAGATACTTCAGACTTTAAGGACGTCTCCATCAGTCTTCACTCTTCAGTACGTTCCCCCTGAACTGAATACCTGTGAATAGAAAATCTATTCTAACATATCTATCCTGAGCCTATCATCCTGATCAACTATACTTAGGCAAATTTATCAAGGGGTTTTGGGATCTAATCAAAACACTCAGATTGTCCCAACAATTTCTCCCTTTTTGATGATGCCAAAACCCTTAGAAAAATCCTACCATCTAAACAATATACTGAAATCAATCAGTATTCAGTTCAGGAACCTATATCAGGTCCTTAATTCTATAAGATTGAAACAGGAAAGGGTTAGTACAGTTCTTGATAAAGAGCAGAAAAGTAAATCAGGAGTCAACGAGATGTTGTCTCAGAAATGTAAAACGTTTCATTGATATAGAGGTTAAGTACAAGTTATCCTGAAACTATTACAAAATTCTTGAAACACAGATCCTGACAAACTATTCTAGTCTTCATCATCCCACCTAGCCAAGGAAATCCCATACTTCTTCAGGACTCTGAGCTTGACTTCATGAAACTTCTTCTGATCACTGAGGGCTCCTGTTCTTGATGCAATTGTTCCCATCTCATTTCTGATCAGATCCATGTTCAGGTGGTTGTTGATGCCGAGGGTTGGAGGCGGATAGGTGATATGCTCAGGTGCCTTGATCTGAACTCCTGCTCTGTCAGCATGTCGATCAATCTGATCCCAGAGTTCTCTATGATGCAAGGCCATTCATTCAGCAAAGATGGTGTTCTTATCCTTGCCTTCGGATGTCTTTAGCCAGTTCCCGACAACATAGTACTGATCCACGAAGTCCTTCTTGACTGGAATCCATGCTTCATTCATTTCTGGAGGTGCAAAGTTGTCCACGTATTCGTATACGATGGGACTGACATCCTGAGCATCAACCTTCTTCTTAGACGCAGTAGCTTTCTTCTTCCCAGCTTCTGGGGCAGGCTTTTTCTTAGGATCAGTCTTCTCCTTCAGCACAGCCAAGCCTTCCTTCAGCTTTTGGAGGTCAGGAGCCTGGCTCCTGACCTGCATCGCAGTCTCCAGAGTCAGCTGCTTTGTCTTATTCCTTCCCTCGATCATGGGATCACTAGGGAAGAGTTGCTCCTCACACTCCGCCATCAGGTCTTCCACGGAAACATCAGCTTTCTGTTTCTGAACCAACTTGGGATTTTTCTGAGCCTTCCCTTCCCCCTTTTTGGCAGCATCAAAGAGGTCCCTGTCCTCATCGACTTTCTTCTGAATATCTTGAATCAGGATCCCCTGAGATGCTTGCTGATTGGTTACCACTTTGAACTCCTTAGCCAGCTTATCATTGGCTTCAGCTCTGAGTAGGCTCTCGGTTAGATGACTGTCAAACTCCTTCGGCATTGCACTCAGCTCTTCCTTCCTCTTCAGGCTTTCATTGAGCATTGTGTTCAGAGACTTATGCAATGCTTCCTCAGAAGCTTTCTGACCCTCCTTCCATCTGGTCAGTAATTGGTCATCCGCCTTTCCTGCTTTTTCCCGAGCCACTGTCCTGACCTGGGCTTCCTGCCCCTTCAGTGCCTCAGCAATCAGTGCCTTTATCCTGTCATCCAGGCCACTGAGTGAAGAGTATATCATTGTTCGCACTTGGTAAGTAGTGACCCCGGTTTATCGTTGTTGTTCAAGGCTCAGGAATCTATCATCTGATTCCTTCCTAGCCTTGTTCAACTCAGCAGTGAGATTCTTGATTTTCTCACGCTGACGATCGAGCTTGCCTAGGATAGTCCTCCCCATCAGTGACACTCCCACTGAGATGGTTCAGATCTTCCTTTTCTTTGCTGACTTAGGTTTGGTGGCAACCTTCATCGGGACCTCTCCAGAAGCCTCAACAATCCCGATCCCTGGGAGTGCATCATCGGCCGGTGCACCTCCTCTTGAGGTCGCACCTTCCCCGACTACTGGCACAAGTGCCATAGAAGGGTTAGGCTGAGGATTGTTTGCCCTGACAATCCTGATGAAGTCCTCCTTGTTGATGACTTGGGCATAGGAACGAAGCCCAAATCTGTCTAAGATTCTTTGCTCTTCATCCCTGAGATTCTCTTCTCCGATTGCTTTTATCAGGGCAGCCACTTCGGGAACCGAGGCCTTCCTCATCATCACCAAAACCCTGAGTCTGATGACCTCCTTACCATAGGACTCCTCCAAATTAGGAAAATTCTGATTGACAAATCTGATTGCCTGATATCTGGCATCCATCTCAAATGGAGTTAGCTTTGGTGGTGTTGACTCCTCCTGAGTTTCTTCCTCAGCTTCCTCCGGATGGTCATATTCGGACTCAGCATCATTGGAAACAGTCCACTTCCTGCCTTGGTTTCCTTCCAGATCCTCATCATGGAGCTCCTCCTGAGCCTCCATGCTCACAATTTCTTGATGCTCTCCCTCTCCAGTATCAGAACTCCCTTGCTCCTCCTAAGCAACTTCTCATTCTTCTCCTTCATCACCTTCTTGCTCCTCCTGAGCAGCCACTGAAGGTTCAGCATGAATCTCCTTTCCGATCACCTCCACAACCTTCATCACTGGGTCCTCCTAAACCGGCTCCTAAACAGGTGGAGCCTGTTCCCCCTCAACCTAAGCTACCTCCCCCTGAGGTGCGGGCTCAGTGCCAGAAGCTGCTGCTGTTTCAGATGATGGAATTTCAGTAGGTGCCAAAGGAGAAGTTGGCACAATAGCAAGTGTGGCGGTTGAATCGGATGGTTGATCAGGGTGATCAGACTCAGTGTCAGAGTCATGGAGCATTGTCTTCTTCTCACTGATGACAATGCCTTTGACCTTCACCCTCTTGGGTCCAGACTTGACTGGCTCCTCCTGATCCTGAGAGCTTGCTGCCTTCCCTTTTCCTTTTCCTCTGACCACTGATAGCTCCTTGAGAGTTACGTACCCAAGTGTAGGTTGATTTCAAGTAATAAAATTTCTCGGGAGACCGAGTGTCGAACCACAGGGAGATTTGGAAGAAAAAGATATTATCTAGTTGAGA
>JAPKLY010000257.1:666422-681294 GCA_026898435.1 Prunella vulgaris
TAATACACAAAAATAGGTAAAATACATGCATACTTAAACTGTAATCAACCACCTTCTTGACCTCAGTGTCAAGCATTCTCTTGATTGTATCAGCAGAGTTTTTGAAAAGGATGTGCTTGTCCTTGAAATCCTCACATCCATCTTTATCAACGTCTCCAAGAAAGCTTTGGAGCATTACTGACAGTCATGATCCAAAGTGAGGATTTTTGTCCAGCACAATCTTGTCTCCCATCAATCTGACCTTCTTGGACTCCTAGACAAATTTCTGAAGGAAGAACTCCTCCCAGTCGATCAGAGCATTGTCCACCACGGCAGCCAAACCCCTGATCTTGGGCTGACTGATCTGCTCCATGCCTTTCATGAAGCCCATAATGCTCTGGACGATGACTTCGAACAAGAGCTTGTACTCAGGCTTCAGTAGATTCTTGTTCATCGTGCTGAAGATCGTCGTAGGAACGATCAGGTACTCGTTCATACAATCCTGCTCTTCTCCAGCCTTGTAAGCAGTTAGGTCCACCAACTGCTTCTCCTCAGTAGAATGAGGCAGATTGTAGGTCTTCCTGATGAGGTCCCTGACCTGGATCCTCTCAGTGAAGTGTTGAACTACCTTCTTCCCATTCTTCTCCACAGAGCGCCTGAGTGGAATCACTGATTCCCACTCATCATCCTCATTCATCTTCAGATTGGTATAGAAAGCAATGATCTGATGAGGGCAAGTCTTGGCTGGCTTCTTGGTGACGAAATCTAGGAGCCCAGCCTGATTGATGGCTCCATAGACCTGAGAGAGCTCCTTGATGGTGGATCGATGTGAGAAATCCACCAGCCACTCGTAAGACACTTTCGACTCTACTTCGGAGATGGCAGCGTGAAATCTTCTAGTGTCTTCGAGAGATTGAGCAGCAGAAGAAGCCATGGATGCAGAGATTACAAGAGAAATAGATTGCAGAAAGTGTGGGATTAAGAAAGTATGAGTGCGTAAATTATGAAATGTGCACAAAGCTTCCTTTTATACCCAAAGATTCAGTTTTAATGAACGGATTTGATTAAAAGCCTTTTGACATTCAACGGATTAGATGAAGGGGTATATCCGGAATAAAACATTACCAAATTCAATTTTCTAAGTTAATAATTCAAACTTTATGGTAAACTGTTCCCGCCCACATTGCATTTAATGCGTGTCAGAAGAATGTTTGAAATAAATACGCATTTTGCATTTAATAAAAACTGAATAATAAATGAAAAGCTGGGTGAGAGTTTAAAACCCTGTGATTGATGTGGTGTTAGACATGATCAGAAATGATGCAAGCAGGCCATAATTAAAGCAAAGGTTCTATAATACATACCAGTCAGTCAGACATAGAAACCTGACTGATACCTCTGAGTCTGATCAGGGTGACAAGCCCTGACCTCTGTGTCATGAACCTAGCTCTATTCTGATCCTGAAGATCCAAATCTGATGTCTGTTCCCCTTGAAAGTCATCCATCTATCTGCAACCTGATCCTGAGTTAGTCTTCCTCCTGACCACTTTGTTCAATCCTGAACTGAGGTTCATACTGAACCATCTACTCCTGGGTCAAGAAGTCCTAACTCTACTGACAGCTCAACAAACCTGGTTTCAGGCAAAGCCTTAGTCTGGATGTCAGCTCTCTGCTTGTCAGTAGGGATCCTCTCCATCCTTATATCCTTCTTCTCAACATGATCTCTTATAAAGTGATGCCTGATGTCTACATGCTTACACCTTGTGTGTAAGACTGGGTTTTGGGATATGGCAGTGGCACTATTATTGTCACAATAAATTGGGACATCAGTGGCCTCAATTTGGTAGTCTCTCAGTTGTTGCTTCAACCAAAGGATCTGAGAGCAACAACTGCCTGCCGCCATATACTCAGCCTCAGTAGTAGACATTGCAACACTGGTTTGCTTCTTAGAAAACCAAGAGATCAGTTTACTCCCTAGAAACTGACATGTGCCTGTAGTTGATTTCCTATCAATCCTACAGCCTCCATAATCAGCATCAGAATAGCCAGTCAGTTCTAGGTTGTCATCAGAGGGATACCAAAGTCCTAAATTGACTGTACCCTTCAGGTATTTCAATATCTTTTTGGCACTCTCTAGATGACTATTCTTCTGATAAGACTGATACCTTGCACAAACTCCAACTGCATAAGTGATGTAAGGACGACTTGCAGTCAGGTAAAATAAAGATTCAATCAGTGCCCTATATTCAGTCTGATTCACTGAGGTCCCCTCCTTGTCAGGATTCAGCTTCTCATTTGTGTTCATGGGAATACGTGAGACTTTGCTGGTCTGAACTCCAAACTTCTGAATCAAGTCCCTCGCATACTTGGACTGATTTATGAAGATTCCGGAGTCAGTTTGCCTGACCTGAAGACCTAAAAAGAAGTTCATTTCTCCCATCATTGACATCTCAAACTTCCCCGTCATCAGCTTGGAGAATTTCTCACAAAGCTTCAGGTTAGGTGATCCAAATATTATGTCATCCACATAAATCTGAACCAAGAGAATGTCTTTCCCTTCGGATATCCTGAAGAGGGTCCTGTCCACTGTTCCTTTCACGAACCCGTGGTCTATCAGGAACTGGGAAAGTGTATCATACCAAGCTCCCGGAGCTTGCTTCAGGCCATAAAGATCTTTCTTCAGGTGATATACTTTATTTCCAACTTCGAACCCTGGAGGTTGCTCAACATAAACCTCCTCGTTCAGTATACCATTAAGAAAGACACTCTTCACATCCATCTGATACACTTTGAACTTCTTGAATGTTGCATAAGCCAAGAACAACCTGATTGCCTCTAATCTTTCAACTGGAGCAAAGGTCTCATCATAGTCGATTCCTTCGGCCTGCGAGTATCCATTGGCCACCAGTCTGGCCTTGCTCCTGACAACAACATTCTTCTCAACCCTCTTGTTCTTGAAGACCCACTTGGTGCCAATGACATGTTGACGCCTAGGTCTCTCAACTAATCCCAAACCTGATTCCCCTCAAACTGATTGAGCTCATCCTGCATGGCTAGGATCCAGTTGGAGTCAGCAAGAGCTTCTTCTATGCTCTTAGGTTCCTGCTCACTCAGGAAACAACAAAACATAACACTCTCACCAAAAGACAACCTTGTCCTGACCCCCTCATTGACATCACCAATGATGTCAGCCAATGAGTGATCATCTAGCCAATGCCTCCTGGTGACGGCTGAACTGGGAGCTGCTGACGTTCCTTCGCCTGAACCTGAAATGTTAGTCTCGACAATAACAGGCAAAGAAGTGGAACGAGCAAGAAAAGGGGACACTGAGTCATTACCTGAGGGTTGCACAATATCAGGGACATTGTTTCCCCCTACAGAGTTGGACTCAGTAACTGTCTTAGGTGCAGAAGTATCATCACCGACAGTACGTACCTCAGGTTGAGTCTGTGCCTCCGTCTGAGACTCAACATTCTCTGAGGTTGTGGCTCGCTGAGGGTTGGCCTGAGGTCCATCCTGATCGTCATCATCATCCCATCCCTTGGGAGCATTCATGAATTTGACCTTGAACTCAGGATTCTTCAGGCTCAGTCTTGTCACCCTCTTGGTAACCCCCTCAGTGTCAGGACTCAGAACCTGTTTTCTACGCACTGATGCAGTCTCATCAAACACAGCATGAGGTGTTTCCTCCACACAAAGGGTCCGACAGTTATACACCCTGAAAGCTTTGCTGACTGAGGAGTATCCTAAGAAAACTCCCTCATCAGACTTGCTATCGAGGGCTTTAAGCTGGTCTTTCCCATTGTTCAGGATGAAACACTTACACCCAAAAATATGGAAATAGGAGATGCGAGGCTTCCTTTCATTCCAAGTTTCATAAGGTGTCTGAGCATGTTGTTTGTTCAGCATAGATCGGTTCTGAGTGTAGCAAGCAGTGTTGATTGCTTCAGCCCAGTACTTCTTGGGCAGTCCTGACTCAGCCAACATGGTCCGGGCAGTTTCCTTCAGTGTCCGGTTCCTTCTCTCAGCTACCCCATTCTGCTGAGGGGTCCTGGCTGCAGAAGTCTCATGAGCAATACCAAGGTCAGTACAAAAATCAGTTATAATTGAGTTAATAAACTCAGTTCCCCGATCTGATCTGATCCTGACGATGCTCTGACCCTGTTCAGTACTCAATTTCTTGAGTAGCTCAGGAAGCTTGACCTTAGTCTCCTTCTTGTTCAGCAAGAAAATAACCCATGTGTACCTGGAATAATCATCAACAATAATAAGGGTATATTTCCTACCATTCATGCTGACAAGAGTAATCGGACCAAAGAGATCCATGTGCAGGAGCTGAAGCACTCTGTCAGTTGAGAAGACATCTTTCTCCTTGAATGATGCTTTGGTTTGCTTGCCTTCCTGACATGCTCCGTACACGTGGTCTTAGCTAAAAACTTCATTAGGTAGACCCTCTACAAGAGAAAGTTGAGAGATTTTTGATAATAATCTTGAAGTTTAAGTGACTCAGGCATTTATGCCAAAGCCAACTGAGTTCTGAAGAACTCTTATCGACCAAATAGGTTTCAGGAGAGCTGCTCTTGAAGTCAGCAAAATAAACGTTGCCTCTCCTGTCACCTGTAATCAGAACCTGCAGTGTAGATTTGTCTTTCACAAGGCATATATTAGATGTAAATTCTACACTATATCCTCAGTCACAGAACTGACTGACCGAAAGCAGGTTATGCCTAAGACCCTCAACATAGGATACATTAAGCACTCTCACAGAACCAACAACAAGGATACCGAATCCTCTAGTGAAACCCTTAGAGTTATCACCAAAGGTTACCTGCGGGCCTTCCTGAGCTACGTAGTCCTGAAGGAGATCACGAAATCCGATCATGTGCCTGGAACATCCTGAGTCCAAATACCAGTCCTTCATCAGATCCTCTTTCTTCTTCTTGTAGCCCGCATCGACCTGAAAAGAATCAGGCCTCAGGTACCCATCTCGTATTGGGTCCTACAGTGTCAGCCATACCCTTCGGGATCCAGATTTGTTTAACAATTCTGATGGCATCAGAAGTGTAAACATGTCTCCCTGAAACATCAACATACACTGTCCTATTCTTCCTTTGTGCCTGGGAAGTTGAGGGTGTATGTGTGTCAGCCTAAGTCTCAGGAGCCCTGGATTGATTCCTGGGGGCGGGCCTCCTGTTCCTCCTTGGCCTGGGTGCATTGGCCTGCTCTCTGTCCTGAGAAGGAGCAGCTCGGGCCTGACCTCTAGGCACTTGAGGTCTGACCTGAGTGTTATCGGAGTCAGGTCTCCGTTGCCTTTCAGGGGCCATTTGGTTTGTCCTTCTCCTCTGAGGATTGGGACACTCCTGATGGGCCCTGTGCCCTATCTGAGGCCTCTGGACCTCAGTAGTCCTTGACCTTGCCTGAGGCCTCCCCTGACCAGAGTTCCCTCAACCCTGAGCATTTTGAGGCCTAGCCTGAGAAGTGCTGGGGGCAGAGTTCTTTCCGGCCTGAGAGTTTCTAGGCTGAGCCTTGGAGTTCCCTTGGTCCTTCTTCCTCGGCTCAGGATGAGGAGCCTGGGCATTTCCCTTAGGTTTTGGCCTAGATTCCTCAGTCCTTTACCTGACAGGATCAGGCACTTTCTCCTTCCCTTTGCCTTTATCCTGACGAGCAACACTTGGGCTCTTGTCGTCAGTTTGGGCAGGGACAAACTTCTTCTGAGAGTTGCTCCCTAAAGCACCTCTCTTCTTCTTGCCCTTTGGGTCTTTAGAGGCATCATAGCCTAACCCAGCTTTTGCACCATCAGTCAGCTGAGAGAAACTTGTTAACTCATCAACCACATGGGAAGATGTGTGTAACTTCTTCAGATATTCCTCAAGGTGCCCATTTGCCTTTTTCAGGGCCTCAATCTCAATGGTGTACTGAAGCACTAGTTTCTGATGAGCATTCTCCTTTGAGATCGGCTCAAGATCCCAAGCGGTTTGCTCAGCACTAAGGCGAGCTTGCCACTCAGTTTCGAACATCTCTCTCAGAGCAATACGCTCAATCATCTGTTGTTCCTGAGCAAGGAACTGATCAGTATCACGGGTCTCAATCAGCGAGCTGATTACTCCATTCAGTCTTTCAACCGCCATTGGAGTCTCATCATGCCTATTCCGGGCATGAAGTAACTCTTCCTGGAGGTTTACTAGTCTGAGGGCTTCCTCAGTATCTCTTATTCTGAGAGACTCAGTTAACCGATCGTTCTCCCCACTCAGTTGTGCGTTCACATCCACTGTGTGAATATGAGTCTCCTGTAGCCTCGAGAAATCAGCCATCAATTGCTCTAAAGCGAGCTGAAGGTCGAGATCTCTTGTTGAGTCTGAGCTAAGCTCAGGTGCCTGATCAGGAGAAGAGGCAGAAGAACATACCTCATCATCTGCCATCAGGCAGAGATCATCATACTCCTCATCGGAGAAGAGTTCAGGGGACCGGCGTCCTGGGCCATCGAATCTGAGGAATCCTCAGCAAGCATTGCTCTCCGGTCTGATGCCCTGAGCTCTCTCTTGGCTCTCCGATCTTCTCGCTCACGAGCACTGAGCTCTGGACAATCATACTGATAATGTCCGGTCTTGTGGCAGTGGTAACACTGATCTACATCAGAAACACCCTTTTTGTCAGTGTACCTTTTATCAGATGACTCCCTCCGGCTCCCTGATGATCTTTCAGTCTTGGAGCTGGATCTTCTGGGATCAGCATCATCTCTCCTCTTGGAGTTTTTCTCATCTCTGTGCCACTCAGGCTCATCTCGTTCTCTCCTGGATTCAGAACCCCTCCTTTCTTTCCTCCGGGGGCTCGATCTCCTGGTGCTGGAATACCTGCGGTCACGATTGTCAGTATAAAACTTCTTATACCTGCCGAAATGAGAGTTCAGCTTCTCGAATCGTCATGCCATTAGGCTGTACTCTAGGGCTAGCTCATCCTTGTTCATCTCTATGAATGATTTCGAGCCAGATCCAGCCTCAGGCTCAGGAGTAGCTTTAAGAGCCACGCTCTTTTCCTTCTCAGGTGTCTTCTCCTCACTCACATCCTCACTGACAGCACCTTTCTTCTTCCTCTTATTGAGGTCGAATTCCAGAGCCTTTAACTCTGAGAATAGGTGAGAGTAAGGGATGTTTGTGAGATCCTGAGTGTTCTTCAACAAGATCACTCCTGTGTCTTATCTTTCAGGGAGACAGTTCAGGATTTTAGATGACACCTCCCTCTTGGGAAAGTCCTTCCCAAGGGTTGCTAGCTCGGTCATCATCTTAATGAACTGAGCTTCCATCTGATCGATGGACTCTCCTTCTAACATCCGAATGGCCTCAAACTTCCTGATAGCAAGATCACACTTGTTCTCCTTGATCTTCTCTGAGCCTTCACTCATCTCCTTCAGTGCATCCCAGATCTCCTTCGTAGTCGTCAGATGCATGAGCCTAACCAAGTTCTCGTAAGAAACGGTGTGGAGTATAATGTTCTTCACAATATTATCCACTCTGATTTGCTTAATCTGATCAGATGTAAGCGCGGACCTCTCCACTAGCTCATCTCCGGCAGCTGGAACAGGGACATTAGCAGCTACGGGCCAGGTGGTCTGAAGATTCCTCATAAATCTGATCGGACCATGCTCAATCACCTGGGGCATCTGATCATGGATGGAGTAGAGATGTGCTAGAACCCTGAATTTCCAATAATCATAATTATCAATAGAGAATTCAGGAAGACTGCCTTCAAGGCGCTTAGAACCGGATGCCATGATATGCAAGTTTTCAGAAACAAGATCTGTTCAGTTGACCACCAAAAGTTTCTCCTCAGAAACTGTTGGTAAATGTTGGTCCCAAAAAACCTATCCAGCCCCATTCGAGCCTCCCGCGGGCGGGGGGGGAGGGGGCGGTTCAATAGACTTGTAAGGATTAAAAAACCTTTTTCAAATTATCTTGCTTATTCAGAAAACCAGCAGACTACTTGAGGTAGTCTGAATTTGAAAGTAGTGCGATGTAAATAGTGCGGAAACGTTTTTAATGAAAATCAGTTTTAGGTGATGTGCACAAATTAAGAGCAGAAAGAAATACGACGAGACACAAGGGATTTATAGTGGTTCGGACCAACTGTCCTACATCCACTCTCCTCAATCCAACTTGGATTTGAGGGGATCTCCACTAACTCACTTACTTACTCACTTACACAGTTCGAGAGTACTACTCTCTTACAACTTGTCAATGCTACAAACACAATTGACTTCTCACAGCTTCTACAAAGCTTTTACAAATAATAAGTATGAATGGGGTTTTTGAGTGAAAGTGATAATTCTGACAGAGTTTCGGCTAGCTTAATATGCGTGTAAATCCAATACTAAAATTATCACTGTTACTCTAATTTATTGGGTCAAATAACTAGCCGTTGGGATGGACTAGAAATCTGAGATCCTATAATCTTGTATTCAATCAATCATTGTGATTGATTGAATCTCCATCTTGATTCCCGTCAATCTTCGCGATCTACAATCAATCAAGTTTGTCCCCTTGATTGATTGATCTTCTATTCTGGGAATCTTCCTTCTATGTCGCAAGTCAACCCTTAAAATGATTCCGAAGAATCTGGGCTGAGCACAAGACCTCGGCTAATCTGTCTCCTCAGTTGGTGTACCAGTCTGTTGATACTTGGACCTCAGCTGATGTGCAAGTCTGCTGATGTGCACCTCAGCTGGTCTTCTTGACTTCGTCTGTATACGTCTTTTATCCAAGGTCTTTGTCTTGTCTGCGATGTGCTCTCAGCTGATCAGCTGATCTTCTGATATTAGCTGATGTTAACTCCTCTGATAATCTGCTCTCGATACTCCAGTGTCAGCTGCTTAAATCTTCTGTCTTCTGAAATCGGCTAAGTCCTCAAGATCTCAGCCGGTCTTCTCTTCTATGATAGCTTCGGATCTTCTAGGCAGCAAGGTAGATTCCCCCTCACTTGAACCTATCTAATCCTAACTACTCATCAGCTGACTAACATGTTCAGCTGGTCCTATTACAAGCTGATTGGTTTATTATATCATCAAAACATCTAACACAGATATCCTAACAAGTTCCCCCTTTTTGATGATATCAAAACCAACTTAACTGATCTCAACAGATAAGCATATTCAATCAAAACTAAGATCATCACAGGACTGAAAAGAAGATCTTTAAATAAGATCTTTAGACAGAATAAAAAGTGCAGCTGACAACAAGAAGTTGTCTGGAATCATAAAGCTTTATTAAATCAAAAGAGAGAGTACAATCAGAAAGAAAGTACTTAAACCTCAGCTGACTCAGCTGGACTATTACATGAGGAGAGGTCTTCTGCTGTTGAGAGGAACTTGCATCCAGTCAAGGAATCTCTTCTCTATCTCCTTCAGAGCTGGCAGAGAGTTATCAGAGAGTTGAGAAAAGAGTTGAGTAATCTGCAACCAATACTTCCTGATTTCCACCCAGTCTATCTTCCCACTCTCATCAGTTGGGGTTGGAAGATACTCTATCTCAGGCAACTCTGGCTGAACTTCCACCTTAAGCATTTCATCAGTAATAGCTCTGAAGAATTTCGGAAAGGTCTCCTTTAACCAGTTTCTAACTCAGCATTCTTCTCTCTTTCTCCTCTGGTATCTTCTCCTCTGAGAACATAGAAGTGGATCATGGTATTAGCCTTAATGGTTTTCCAAAGATCCACCAGCTCATCAGACAATTGATTGTAGAACATATCAATTGGTCCATCAACCAAAGGCTCATTTGGATCTCGAATGTATTTTCCACTTCTAGTCCTGCTACCCTGAGAGACTGCTTTCCCTTGCTTCTTCAGCTTCCTCTGGTATCGCCTCTCAAGCTCATCATTCATTTCTCTTTCCTGCCTTTTCCTCCTCTCTTCTGGAGTCTCCTTTTCAGCTAGCTACAACTCCTTAGCCAGCTTCTCATCTAGTTCAGCATTCATAATCCTCTTCTTATTCTCTCTTTCTTCAGCAACCACTTCTTGCCTCTGCAAGGCCTCAGCTATCTCCTGATCTCTCAGCTCCTGAGTCTTCTGAGCTGCAACCTTTCTTGTATTGATATAATCTTCAACATTTTCTACTCTAGCAGATAGAACACCATGGTTATCTACCAGTAGAGCTCTCAGAGAAGCCATCTCAGATTGCAAAGCAACAATAGCAGCTGAGTTCTTCTCTTCCCCCTTTTTGATATCATCAATCATCGAAGTAGAGGGTAGAGAAGTAGGAAGTTTATCCACAATGGCATTTAGGTCCTCCTGACCGTTTTTGCATTCAGCAATTTGACTTTCCAACCTTTCAGAGACCAGTCTGAATCTCTCAGATTCAGCAGAGAGGGAAGCAGAAGCATCATCAGAAAATACCCTGGCAGTCGACTTGAAATTCTGTAGAGTGTTGAAAAACTCTATCCTGGTGGCATATAAGCTGTCCTCCATAGCTTCTTTCAACTTATTTTGATGATCCAGTAGAACATGATGAACTTGTTTTTCAATCAGAGAGGGGGCAGCAGACTTGGCAGCCAAAAGAGTTGCTTTGACCTCCCTGATGTGATCATCGAATTAATCTTTAAGCTGACCTAAAATGTAGGGGTTACCTGATCAGCTGGGGTGATCTCAAAGTTTGCTGCCGGAGGGATGAACTCAGACTCAGCTATTTCTGGGCAATCCAGCGCAACCCCATCCTTAAGCAATAAAGCACGAGCAACCTTCCTTAACCCTTCAGGGGATGTCAGCTGGGATGGTGCCTTAACCTCCAAGGCATCCATCAAGATTTCTTCCCACTCAGAAAATGCTGTTCCCCCCATCTCCTTTATCAGTTCCAGAAAGAAGGTAACTGGCCCTTCTCGTGCTTGTGCCCAGGCAAGACCATCAGCAAGAATGTCTTGATAGGCTGGGTATGGGTTGAGTTCTGGGATGTAAAGGGATATGTGGGCTAGGGTAGATATGACCATCCCTCGTTCAAGAGGCCCCTTTGAACGATGGTGAGATAGGCGAGCTTGTTTGGCCATTTCTGTGGGGGAGTTGGGGGATTCAAGAGTAATGGGTTCAGGGTGAGAGGGTATGGGAATAGCTGAAGGCTCACCAGAGGTAGCTATCTCCTCTGGTTCATTGCCGGCTGGAATTTGTGAGTGTGAAGGATCAGATAAGGGAGAAGGATGAGCTGACCTGATGGGTGAGGCAGCCAATGGTGTATCTGCTGATGGAGCATCTTCAGAGGAATGTAGAACCTCTGTCTCAGCAACTGAAGGCTCAGCTGATTCCCTTTCTTCTGACTCTTCTTCCCCTCCATCAGAGCCAGAGGCAGAATCCTCATCTGAACCAGCTCTCTCAGCTGATTCCTCATAAGCTTCCTCCTTTTCTGCATCAGAAGGTTCATCGACCAGCAGAGTAGCCTTCTCTGCTGAAGCTTTCTTCTCCTTCAGACTGCTCAGAGGGGCAGTATCATCATTAGAATCAAAGGAGAGCTTCCTTTGAACAGGAGTAGTTTCTTTCTTGGATTTCTTCTTTCTCCCCCCTCCAGTAGGCTTTGAAACCTTCCTCTTCTGCTTCTTTCCATGACCAGCAGAAGGACTAGGGGCAGCAGCTACTGCATCAACTCTGGAATCTGAGTCAGCTGGCCCAATGACATCCAAGTTACTTCCCCTCAGAAACTTGGTGTGGTTGTACTCAACAACCCAATCGTCATCCCACTTGTGTTGGGGCAGCAGATGATCCAAGATTATAGTAATCTTGGTAGCCATGGAGAACTTCGACTTGAAACTGTAAACCTGTTGTCCAGCCACTTCCTTCGCAACACGTCTCTTTGACTCATGTTCCAAACGGAACCATAGCAGACTCACCCAGTCTGATTGAACCCCGTCAAGAATCGTTCGGGCCACGCTCAGGCGAAGTTTGGTAATAGCGTCCAAACTCCCCTGTTCTGCCAAGATGACCTTGGTCACCACATCCATCAAAAACCGGAATCGTCTCCTCAACATAGACTTCTTCAGATATGTGGTGGTATCCCTATGACTCTTCCTGGCCATTAACTTGAAAGTATCCAGGTAGTCGGCTTCCTTGTATTTGTGTGGTTGAACACCAGAGGAGGATAGGCCAAAAAGATTAGCAACTGCATCCTTGGAAATAACAACAACTTTTCCATCAACCAAGGAGCCGATGGAGTTTGAACTGAACTGGGCCTTGAGAAGAAATTGAAAGGCGTAGAAGTTTAGGGTTTTATGGTCAGGGGGGTCATGGAGATGAAGGTTCGGAGATTGTGATGTTGAAGAAGGTTTAGGATTTCTCGAATCTCTGGAACCCTAGTCGTGTCGTAATCGACACATATCTCTGCGTACATCTTTTCCTTGAACATCTTTTGCATAGCTTTAGATGCCATACCTTCAAAACAGAGGTTAGGTACACAGAGAATAATATGCAAGAGTAAAAAGAGAAGAAAGAATTCGGAGCAGAAAGGTTTTCTGAAAGAAGTTAAAGGGGTATATATAGGAATCGAGGAAGATGAGCAGTTTTTCCAAAATTTGCTATCGGAGGGATGAATTCAGACTCTGCTGTTTCCGGGCAATCCAGCGCAACCCCATCCTTGAGCAGCAAAGCACGGGCCACCTTCCTAAGTCTTTCAGGAGATGTCAGCTGGTGCCTTAACCTCCAAGGCATCCATCAGAATCTCTTCCCACTCAGTGAAGGCAGCTTCACCCATTTCCTTCACCAGTTCCAAAAGGAAGGTAACTGGACCTTCTCTCACTTGAGCCCAAGCAAGACCATCAGCAAGAATATCTTGATAGGCAGGATAGGGGTTGAGTTCTGGGATGTATAGGGATATGTAAGCTAGGGCAGTAATGATCATCTCTCGTTCAAGAGGCCCCTATGAACGAAGGTAAGATAGGCGAGCTTGTTGAGCCGTTTCAGTGGGGGAGTTGGGGTTTTCAAGATTAATGGGTTCAGGGTGAGAGAGTTTGGGAATAGCTGAAGGCTCACCAGAGGTAGCTATCTCCTCTGGTTCATTGCCAGCTGGGATTTGTGAAACTGGGGATGGATCAGCTGGGGTTGTGGAGTGTGTAAAGGTATGGGATTTTTGGGAATGTGAAGGGGAATTGTGTTGGGAAGGATCAGATAAGGGAGAGGGTAGAGCTGACCTGATGGGTGAGGCAGCTAATGGTGTATCCGCTGATGGTGCATCTTCAGAGGAATGTAGAACCTCTGTCTCAGCAAGTGATGGCTCGGCTGATTCCCTCTCTTCTGACTTTTCTTCCTCTCCATTAGAGTCAGAGGCAGAATCCTTATTTGTACCAGCTCTCTCAGCTGATTCCTCATAGGCTTGCTCCTCTTCTTCATCAGAAGGCTCATCAACCAGCAGAGTAGCCTTCTCTGCTGAAGATTTCTTCTCCTTCAGACTGCTCAAAGGGGCAGTATCATCTTCATCATCAGAATAAAAGGAAAGCTTCCTTTGGACAGGAGTAGTTTCCTTCTTAGATTTCTTCTTTCTTCCCCCTCCAGCAGGCTTTGAAGCCTTCCTATTCTGCTTCTTTCCAGGACCAGCAGAGAGACCAGGGGCAGCAGCTACTGGATCAGCTTTTGAATCAGAATCGGCTGGCACAATTACATCCAAGTTACTTCCCCTAAAAAACTTGGTATGGTTGTACTCAACAACCCAATCCTCATCCCACTCGTGCTGGGGCAGCAGATGATTCAAGATTATGGTAATCTTGGTAGCCATAGAGCACTTCGACTTGAAGCTGTAAACTTGTTGACCATTCACTTCCTTAGCAACACATCTCTTAGACTCCTGTTCCAATCGAAACCATAGCAGACTCACCCAGTCTGCTTGAACCCCATCAAGGATCGTGCGGGCCACGCTCAGGAAAAGTTTGGTAATGACGTCCAAACTCCCCTGTTCTGCCAAGATAACCTTGGTCACCACATCCATCAGAAACCTGAATCTTCTCCTCAACATAAACTTCTTCAGATTCGAGGTGGTATTCCTATGACTCTTCCTGGCCATTATCTTGAAAGTATCTAGGTAGTCGACTTCCTTGTATTTATGTGGTAGAACACCAGTGGAGGATAAGCCAAAAAGTTCAGCAACCGCATCCTTGGATATGACAACTGCTTTTCCATCAACCAAGGATCCGATGGAGTTTGAGGTAAACCGTGCCTTGAGAAGGAATTGAAAGGCATAAAAGTTTAGGGTTTTATGGTCAGGGGGGGTCATGGAGATGAAGGTTCGGAGATTGTGATGTTGAAGGAGGTTTAGGATTTCCCGAATTTCTGGAACCCTAGTCGTGTCGTAATCGACACACATCTCGGCGTACATCCTTTCTTTGAACATCTTTTGCATAGCTTTGGATGCCATACCTTCAACACAGAGGTTAAGTGCACAGAGAATAATATGCAAGAACAATAAGAAAAGAAAGATTTCGGAGCAGAAAGGTTTTCAGTAAGAAGTTGAAGGGGTATATATAGGACTTCGAAAGAGATGAGCAGTTTTTCCAAAATTAAAACCGATAAATTTTGATCGTAGATTTGTATTTTGCATCACACAAATCAAAGGTCCAGATTAGATGACCTTTGAGAATTTTGGAGGTGATGCGTGGGTGCCAGGGTTTCGAAAGGTTTTGACCGCCAAAAGATTCGCCTTTTTTGAAAAAGGTAATGATGAAAAAGCTTTTTGAGAAATTTTAGGCGGTGAGAAATTAATTACAACTGACACCTTAATTTGAAAAAGGTAATAAATCCCCGAATTTTCGTAAGAGAAAAGATTTGATTGCCAATTTTCTAAAATTATTTTTAGAAATACGGGATTTATTAATTTTTGAAAAGATTTTATATCAAAAAGAAATTTTAAAACCGACATGAAGAATATAGAAATACTTATCGAGAA
>JAPKLY010000258.1:1924-20768 GCA_026898435.1 Prunella vulgaris
TATATATATAGATTTTGTTTAAAATCAAAATGTGTCTTGTTTGTTAATATCACTGTAGTTTATATTGAGTTAATACGGGCATATAACCTTGAATTTCACCTCGCTGGGTTGAATAATTACTTGGTCCAAATTAATTTTGTTAATTAAGATGATTTCGTACTTTTGGAAGAGTAGGAAAATATTTTATGAAAATTTCGACCAAAGACAATTGACATATAAAATCCGTTATTTTTTTTATTTTTTTTTATCATCTACGTATTCTACATCAAGATGGTGGAACACCCAAAGTAGTATAGGTGGGGTGATATTATTTTGCCATAAATCCATTATAGAATATAAAATAGAACTCAAAAAGTGTTTAGGTGACATTGTTCCTAAAATCGTAAAGTGACAAGCAGAAGAATTTTCTATTTCAATTGGCATTTCATCTCATATGTAATTATTTTTAATGAATTAGTCTGGTATGCACTAGTTACACGGTGCAACTCAAGTTTATTTTTTTAAAATTTACATAAAATACTACTGAAAAGTTACACATATTATTACTGAAAAGTGTATCTTTTATAGTGTAACTTTTCAGTAATAATTTGTGCAACTTTTCAGTAATAAATTGTGTAACTTTTTAAAATTTAACTTGAGTTGCACCGTGTAACTGGTGCACAAAAGACTTACTCATTTTTAATATATGTCAAGCGTCAATTGATAACTAACATTTTATGTACACATCAATATTTTTTGCCATGTGTAGCAAATTATACAAGGATATGTCGTCAATCAATGACATTATTTTTTATGCACATCACTTATTTTTGCTCTTATGTGTGATGCATTATACGAGGATATGTCACACATAAATTAATGATATTATTTTATATATCTAAAAAAATTAAATAAATGAATTGATTCTATACCCTTTTATATATTTGGACTTTTAGATGAAGCAAATCTTTTTCGTGGTATCAGACTTTAGGCTCCCCTTCTATTTTTTTTAAAAAAGTTTAGACTTTTAGATGAGGCATAATTCTTTCATATATGCACGTTAACTATTTTTTTCAATCATGTATAGCGGATTATTCGAGAATATATTGCACATCAATGGCATTATTATATAGGGGCGGTCACTAGTAGGTGCATTTGCACTGCATTTTGTTTTAAGATCAAATGTACACCTATTATTGTCATATGTGTCATGCCCCATTTTTCAAAACGTATAATTTTAAATTTAGAGTTTGAAAATGAAGAATTTAAAGCGTGGACCATTTTTCTATAAAATTAAAGACTTAAAGGAATGTTTAATAACAAAATATCTTAAGCTAAGTTAAATGATCCAATTTCAAATAAAATTGAGAAAAAAATTTAGATGAGAATTATTTTACTATGTTTTGGAGTACGTTAGATTGAAATTAATTAATAAAATATAAAAAGTATACTTTATTGACTTTTGTGAGTGTAAATTATTTTCTTTTTAAGGTGTGAAGAAAGAGTTGGGACGTCCCGAAATGAAAAAACAAGAAGAAAGAGTTGGGACGGAGGGATTATTTTAAAACACATGTTGAGTAATTATTGGTCTCATCTTCAAATCGCAAGAAGTTATAATTTGCAGTTTACCATCTGCAACTTTTAAAAGGGCAATTTTACTACTCATTTCAAAAGAAAACAGAGTGCTAAACACATATAATTTTCATGACTTTGCAAATTTTTTTTTCACATTCGGTAACACGTAAATCAATTGATAAAATTCACTATAAAGAGAATAAAATCAAATCTACTTATTTTTAAAAATAAACAACGTCCCTCTTATTTTATTTTAAAAATCTACTTTATAAATAATATGTACGTAAGGTGATATCCAAAAGTAATTTAGAGTCTTATAAAAATATTGAGTTCGTGTAGAACAAGCATTTAAACAAAATTATTTATTTAATAGCAATTTGACAACTTAAATCTTCACACCACCGTTTCTCATCCGCAACCTGTTGTTAAAATATTTTATGGAAGGGGTTAGTATGCACAAAACCACACTCAGTGATACAAATATTTGTTCAAGGTTATAAAATCGGTAGACTACGAGTATCAAAATATATATATATATATATATATATATATATATATGCAAGCAGATTATCATTATCATATTATAGGCCTAATTGTGACATGGACAACTTTATTCATCATGTAGGCATTATCATCACAAAGACTGTCTTAATTTATTGTTTTGGCCAAATCGTCACATAGACTATTAACATTATCTCATGCAAACATACATACACAAACATAGTCATTTTTAAAATTTAACTAAAAGCAGTGAACTAATCCCCACCTTAAATTTGTTGAAAACTTTCGTAAACGAAAGTGTATTTACAACAAATGATCGATGCTAATCCTCGATATTTAATTCGCTTAATCCTAAGACATCTTTGTTTTATATATTCTATCTTTCTTTCTGCCCAGATATTCGAAAAGAACCTATTCTCTCTGAATGAAAATATGGCCTGTTACCCCAAAATTTATCAGCTGCTAGGCAAACAAACTCCTAATCCCATGTTGACCGATTTAACCTTAATGGTTTTTAATTCCCCTTCAACACAATGGTACCCGCCCCTTCCCTTGCCTCGGTTATGATTGGTTTTAAAGGTAGCCAGCTTAAAAAAAATCAATTCAAAGGCATGACTTTTGATGGCCACTCAGAACAAGGCGCGCTAACACCACCTATTCTTTAATTAAAAAGAAAATCAACCACTTAAAAGACAAATTTAACCACAATTAATCATATTCTAAATACTATAATTTTTCAATCGAAACTAAAATCAATTCATAATAACGAAATTAAAATCGGTATTAAAACTCTTAGATTAAAAAAAATCTTGAATTTGTTTAATTTAGGTATTACAATAAGGTCCAAATAGATTGCAATTTATAAGGTTGACGTGCATTCTATATAGACATCAATGATATCATTTTATATACATATCGACTATTTTATTCTGCCATGTGTGGCGATTATATGAGAACAATGACAACATTTTATATGGGCGGTCATTAATAAGTGCATTAGCTCTGTATTTTGTTCTAAAGTTAAATGCACACCTATCATTATCATAAGGTCCAAATGAGGTGCAATTTATGAGGTTGACGTGCATTTTGTATAGGCATCAATGATATCAATTTATATACATGTCGACTAGTTTATTTTGTCATGTGTGGCGAAATATATGAGGATATATCGATGAAACAATTTCTTATACATGTAAATTTTTACAGTTGTGTGGCGCGGATTATACGAGGATATATCATATGGCAGATTATGTGAGAATATATCACGTATATTCAATGACATCATTATATACAACATTTATTAATGTTGTTACTTGTGATCTTTATAAATGTCATACAACATTATGAATTTGACATTTCTCCTTATAAACTAACTCTTTATTATCACATTTTGCTATGAATATTTTGACATGCAAGTTGAAGTTTATAAGATTCTCCAGAGGTCTAAGCAGTTTGGATGTTGCAACCTATGTTAACACATGACAATTATAGCGTTAAAATAATCTATAAGAAACCTGGATGATTTGAAGCTTTAAAGTTAATTTACAAGGACCTAGATCCGGTGGTTGCAGTCAAATATTTAGAATAAAACTACCTAAAATGGACGTTACCAAAAGATACCATGGAAAGTATTCTAGGAATTATTTTGTAGATCCATCCACTAGGATCTAGTGGGTTGACAACCATGTTCTCTTTGATTGGTGTGAAAATTGCTCGAAATTATTGTGCTTAAATTATTTATTTTGTGAGATTTCGTGCCATTATTTCACTAAATTGATTAATTGAGCTTGATTGTGAAAATATTAATTGTGTGATATTTTTATAAAAAAATTGAAATCAACTCATAAATTAAATTGTTAAAATATTATTGTGCTTAAGTAAAATATTGTTTCCCATTTAATTAAAACAAGTTCTAATATGCAATATTGCACCAAACTCAACTCGCACAATATATCCAAATAAAAATTTGCGGGTCCTAACCGACACTCATACATATTTACAGCTTTACTTAGAGAACTGTTATTAACAGCTCTCTAAGTGAGAGGTTCACTTAGATAGCTGTCTCTTAGAGAGCTCTTATTAGAGCTCTCTAAGTTTAAATCTGTGTTAGTGCGGGTCAAATCGGGCCAATAAAAATTTTTGAGGAAAAATCTCGGCAGTCCCAAAATGTGTACTACATGAACATATGTGTGATACTATAAGACAAAATGTGTGTTACTACATCTTAAAAAAGTATACTTTTATACTTTTAAAGTAATTATAAGTATAATATGTATTTCTTAAGTTATTTTTATTTTTATTGATTTTATGTTGTTAATGTAATAATACCTTACATGTGTTACTATCTTGGCATACCCAAAATGTATACTAAATGAACATATTTGTGTTACTGTAAGATAAAATGTGTGTTAATACATCTTAAAAAAATAATTTTTTTGAACTTTTAAAGTACCTATAAGATAATATGTATTTTTACCATAACAAATATGTGTTTCTTAATTTATTTTCCATTTTTTTATTAATTTTATATTGATAATATGTTGTTAATGTAATAATACTTTACATGTGTTACTATATCTTGGAAGTCCCAAAAAGTATATAATACATGAACATATGTGTGTTACTGTAAAGCGAAACAGCTTACAGCCACTCTTGCCGGAAAATTGCCACCACACATATTCAAAGCCTACCAGAAAATTGAAGCCATTGATGCACATTGCCATCCGCAGCTACCAGAATTACAGAGTACAACCATTACCATTGCCGAAATCAATCGCCGATCGAAGCTCCATGGCCACTGTCGACGAAGACCCAGTCGCAGGAAAAAAGAGAATAATCTGCTTTGCAACAAAGGCCGCTAGAAATGCAAATGAAGCCATCAAATCCCCACTGAGGAAAAGCCGCAATTCAAATTGTCGCGCCTGAAATTAGCAGCCAACGTCAAAGCTCCATTAATCCAAGCCGCCGCCCCTGTTTGTCGCCATTCAAACCCGCTGCTGAAGAAGAAATCGTTCACCACCTCAAGCCATTGCCGACCACCATTCAAGAAGATTCAATCGTCGCAGCCTTCATCCGCTTCTGATTCGAAGAAAAAAATGAGCTCATAACTCGAAGAAATGTTAAAAGATAAAGGCAAAAATGCATTTTTATGGCACAGGTTCCTATATTCTGAACAAACCGAACAGGATGGTTCGAAGTTACAATTTAGGGTGCGACTATACATACCCCAAATTTCTCTAAACATACTCCATTTAAAAGGAAAAATTAATTTAAAATACTAAACATACCTCATTTTTACTATTATACCCTTTCCCATTTTTGACCTAGTTTTTTTCTCTCTCAAGTCATGTTAATGCTCCACAATTAAAAAGAAAGAGTAGTGCATCACCATTTTTTCTGCTATGAGAACTGAAGCTTTGTGTTGTCATGAGATTAGTTTGATGTCACTAACAAAACATAAACAATGAGATTGAATTGATTTGTAAATTGTGTACGTGGATAAAATATGAATTGATCGTCAACATAAAAATTTAGGACTTCGTAGAACTATAGAATGGTTTAGAGGGAATTAGTTGTTTGTGGATGATGAAAAATGGATGAAAATGGGAGTTAGTTGGTTGATAGCAAACATGATTAAATATGTATAGTTTTGAATTTGAAATTTGATCGTGCTGAGGTAGAATTTATTGGATGTGAGAGATGATACTCCATGAATATAGCAGTTAGGATGTGAGAGATGATGGAGATAGATAAAAGAAGACTAGATCAAAAATGGAAAAATGGTATAATAGTAAAAAAAAATGGGATATGTTTAGTATTTTAAATTAATTTTTCATTTTAAATGGAGTTTGTTTAGTAATTTGGGTATATTTAGAGGAATTTATACGTTTTATGCATTCGAGAGAAAATAATTGTTGTAGAACCCCATAACTAAACACTTGAGCTTGAATTTAGGGAGCGAAAACTGAGGGAATTAGGGGATTAACATTAGTACCGGGTTTGGAAACACCTCATTGAGAGACTATATTTTCCAAAGGGTAACAATTTCTCTTTCTAGCATTTATTCAATCGAATTCATTATGAATCCTGAATAGATTGCCCTTAGACATCCAAGTAGAGATATAAATAGGTCATAAACGGTACCCTTAATATCACTAGGTGGATAAACCCTTAAAGCATATCTTCTGATCTCATTTGAATTTCTTGAGTTATTTGTTATTTATAATTGAGTCAATAAATAGAGAGATCTTTGCCCGCGATTTCTGACGGTCTATGTATGTTCATACATTTAGTCATTTCAAATTTGGTTTAGTTTATCAATCTTAATTTCGATTGTAGAAAATCTATCTTGGAATTATTCCACACAACATTTGTATTCATTACTTCATTATAGTGAAAGTTTTTCCATGAGGCTCACACAACTATAAATTAGTTTGTCTTGAAATTTTATTTTGTTTGTATTTTAATCTTCCACTATATATTTTGCTTTTGTTTGCTTGGTTATCATACTTTTTTTTAATATTTATTATAATATCTTTATTTAACCTATCCGATACACAACTTCATATTATAGGAGTAATCTAATATTACACTGGCACATTTACGTGGCCCCAGAGCCAAAAACTTGATATTACTAAGTTTAGATCATGTGTTTTAGTGTGCCAGTATGTCATGGAATATCTAGTTGTTACATCACTTAGGCGTCCTATCTTATATAGCACAAACTATGTCTATTGAAAACTAAAGATACACATATATATCAAGTCAATTGATGAGTGTGCATGGAGAAGCATGCTTACTAGTTAGGAACCACCAAGTACCATGCAGATGGGGATGGTGAAATTCAAGTAAAGAAGGAGATTAAATGATGAAACCACAACGGCCAACTTCAATTCCAAAGCTCTCAATGCAATCTTATTTATGTGTCTATGTTTAAGATTATATCAACTTGTGTTACTAAAAACAAGATGCATAAGAGAGGCTTCAAGAACATTGTGAAGGTAGTGAAAGTGTTTGAAGGATCAAATTTTGAATGTTAGGATAAACATTGAAAATCTTTGGATGAAGGATGATGAGACAATCACAACCTATAATGACGACTGAGTGAGATTGTCAATGAATTATATTCTCTTGGAGATCTAATTTCTAATGTATGGGTAGTATAACAAAATTTTGCGTTCAGTCCCAAAAAGATTCAATGCAAAAAAATTTGATGTTGAAGAAGCCAATGATACAGATCAACTAAGCCAAAACAAGTTTGTGAGTATTCTCAAAACTTATGAGATGAACACAGCTCAAGTTGATGATGCAAGTTATGGAAAGAAGGTAGTTGTATTCAAAGGCGAAACATTATCCAACACTGAAATTTAGTCCTTTTTTACTGAAATTTAGTCTGATGATGATGATGTTATTGGCCAATATTACAACAACTTGATCACATTACATTACTAAAAAAGAAGTTCAATTCAAGCTTGAAGAAATAGATTTCAGATCAAGAGAAAATGTTCAACCAAGAAATGAATCCAATAACACACAATCTGACCCCTAATAAAAGGAAAGATCATAATCAATTCAAACAAATTTTAAAAGTAATAAACCAAGATATGATCTTGAATATATAAAATGAGTTAGATGTGATGCATGTACTAGTTTTGGATATCATATAAATGAGTGTGCAAATATCAAAATTAGAATTTTAGCTATGACTCGGATGATGAACCATTAAGTTCAAAAGATGAGGAATTAGTTTTTTCTACCCTAATTGATTATGATGATTCTTTAGATGATGATCTGGATGATTCATACACATATGTTGTATTTAATATTAAAACACCAGACACAATATTTACTAAGAATCATTCAAAATTGCAGTATTTTAACGAGTGTGTTGATGAGATAGGTAAACTTGATGAGAATTCAAGGATTGGCTTATTAACTAGAGAGGGTGATGATCTTAGAGAATCTGTTACCAAAATAGAAGTCATTCTTACTAGAAAAGACTTGAAAATATGTGAACTAAAATAAGAGCTAAAAAGTACAACTTTAAGTTTTAAGAAATATTCTAAAAAACAAGAATTCCCGTTGATAATGCCTTATCTGTTTGACAGTACAATAATCATGGTTTGGGTTATAATTATGTTACTACTTACGTGATTATAAAATTTGTGATATTTGTGAAAGCTGAATTTGAAATTGGTTTAGCAAAATCTGTTGAGAATAGAAACCTGAAAAAAAAGTATGTATGTCATTATTATTCTTAAATTAGTCATATCCGTCCTTATTGTTAAAAGATCAAATGAGATCTAAAAACTGAAAAGTGTTGTTTGAAATGTCTTCACATTCTAAGAAATATTTTTCAAAGATTGCTAAGAAAAAGAAAGAGCGTGTTACTTGTAATGTTGTTCATACTTTACTGAAAGCGTATTAACCTGATTTATAGTACTTTGATAGTGGTTGTTCTAGATATATGATTGGTTAAGTGAATTACCTTTATGGATTATAATTGTGATACTGTTACATGTGGTGGAGGTTCAAAAAAATTATTGGAAAATGAAGTTCGAATGCTAAAGTTTTTTCTAAGGCTTGTCCACATTATCAAGCTCTAATAGATCCTTGCTTCAAGGTGCTTGATCAGGGCAGTCCTGACTATCGTGCAACTTGTCTTCAGCTGACTTGAAGATCTTCAAGAGACTTGATTTCAGGCAAATCAGTCTTCAGGGAACTAGTCTTTAGGAGACTGATCTTCAAGACATTTTTCTTCAGGAGACTTTGAAGATCTTTAGGGAGACCTGACATCAGGTACATGTCAAGCTCAAGAGAACTCATAGCCTAACTCTTTCGGGGTCTATGAGACTTAACACTGAACTTCATGTTCAGACTCTCTTTAAGTAGTAGTTGACCAGCTTAGTAGAGTCATGTTATACTCACTGGACTTCATCAGGATTATCTTCAGGTCTTCGGTCTACAGGCTTTCTGAGTTCAGTTGAGTTCCCACTCAACTGAATACCGGTAAAATAAAATCAATGTATCCTTGTCTATTGGGGAACAACAATCCTTACTATAATCTGGTCCTATTACAAGATATTTTGGTAATCATCAAAACTAATACATTTTGAAAATCATTGAGTCAATAGATAGTGAAATCTTTGTTTGTGTGTGATTTTTCACAGTGTATGTATGCTCATACACTTAGTCTTTTAAGATTTTGTCTAGTTAATCAAGTCTTAGTTTCCATTGTAAAAAAATTATCTTGTAATTATTCCACATAATATTTGTATTCACTACTTCCTTATAGTAAAATTTTCGCCATGAGTCTCACACAAACTATAAAATTAGTTTGTGTTTAAAGTTTATTCTATTTGTATTTTAGTCTTCCAATGCATATTTTATTTTCGTTAGTTTAGTTGTCGTAGTGTTTATTTTAATATTCATTACAATATCTTCACTTAACTTATTTGACACACAATTTTACGTACTATCAGAGCAATCTGATATCACACTAGCACATTTTATCATCGACTATTTAATATACCTACCACCTATATTTTTATGCTACATATGACGGATTCAATGAGGATGTGCCATGAGTCATTGGTGATTCTATATACACGTCGATAAATTCTTTTTACCACGTGTAGATAATAATACGAAAATATGTCACGTGTCAATTGATGGTATCATCTTCTTTACACACGTCGATGATTTCCACAGAGGAAGTGTAATTGTAGCAAGAATAAAATCCCATTGAACTTTCCTCTTCTCTCCCATTCTTCTCCTTTCACCTTCCTCTATCACCCACAGTAGCACAGAGTAATCCACCCCTGAAGATATGCAGGCAAAGCCAATGGCATCAACAACCCCCGTTTTCCCTCTCCACCCCACTGCTTCCTCTACCGGAAAACATTCAGTTTTTATCAAGCCCACCTCAACTCAGCCTCACATGATAAACCTCCGATCACCAACAATGTTGGCCGTGAATTCCTCCACTACCACACCTCCGCCATCTGAATCGTGGGTATTGACAGCTGGAAGTCCAAGATAGCATTCTAGCTTCCAGAATACCCAGATAAAACCACCCTTGAATCAGTAGTGAAAACTCTTGCATCTTTACCTCCGATTATTTTTACCGGAGAAGCACGAAATCTGGAGCAGAGGTTGGAACATGCAGCTATGGGCAAGGCGTTTCTATTGCAGGGTGGCGACTGCGCTGAGAGTTTCAAAGAATTCAACGCAAACAACATCATGGATACTTTCAGGGTTCTCTTGCAGATGAGTGTTGTTCTTATGTTCGGCAGTCATATGCCGGTTTTCAAGGTTTTCAATCTTTTTCATAATTTCAGATATGATATATTTGCTTTATCTAGTTAGATTACTTTCTTTTGTGATGGATACAATCAAATTCACTTAGGAGATGTCTTTCTTTTGTTTTTTTTTTACTTTTAAAATTGTTTTAAAAATTAGTGGCTTTTTTATTATTTTTTTTATTTTTTAGTAGAGTAGGTTTTAACTTTATTATGTAAAAAAATAGTACTGTACAAATATTATGAACTGATTTGTAAATATATTTATTTTAAGCAATTTGTAAATTTAGTCACTTTTATTGAACCAAGTGGATGATTGTGCAATTTCCTCCTTGAGCTAATTACATATTCATTTTGTAGGTGGGACGAATGGCAGGACAGTTTGCTAAACCAAGATCAGATCCCTACGAAGAGAGGGATGGTGTCAAGCTGCGTAGTTACCATGGTGACAATGTGAACGGGGATGCTTTCAATGAAAACTCACAAACCCCGGATCCCCACAGAATGATCATGGCCTATAACCAATCTGCTGCTACATTGAACCTGCTTAGAGCATTTGCTACAGGGGGCTATGCTACATTGCAGATGACCAACCAATGGAATCTTGATTTTACTCAAGCAAGTGAGCAAGGGGATCGGTACGCTACCTCTTCTTTATTTTATCTATTTTTTTTTCAGCTCGAATCATCAATGGATACTTGGTTAAAAATTTCAATGAGAGTTGTGATGAGAATTGTTGGATAGTGAATTACAATGAAAATGAAGGGGTTGCATTGTGAATGTTTTGTTCCGATCTCGAAACATTTTGGGGAAAATGATCGTTAGTTGAAGAATAATAAATGATTGAGGAATGCTAATTATAAAAGAGATCATTCTTGTTGAAGAATGTTGAACCAAATATCACCTTAATTCAGTGGATTAAGTTTGTAGATGTTGCTATTTTTTAAAAGGTATCGAGAACTAGCTAAACGAGTTGATGAGGCCCTTACCTTCATGGGCGCCTGTGGTTTTACTGTTAAACACACAATCATGACCACTACAGAGTTCTGGACATCACATGAGTGCTTACTTTTACCTTATGAACAAGCACTTACTAGAGAGGACTCGACTTCTGGCCTATATTATGACTGCTCGGCTCATATGATTTAGGTTGGGGACCGCACAAGGCAGCTTGATGGAGCCCACGTCGAGTTCTTGAGAGGAGTTTCTAACCCCCTGGGAATCAAGGTGACTTATGATATGTTAATGCATATAATTAGTCCATCTATCCATACATTTTTACTAGTTTTTATGATTGGAAGGTGCTTTAGTAATGATGTTATTGATGTAACTGCAGGTGAGTGAAAATATGGATCCGAATGAGCTAGTTAAACTTATCGACATTTTGAATCCTAAAAATCTAATTTTTAAAAATTTTTTTTAAATATAGTGAACAATACTGAGATCATGAGGTTTCAATTAAGGTAAAATAATATAGAAGAGAATTTAGATTTTTTTAAGATTAATTACCAATTAATTATCAAATAAGTTTAAATTTAATTACCAATTTGATAATATTATTTGAACCTTGATTAATTTTCAAATAAGTTTAAATTTAATTAAAATTATTTGAACTTAGACTTGATTAATTACCAAATAAGTTCAGTTGAAGTTCGACTATGATACAAATTACAAAATTTATTAAACTTGAACCAATTGTTGCCTTAATTTTATATGCACCAGGTGCAGCGTGCAACTCAAGTTCATTTTTTAAAATTTAAAAAAATACTAATGAAAAATTACATATGTTATTACTGAATGTTTATTTTTAATGCTATAACTTTTCAGTAATAAATAATGCATCTTTATAAAAATGCACTTTAGTTGCACGGTCCATCTAGTGCACAAGAGTCTTATTCCCAATTCTTTTATATGAGAATATATCATGGGTGATCAATGACATAATTTTATATACATATCAACTATTTCATGAATACCGTATTTAGTGGAGTATACGAGGATATATCGCAAATCATTCATAATATTATTTTTATAGGAATAATTTCATATTGGTACATTTTTAAAGTATTTTTTTTCAAATCTGTACAAAATCTTTGCACAATAGAGTAAATATGAGTTGAATAATAGAGTTACATTTTTGCATATTGTACCATTTTAAAAATAATACTTTAAATTGTATCATTTTGTAAATACCTCCTTTTTTATATACATCTGATTTTATTTTTTTTTGCTTGTGTTTAGCAAACTATATGAGGACATATCATGCATAATCAATTACATCATCTAATATACCTACCACTTATAGTTTTTTGCTGCGTATGATGGATTCTACGAAGATATGTAATGCGTCATTGATGACTCTATATACACATTGACAATTTCTTTTTGCCATGTGTAGATAATTATAGGATAATATCTCACGCGTCAAATGATTGTATGATCTTCTTTACTCACGTCGATTATTTCCATCGTGGAAATGTAACTGAAACAAGAGAAAAATACCACTGCACATTCCCCTTTTCTTCCATTCTTCTCCTTTACCGAGAACTAACTAAGCGAGTTGATGAGGCATTTACCTTCATGGGCGTTTGTGGTTTTACTGTTAAGCAACCAATCATGACCACTACAGAGTTCTGGACATCACATGAGTGCTTACTTTTACCTTATGAATAAGCACTTACTATAGAGAACTAGACTTCTGGCCTGTATTATGACTGCTCGACTCACATGATGTGGCTTATGATGGGGAATACAAGGCAGCTGGATGGAGTCCACGTCGAGTTCTTGAGAGGAGTTTCGAACCCCTTGGGAATCAAGGTGGCTTATGATATGTTAATACATTTCTACTAGTTTTTATGCTTGGAAGGCTTTTTAGTAATGATATTGGTGATGTAACAACAGGTGAGCGAGAATATTGATCTGAATGAGCTAGTTAAACTCATCGACATTTTGAATCCTAAAAACCTGGTCGGAAACTAAATGGCCGCTGAGAATACGAGAGCATCGGAGGATCTAAAACTATCACTTATAGTGATTTGAGCTCCCGCTATCACACTCATTGTGATCCCAGGCTCAATGCTTCCCAGTCCCTGAGAATCGCAAAGTAGAAAAGAATAGGGACATCCTTTAATTTGAGGTGATTCTAAGTTAGTAATTGTTGAGAATTTGAGGTTTGAGGTGATTCTATGTTAGAAGATGCTGAAAATTTGAGGATTATCTAAGTTGTGTGCTACTTCAAGCATCTATGATGTGCTTTGAAGTCCAAGTAATAAAGATTATCGTTTCTTTGTTATTTTCAAAACAATGCCCTTATTATTGTTTTACATCTTCTATTTTTTTAAAATATAGTGATCAATACTGAGATCATAAGGTTGCATTTAATGTAAAATAATATAAAAGAGAATTTAGATTTTTGTTAACATTGTCATTAAATAAGCTCGAATAATATTAACTAATTTGAGTTTCATAAGTTAAAAAATTAAAATAGAGTATAAAATACTAAAATTATAAGAATATTCATTCAAGCTCCAATGGTGTTCAATTTGATTAAGATTAACTGAACTTCACCCGATTAATTACCAATTTGATTAAGATTATATGAACTTTGATTAATTATCAAATAAGTTTAAATTTAATTAAAATTATTTAGCTCACACTTGATTATTTACCAATTAAGTTCAGTTGAAGTTCCAGTACGATCCAAATTAGAAAATTTGTTAAACTTGAACAAATTGTTGTCCTGGTCTTATATATATGCACCAGGTGCACCGTAAAATTCAAGTGCATTTTTTAAAAGTTTCACAAAACACTGCTGAAATATTACACATGTTATTACTGAAAAGTTTATTTTTAATGGTGTAACTTTTCAATACTAATATGTGTAACTTTTGTGTAATAAATGATGTAACTTTATAAAAATACACTTGAGTTGCACGGTGCACCTGGTGCACAAGAGACCTACTCCGAATTCTTTTATACGAGAATATATCATAGGTGATCAATGACATAATTTTATATACATAACAACTATTTCTTTTATATCGTGTTTGACGGATTATACGAGGATATATTACTAGCCATTAATAATATTATTTTAATAGAAATAATTTTATATTGTTACATTTTTAAAGTACATTTTTTTATTTTTTTGTACAAAATCTTTGCACAATAGAGTAAATATGAGTTGAATAAAAGAGTTAATTTTTTTGCATATTGTAACAATTTTGAAAACAATACTTTAAAATGTACCATTTTGTAACTACCTATTTTTTATACACGTCATTTTTTTTGCTTGTGCTTGGCGAACCATACGAGGACATATCATGTGTAATCTACGACATCATTTAATACACCTAACACTTATATTTTTTGCTACGTCTGACCGGTTCTACGATGATGTAGAATGCATCATTGATGATTCTATATACATGTCGAAAATTTCTTTTTCCCACGTGTAGATAATTATATGAGAATTACTCACGCATCAATAGAAGGTATGATCTTCTTTACACACATCGATTATTTCCACTGTGAAAATGTAACTGAAACAAGAATAAAACCCCACTGCACATTCCCCTTTGCTTCCATTTTTCTCCTTTACTGCAAAGTAGCTAAGTGAGTTGATGAAGCCCTTGCCTTAATGGGCGCATGTGGTATTACTGTTAAGCACCAATCATGACCCCTACAGAGTTTTGGAAAAAACATGAGTGCTTACTTATGAACAAACACTCGCTAGAGAGGACTCGACTTCTGGCCTATATTATGATTTCTCAGCTCACATGATCTGGGTTGGGGAACGTACATGGCCGCTAGATGGAGCCCACGTACATGATCTGGGTTAAGCATCTATGATGTGCTTTGATGTCCAAGTAATAAAGATTATTTTTTCTTTTTTATTTTCAAAACCATTCCCTTATTATATTTTTACATCCTTTAATTTTAAATTTTTTTTAAATATAGTGATCAATATTGAGATCATAGGGTTGCAATTAAGGTAAAATAATATAGAAGAGAATTTAGATTTTGTTAACATCGTCATTAAATAAGTTCGAATAATATTAATTAATTTGAGTTTGATAAGTTATAAAAGTAAAATAGAGTGTAAGATACTAAATTTATAAGAATATTCATTCAAGTTCCAATGGTGTTCAATTTGATTAAGATCGTCTGAACTTCACTAGATTAGTTACCAATTTGATTAAGATTGTTTGAACCTTGATTAATTATCAAATAAGTTTAAATTAAGTTAAAATTATTTGAACTTACACTTGATTAATTACCGAATAAGTTCATTTGAAGTTCAACTATGATCTAAATTACAAATTTGTTAAACTTGAATCAATTGTTGTCTTAGTCTTATGTACACCAATAGCACCGTGCAACTCAAGTGTATTTTTAAAAAAGTTATATAAATTACTACTGAAAAATTACACATGTTAATGATGTAACTTCATAAAAATACACTTGAGTCGCACATTGCATTTGGTGCACAAGAGACCTAGTATGAATTCTTTTATACGAGAATATATCATGGGTGATCAATAACATAATTTTATATACATATCAACTATTTCTTTTAAGGTGATTTACATATAAGTTCAAAAAAATCACTATATTTACAAATAGGTGCACAATTTTTGCACAGAAGCACATTTTTTTTCTGCACAGAAGTACAATTTTTTTCTGCACAACACCTATTTGTAAATATAGTGACTTTTTTGAACCTATATGTAAATCACCCTTTCTTTTATATCGTGTTTGGCGGATTATACAGGGATATATCACACATCATTAATAATATTATTTTATAGGTACATTTTTAAGGTATTTTTTTTTTCAATTTTGTACAAAATCTTTGCACAATAGAGTAAATATGAGTTGAATAATTGAGTTATTTTTTTGGCATATTGTAGCAATTTAAAAGTAGTACTTTAAAATGTACCATTTTCTAACTACCTCTTTTTAATACATGTCAGATTTTTTTGGCTTGTGTTTGGCAAACTATATGAGGACATATGATGTGCAATCAATGACATCTTTTAATATACCTACCACTTATATTTTTGTGCTACGTATGACGGATTCTACGAAGATGTGTAATGTGTCATTGATGATTATATATACACGTCGACAATATCTTTTTGCCACGTGTAGATAATTATACGAGAATATGTCACGTGTCAATTGGTGGTAAGATCTTCTTTACACACGTCAGTTATTTCCACTGAGGAGATGTAACTGAAATAATAATAAAATCTCATTGCGCATTCCCCTTCTCTTCCATTCTTCTGCTTTCACATTCCTCCATCACCCACACTAGAATAGAGTAATCCATCCCTAAAGATATGCAGACAAAATCAATGGCATCAACAACCTCTGCATTCCAACTCCACCCCATTGCTGCCTGCGCTGCAAAACATTCAATTTTCATCAAACCCACCTAAATTCATCCTCAGATGATCAAACTCCTTCACCAACAATGCTGGCCGTGAATTCCTCAACCACCACCCCTCCACCATCTGAATCATGGAGTATTGACAGTTGGAAGTCCAAGATAGCATTCCAGCTTCCAGAATACCCAAATAAAACAACACTTGAATCAGTAGTGAAATCACTTGCATCTTTCCCTCCGATTGTTTTCACTAGAGAAACCAGAAACCTAGAACAGAGGCTGGGACAGAAGACTCTGGGCAAAGCGTTTCTATTGCAGGGTGGCGACTGCGTTGAGAGTTTCAAGGAATTCAACGCCAAAAATATTAGGGATACTTTTAGGGTCCTCTTGCAGATGAGCATTCTGCTTATGCTCGACAGTCAGATGCCCGTGTTCAAGGTCTTCAATCTTTCTCATAATTTCATATACTATATATTTGATTTCTCTTGTTAGATTACTTTCTTTTGCCATGGATACAATCAAATTCACTTAGATGATTTTTTTTGTGACTCTCAAAATTGCTTTTAAAAATTAGTGATTTAAAAAAAAATTAGTAGAAAAAATTATTGGGTGAAACAAAAATATAATAATAGTTAATGGGAAAATTACATAATAGTTCATAAATTTGACACTAATTATAAATTTATTCTATGCAGAATTATTTTTTTGTGCAGGAAAAAATTATACTTTTGTGCAAATATTGTGAACTAATTTGTAAATATACATTTTTTTAATCAATTTGTAAATATAGTCCATTTTTTGAACCAGATCATTCAATTTCCTCTTTGAGCTATTTACATTTTCATTCCGTAGGTTGGAAGAATGGCAGGACAGATTGCTAAACCAAGATCAGATCCCTACGGAGAGAAGGATGGTGTGAAGCTGCCTAGTTACCATGGAGATAATGTGAATGGGGATGCTTTCGATGAAAAATCGCAAAACCCTGATCCACAGATTGATCAGGGCCTATACCAATCGGTTGTTACATTGAACCTGCTTAGAGCATTTGCTACTGGAGGTTATGCTGCATTGTAGAGGACCAACCACTAGAATCTTGATTTCACTCAAGCAAGTGAGCAAGGGAATCGGTATACTACCTTTTCTTTATTTTATCTATTTTTTCATCTGCTCGAATCATTTATGGCTGCTTGGTTCAAATTTTCAATGAGAGTGGTGATGAGAATCGTTGGATAGTGAATAAATGAAAATGATGGGGTTACATTGTTAATGTATTGTTCCAATCTTGAAACAATTAGGGGTAAAATGATCGTTAGTTAAAGAAAAGTAAAATTACAAAGGAAGACTAATTATAAAAGGGATCATTCTTATTGAAGAATTTTGAACTAATGTCGTCTTAATTCAGTGGATTAATGATTAGGGTCATAATTGCATGTTTTTGCATCCATTTCTCTATGGTTTTGATGTGTTTATGTTCATATTTGACCCTAAAATGCTATACTTTGTGCATTTAACCCTTTTTGGCTAGAAAATTGTGTTTGCAGTAAAAACGAGCAAAAATTGGCAAGAGACGAGCACGTTCGTAAAAGTCCAGAAATTGTGAGTTGATCTAATGGAGGCAAATGATATACCATGTCGAAGAGTTCGAAGAGAGGGTCGCAACAGAAAAAGAATCGAGTCAATCGGAGCTCTAGAACTTAAGATATGAAGAAAACGAGGAAGTCGAGGATCGATCGGACGAGTCGAAGCCGGGCTCGAGCGACCACAAGGGTAGAGCCGTGTGGCTTTGCGACTGGACTTGTGCGAGGATGTTCTGGTTCGTGTGATGAAGGCTAGCACGAGTGCTTGCACGAGCCAGACTTGTGTGGTCATAGGCTTGCACTCGTGTGATGCCCCGGACAGGCCCAATTTCGAGGGTTGTTTCGTCTTTTCGCTCGTTTAATGAAGGGCATATTGGACCAAGCATTGTGAAGCACTATAAATACTCCAAGGATCAGATTCTCAAGGCATCCAGGTCACATTAGTTCATAATCATAGTGAGATTCTTAGATTAGAGAGAGAGAGGTAGTTACTTGTGGGTTTCTTAAGATTTCTTCTCACA
>JAPKLY010000258.1:20778-43320 GCA_026898435.1 Prunella vulgaris
GTTAATTCCTGCATTCTCGTCTGGTCTAAGGCTACATTCTCACCGATTGAATTTCAATTTCCATTGTCGGATTTCAAGTTAGCATTTTAGAGGTAAATTGTATCTTTCCAATTTTTATTGTAATAGGTAAATTTCTTTACATTTCTTGCTTAATGATAATTGTTCCTAGCTTCGTGAAGTGAAATCTTCGGTCTAACTTCATAAGGATGGGATAACAATCTCTCTCATTTTATCTTGCTTTTCTATCTTTAGTTCTAGTTGCTTATTTGAGATTGTGAGTTGGTATTGTTATTTGGATTGCATTTTTAGATTGTTTAGTTTGCTTAATTTGCTTGAGATTGTGATGAATTGTCTTGGATTTCTTGATTATGCTATGAGTAGTTTGCTTTGATTAGTGCATTGCATGATCTTTACTTCACTTTTTGCCAAACTTTTTAGATTCTTGATCCAAAAAAGTTTGTGAGGGGGGTGTGTTCGTCTTCCAAATCTCATTGCAATGTTATGTTTAGGGAATTTTTTAGTGTTTCTTTGATGCTTTAGACCTTGTGCTAGATGATGCTAGATGATGACTTGTGTTTGCTTGTTATTGATTGACATATTGTTGCTAGTTTAGAGTGATGGATGCATGAGATAGTCTTATTGCTGTATGGATGGTGTTGAAAGTTCTTGTTAGGTGTCGTGGACTTGTCATGTGATTCATGTCTTGTTTATGGTGTTATTGATTCTATGATTCTTGATACTTTAATTATTTGAGTATTTTTTAGATGATATGAGTCTTGATCACCTAACACTTGAGGTTTGAACCATTTATGCCCGTTTCAATCTTGAACGGATGATATTTTTTTATGTGAGTTCCACACACGTCCATGTTACTCTAGAACTTGGCTTGGGTCTTATTTGAGACTACATTAGATGAGGAGTTCACATGATATGATTTGAGGCCATTTATTATGTATGATTGAGTCACTTTGCCCATATGAGCTTACCATTGATATTATGATCCATTGCTTACCATTTTTTGCCTTTAGACCTTTCTTTTGGCTAACCACACTTTAAGACATGCTTCCTTCCATTTTCGAACTCTCTTGTCCCTATGATTATTAGAGTGAAAAGAAGGAAGGAAGATTGTGAGATGATGAAGAATATGGTGGCTTAAGTGGAAAGAAATTCTAGTTGAATGGAAAGCAAAAGCAAAAAAAGGTTCAAGTGCAAGTGAAAAGCATGAAAAAAAGGTTGATTCTTAAGTGTTGTGAGTATGATCACAACTTGTCAAAAAGGGAAGCTAAATTGCTTGAAAAGTGTGATTTAGAAAGTGCATTAAAATGAGAGTTTCTAATTGCATGAAGATGTGAATGATCTCTATTATGATTCCTTCTTTCTTTACTAATCATACTTAGTCACTTTATCCATATTGTTGATGTTGACGAAAAATGTTATGCAATGTATTGCCATCATTTTAGACAACATCAGAATTCGCCCTTTCTACTAACTTTCCTAATGATTTTTCCATGTTATGTTATTTGTCTAGGCATGGCAGTTGAAGACGTGAAGATCCCAGAAGGTTCCAGAACGTCAGGCGGTTCCATAGCTTGAGTAGAGGAATATCCACTAACTTGGAAGTTATCAATCATGGGTGGTTATTTTGAAGCCCACTACTTGGCTTCATCATGGAGTGGAGAGCTCATTATTCACGTCTATAAATAGAGCACCACTTCATCATTTCATAGTATGACCGAAAAGTGTAATTTAGAGTTGAACGGATCATGTGTCATTCACTATATTCTAGGTTATACACGGTTCATCAGAATGTTGGGAACATTAGTCTTGGCATTGTTCACAACATTCATTATTTGATCTAACAATCTGTTCGGCTGAACGTAGACGTGTTAGGTTTTATTTAGGTCTATTTTTATAGGTCTTGTTTAGATCCTTGTGCGATCTTGTGTAGGTCTTGCGCGGTCTTGAATTTAGGTTTCTTGTGTAAACCTTGTATTTATCTCACTACAAGTTATAGTGAAGTTTTCCTGCTAATGAAGCAGCATAGTCTATACATTTTGTATAGCCTATGAAAATTTTGATATCCCTTTGCAAAAGTGTGCGTTTAAGTCTTCCGCTGTGTAGTGTTGTCTTTTATGTTCTCGATATTTTTAACAACACTTCTCTAAAACATTTTTAATCTCACTCACCAGCACCTTCACATATATCACTTCGTTGCTCGAGGCCGTGCAACAATCTAGTTTGGGGGTGTGATTATGGTCATAATTGCATCATTTGGCAACCATTTCTATATGGTTTTGATGAGTTTATGTTCATATTTGACCCTAAAATGATATACATTGTGCTATTGACCCCGTGTTGGCTAGAAAGTGTGTTTTGTAGTGAAAAATGAGCAAAAATAAGGAGTTCGTGACTATGATGAAGAAGACGAGGTGATCCGAGCATGTGGAGAAGTTCAAATGACTCAAGGGATGACCCTAGGGGGCTCAGATGAGAAACCGGATCGAAATCGAAGAAGTCGTAAATTGGATGTCACAAGACAGCTTGAGTCGTGCGCCTGGAAGCTTTAACTCGCGCGCCCAATCGCTGGACCGTACACAAATAGCTCGCGTGCATTCGGAGTCGCGCGGCCACCAGTTCGAAGTCGCGAGCAAGGTTAAAATTCTGGATTTTCAAGGGCATTTTCATCTTTTGCGCGTTTTAATGAAGGGTACTATGGTCCATGCATGAGGAGTACTATATATACGTGAAGCATCATTTTTCCAAGTAAATTCTACACACTTTTCATAATTTTCTTAGATTCTCAATTAGATTAGGGAATTGAGAGAAGTTACTAAGTGGGTTCTTAGATTTTCTTAATCTTCTTTCTTCGATTACATTTAATCAACCTGTTGGATCAACGATCCGTTTGTTGCATTATCTTAGTCGTGATTAGAGCTACATTCCTACGGTTCGATTTAGCGTTTTGAGTTTTGGATTGCAAGTTGGATATTCAAGGTAGTAGATAGCACTTTCAATTCCATTGTTCTAGGTAAGACAATTGTAATTTCTCTTCATATTAGTCATAATCATGATGTTAGATAGCTTAATTGTTGTTTTGTTCATTCAGTTAGCCATGGGCTAATTTCATTATGCATTGGTGTATGAAGCTTATGTAGTAGTTTGGTGATCCTATCAATCCTATGAATGTATTGTGATATTAATTGATTAATTCTCTTAATTGATGTTATGAATGAATGTTTAGTATTGCCAATTGGATGTTTAGAGCCCTAGTGGATTAGCAAGACATGATAATTGAGCTTATTCATGAAAACTCTTTTATTGAATATTGTGCATGCAAAGGGTTTGATGAAATACTTCTAGGCCAATGAGAATTGTCTAAGAGTTTAGTCACCTCAATTAGGGTATTAAGGGTCATTAGAGAGATCTAGGGTCTTAATAAAGTTATTGCTTAATTGATCAATCAATGGACCTTGCATGATTAGGAGAGATAGGCACCAAATGAATCATATGTGGATTACACCAATGCATGTTCCACTCTTGCTCACTTTGATAAAAGGTGATAGGTAGACTTTCATATTTTGTCAAGAAGTAGATAAATACTCCAGCCTTTTATTGCTTTCTTAGATTCAATTCTTAACAACAATCTTACTATTCATAGACTAGTTTTCCCGTGTTCGATAATTTTAACTTGGTCATCTTGCCACGTCTACAACTACCACGTGCACTTGCGTGAGACACGAAATTGGCAAACATGAATGAAAGTACTCCTACTATAGTTCACCAAGTGTCCTATCCATCCTAGTATTCATAAGGTCTCTTGGTGTCTTAATCAAGCTATTACTCTAACTAGTGTCTAGATCTATCTAACAACACAAGCTAAAGGGCTCTATTAGGTGTCTAGGTCTCTCTGACAACACCAAATACTCTAATTCAGAGGTCTAAGCTTAAATGCAATTCTCATTGGTCATAAAAGCCTTTAATCAAACACTTGGCATGCACAATATTCAATAAAAAAACATTCATGAATAAACTCAACTCTCATGTCTCTAAACATCCAATTGGCAATACCAAACATTCATTCAAATTATTAATTAAGAGAATTAATCCATCAAGATCACTTAATCATGCATAGGATTAACAAGAAACCAAATTACACCATAGTATTCATACAACCATGCAACAAGAGATTAGCTCATGGCTAACTGGGAATGGAAAACAACAACTAAGAATCTAAACAACATTATTAAGAACTAAAACAAGAGAATTAAAGGAAATCTTACCATATGTAGATGAATTGAAATACAAGCTACAAACCTTCAAATGCTAAGTCTTGATCCACAACTCGAAAACATAAAACAAACCGTAGAGACGTAGCTAATAACGAGATTAAGCTAATGGAACAAATGGATTAACAATCCAATGATTGGATCAAAAGTTATGGAAGAAAGAACTAAGAAATCAACTTCTAATCTAATGGGTAACCACTTAATTCTCCCTCTAAACTAATCTAAGAAAATGGAATAATGAGTGAATGCTTGAAAATCTTATCCTTTAGGTATTTATAGTGCCCACAATGCTTAGACCAATGTACCCTTCATTAAACGCGCAAAAGGACGAGAATGCCCTTAATTTGGTGGAAAATTGCAAAGGCGCTCGACCGGCAACAGGAGGACGCGCGATCAGGCTTCTACGCACGCGCGGTCGCGTGCTGGCCAAGAACTCGAGTCAGAGAATTTCGCTCGACCAGCTGCTTGAGCTCGCTCGACCAGCCTCTTGAGCTCGCTCGACCAGAGCTTGTTTTTCGAGCCAACTTGTTTTCTTCATATCTTGAGTTCTAGAACTCCAATTGACTCGATTCTTTTTGCGTTGCGACCCTCTCTTCAAGCTCTTTCACATGTTATACCAATTGCATCATTTGGATTAATTTAATAAATCTGAAATTTATCAAATTTGCTCATCCCTTCACCTTTTTGCTTCATTTTTCCTATAAACACAACTTTCTTGCCAACAAGGAGTCAATAGCACGAAGTATGTCATTTTAGGGTCAAATATGAACATAAAATCATCAAAACCATATAGAAATTGATGCAAAATGATGCAATTATGACCATAATCATATGTGTTACTGTAAAAAAATATTATTTTTTCATAAATATTTATTTCTTTCATGAATATTTATGAGAAAATAATATACTTATTTTCTTATAATAACACACATTTTGCTCTTGTATTATATGAAAAATTATTTATTATATAAAAATAAATGAATATATATATATAAAGAACAACATTTCATAAGATTGTAACACACATTTGCTCTAATAGTAACACACATTTGCTCCCCAATTTGTGTTACAATATGGGCAAATGTGTGATACTATAAGAGAAAATGTACTTTTATAAGGATAAATATGTATTTTTTTAATTTAATCAGCATTCCTTTAAATTTAGATGTATTGATTCATATATTAACACAATTTTTTCTCTTATATTATGTTAAAAATTATTTATTCTATAAAAATAAAAGAATATATGCAAAATAACAATATTTTATAAGATTTTAACACACATTTGCTCTAACAGTAACACATATTTGCTCTCCAGTTTGTGTTACTATATGGAAAAACATGTGTTACTGAAGGATAAAATGTATTTTTTTAAGAACAAATATGTTTTTTTAATTTAATCATCATCCCTTAAAGCTAGATATATTGATTCATGTAATAACGCATTTTTTATTATTTTATATGTGTTATTATAAAATAAAATAATTATTTATATACAAATAAATATTCCCTCCCATCCTAAAGGTGTTTTCACCTTTGGTATGGCACAGTTTTTAAGAAAAGTGGAGTGATGTGTAAAATTATATTATTAAAATAATAAGATTAGTTAGATTGAATGTAAAAGTAATGACATTTTGTGTAAATATGTGAATATTATGAGGATAAAGTTAAAGTAATAGTTTCCATTTATAGGGTGTGAAAACAATTGTGGGACAGACGAAAAAATAAAATGTGAAAACAATTATGGGACGAATGGAATATATACTTATGAAAAAGTAATATTTTTCTTATAATAACACATATGTTCCTCTTACATTGCATGAAAAAAATGTTATTTCTACAAAAATAAGTTATATATATGTAAAAAAAACAATATTGCTCTGATTGTAATACACATTTTGCCTTAAAGTAACATGTATTTGCCTAAAAAGTAACATACCTGGGAGCGAAAAACTTGGAAATTTTGTTTGCACATGAATTTGAGAAAATTACTCAAATTCGACCCAACCCGACCATGGATCTGTTGGAATTTGTGCTCCTCCACGAGAGCTTCGGTTCGATATATTACTCGCTCAATTCCGGTATTTGGTGAATGAGAAATTGAGATTTTAAGTTTGTTGTAACAATTGGAAAGAAGAGAAATAAGAAATGAAGGGAAAAGCTAAAAGTCTTTGTACCACATTGAAAAATTATTGTTGAGGAAGTGGGTATATAAGAAGAAATTCCTCCTTAGCTTGTAAGAAAGTTATGGGGTTATGCTCCTCCACACTCTACGCGTGTGCGCAGGGGGGTGCAAATCATGACAGAATTTGGCCTAAAAACCTCGAACTTGTATGCGAACGCGATCTGCGTACACGAATGTCTCAACAATTACAAGCTAAGTTTTGTCTAAATTTTATTTTCCTACTCAATAATTTTTTGCTGGATCCTGAGAGAAGTCCTGACTCTCCTGAGAACCATCTTGCTGAAAGGCTTCCTGTGTGAAGTCCTAAGGAATATCCTGAGTACTCTCAGGATCCTGAGTCCTGAAAGGGTCATCTTGAATGTCCTGACCTGAATGACCTAAGATCCTCTCCTAAAGGTCTTGACCTGAATGACCTGAGATCCTCTCCTGAAGATCCTGATCTGAATCATCTCCTTAGAGGATCCTGAGAGGTGTCTTCAGGCTTAAATTTCTACTGTTACAACACGTTTTGAAACTTAAAAATCCTGAGTTAATGCAATTAATTCAGACATTTTTCCGGTTACGGTCAAGACCATTTATGGGTCTTTATGGTCACTCTCCATGACTTGTTCTCATATTTTGCAAAAAAAAAAAAAAAAAATCCTAACCCTCAAGAGGAAGGATCGTGTAGTAATGCAAGTATAGGGACCAAGTATTATCGAATCACGGGAGGTAAACATAGGAGTTTTTGATTGTTTATGTTCAATATGAAAAAAATAACTATTCTAATAAAATAAAATGCAAAAGGGGGGATTGTTTCCTATAATCTAAAAACATAAACTCATGCACAAAGAAAAATAAAATTAACTAACTTTCAAGTGAAAGTGCAAGAGAAGTGTACTCTAATTATGATCCTTTAGAAATTCCCCCTATTAGTTTAGACCAATTAAGAACCTAAGTTCGTTCGAATTGAAATATCAAAAGCCACCACATAATTATACAAAACACTCATAGACAAGTATTATTACACTATTATCTATCATCGACTTGTCGGGATAAGTGCATCTAAAGCCCTCATTCAAGCCTTCAAGATAAATTAATATCATAGGGTGTTGAATATTTTAATTCTTTCCCGCAAGGGTACTTAAACTATTCTATTCGGCTCTCACCGATTATTACTACGGTGTTTTATGTTGTCGTCCTCAGCTAATTGACACAACTGGTCCAAACATTAACCCAATTAACGAGAATCTCAATCTAAGAATCATATAATCGCTTAAATATATTTCAAAACACCTAATGGTCTTAAGAATACATGAAAATATATAAATGAAACCAAAACTCCTAAATTATCATCTCACAATCATAACACAACATAAAATAAAATCTCAATTGAAAATAAAAAATTTCTATCCTAATAGAGGTTCAATCTAATTTCACATAACTAGAGTACAAAGAAACCAACACATGATTTTAAAAGCAATAGTAACAGAAATTAAATAAAATAAAATAAAAGAAAGTCATAAACCCTAATTAATAAATCATGAAATTAAAGATAAAAAGTTTCTAATCTACTGTTTTTTTTTTAGAAACGAAAAGAATTAAAAAACCCTAAATCTAATCTACTGTTTCTGAAAAAATTGAAACTACTCTACTCCCTAAATATTGTTCTGATCTACTGCTCTCTCTTTTATAATTGCCAAATGGGCTTAAACAATTCAATTAATGTTGGGCTTTAATACTTGAAAATAAGACTTGGGCCCAAAGTTCACAATTACCGGCAAAACTACTGGGGCGGTTCCTGGGCTGTGAACGGAATTTCGGTGGATTCGAGTTTGTTGGTTGCTGCGACGATGTGCGACGGAAATCAGGCGACGCACCAGCGGTTGAGTTCGGTTTCCAGAAACAACAATAGCAGTGGTTTCCGATGCAGAGTTAGGCGGCTGTTATGGCTCGATTGACGGAATCCAGGCAGCGTCACGATTCCGGTGTCTGGAATTTGGAGTTGTTGCAGGTGGCAGAGGAGAGGCGGAGGTTGCGCACGGTGGTGAGAAGGCGGAAGTTTGTGCGTCTTTCCGGCAGGTTGGAGGCTGTGAATCAGAGGTGATTTCTGGAAATCGGAGCGATGGCAGAGGTTGCAGAGTGGTGGTTGAGGAAGGCGTCGATTTCTGACAAGAAGGAACGGCTTCGATTCTGTGGGTGACAGACAGGCGAGAGGACGAGAGTTATTCCGCGAGTCGGCATGGAATGGAGAAGCTTCCATTGCAGTTGGGAGTCGGATTTAAGGAATTTCAGAGAAGTGTGGTGAGCGTGTTGGTGTCGCTAACTTCTTCATTCAGATTCAATCCAAGTCTGAATTGGGCTTTCTCTTGGGCCTTGATTTAAATTGTTGGGCTCAGAATATCAAATTCAGCCCATTAACTCCTATTTGACTTCACAAAAATCTTTAAAAATCTCAATTTTCCTGCAAAATAACAAAATAATACCTTTTTCCGATAATTAAGTTCAAATGATCAAATTAGTGTAAATAATGCACGAAATTCCATCAAAACATGCAATTAAAACATGTGAATTTCGAGTAATTTTCACACCAATCACTCCAACAGACATTTTTTAATACTGTAAATAGTATTTTGATGTGTTGCAAAAAACACAACGAATAAGATATACGAGAGTTTGAGTGAAAAAAATATACAGATATTTTTCTGTCATTTGTCACTTTCATTTGCCCTTTTAATCTACTATTTTTTGTTCTTACTTCGGTGATAATTCGAACATTTCTCAATTCATTTTTACATGATATGGTGCTATATCCAGTGTTTTCATAACCGGATCGGTAATCAAACCGGATTAGATATCGGTTACTGATCCAACCGGTTGGACCGGTTCAACCGGCGGTTTAACCGTCAAAATAATTTTTCTATTTATTTATATTTAGTATATTATAAATATATCCTATATTTATTTATCTTTAATAATATAATATTATTTAAATATTTTCTATGCTTATATTCGTTGTAAAAATGCTTTTCCATAAATAAATAAATGTATCTCATAAAATAAAATTTCTTGCAAATAAGTAAATATTCTCATAATATATATTTTGCAATTTAAAATTTATTTAACAAAGAAAATTTAAAAGATTAATTTAAAATTTCAAAAAAAAAAGAGTGAGAAACGGTCAAAATATTAATCCAAACCACCTCTTTATATGTATATTTTGTTGGAAAAAGTATTTTATGTCGAAAGGATAATACAACTGTAATTTAAAAACAAAAAGGGATACAACGGGGGATAAGAAAAATGCACGGAAAAGAAAAGATTACAATGAAAATAAAAGCAAACGCCGAGTCAAAGAGACATCTTCCCATAAATTAAATATTCTCTGGTGGTGCTCTTCGGTTTGGAATAACGCTCACAAGGGTAAAACGATATTACACCTTCAAGTGTGCAACACCGCAGGACTTGAATTTCCGGTGAACAGAAGGACGTTTAGGACTAGACTGCACCTAGAAGCTATATGCAGAGTTTTTGGACAGAGAGAGATCAGTGTGTTGTGTGTGTTCTATGAATGAAATGAGGACACCTATTTATATGTGAACCTCGACCCGTAACGAGGAAAAAACCGTGTCAACATTAATGCTGACGGGCGGATTTTCAAGAAGGTCAGCATTTAGGGAATTGATTTGCTTTCAATCCGATTAACCTGCCATAAATGATTTCTGCACGATTTTTGTGTTATCATCGCCGAGTCAGCTTAGGTTCATTGAACGTGGCCAGTGCTGAGTCATCTAGACGTCAGCTTCAGATTCATTGAATCCGTACTTACGAAGTCAACTTTCGGTATGAGCTTGACCCATTACCAAATTAATTGGGCTGAACCACAAAAACTTTAGTGTTCTAAAAAATTAGATGGACACCAGACCCCATGCCTAAGTACACCCAAAGTCCAATTGCCAAGATCCAAGGCCACGAGCACGAGCTCGGGCTCGGCTCAGCGCGCGCGCGCCTGTGGCCATTTTGATTGTCAATCAATCAATTATAGTTTGATTAGCTTCGTTGACTTCTTACTAATATTGTGTATATTAGTCTTCTCGTTTTTCAATGTGGGATGAGAATTAATTACATAATTAATTCTCTCTTTAATTCAAAATTTTAAATTTTGATTTGTTGACTCAATTTCTCACTCACCATTAATTGGTTTTGTGAGTATTAATACATTAAATTTATCTACTCTGAGAGTAGAACGCACCCGTACCAATTAACATCCAAGATATTAATTTTAACATCTTCATTTTATTGGTCAAACAATACCAATTAATATATTTAATATTCAATTAAATATTAAATATTTCCAACATATTTTATGTGTAATTATCTTTTCATCTTCATCAAGATGAAAGAAGAGAAAGAAGCAGTAAAACACTATCAAGATTTTAACAGATTTATTTCTCTCTTTTTTTTCGTGGTGAATGCCAAGATTGGTGTAGTATAAAATCGTGATCCGGCCAACTATATCTGTAGATCTCTCTCCTACATTTTTATTATTTTATACGTCTCTCTCCCTCAAGCTTTTCTCAATGATTTTTTTATAGTTACGGCCGATTTTTTTTTTTGCTGTGAAAAGTAATCGTGCATTTGCAGAAAAATAAGTAGAAAACAGTTCGGTCTGACCGGTTTGACATTTTTCACTGGTTGAACCGGTTTTCCTCTGGTTCAATCCGATTTAACCGGTAAAACGGTTTAATGGGGGTTTTCGGACCGGTTAGCGGCCGGTTCCCGGTTGAACCAGTTCCACTGTCCAGTCCAGTCCGATTTGGTAATCACTAGCTATATCGTTGATATAATCGTTGTATCATGGGAAACAAGTGTCATGTGTTTCTGATGAGAATCACAAAATTTACACAATAAAATCGAAGCCCTGGCTCAGGCCAGCAAGCATTCGAATCACAATATTAATTCGCGGCTCTGACTCGGGCCAGCAAGCCAACGAAGATTGCAAATAATTGCTAATAAGAATTAATTTATTTCTCAATATATCTTCATTCACGAGTACATCTGATAGTATTTATAGAATTCATAAGATACTATCATCCTAACTTCTTGCAACAATATAGGAAAATATAATAGAAGTCTTAGATACTAGATACTAATTAAGATATGAAAGCAAATCTAAAGATAAATCTAATATTCTAAGGATATTAATCTAATATACTAAAGATATTGTCCTCAATCCGTAATCTGAATTTTCCTTTCGCATCATTCCCACCCCCTTCGAAAAATTCGTCCTCGAATTTGGAAGAATCGTTATCTTGAACTGTAGAAGAGAGACGATAGCGCGTTCAACATCTGGAAGAAGAACAAAAATCTCTAACCCATGAACTTCAAAAACATCTGTCGTCCGTATTTTACCCAAAATCTTAAGACGATACTTAAATTGAAATGGAAATATAGAAGGATAATTAAAATAACTATCATTATTAATAATATAATGATAATTAGTAAAATCATATCCAACTAATTTCTCAAAGCCATCATTCATGTTTTCTGTAGTAGACGGCTCAGAAGCCCCAATTAAAAATTCCTCAGCAATTGACCCAATATGAGTAGTAGGAATGAAAGGTGGCCCAATGTAGGACCTTAGGGCAACATGCCCAATATTGGAATACTGCACGCAACAAACATAATCTTCGGCAGGGATCTCGGATTGGAAGTTTGCTTCCAATTGAATCGGCGCTACGGCGGTTGGCGAACTGAAACCATGCCCGAGAATGGAGGAGTGAGCAAAGACGGTACCGTGTTGGGCGCGAGGAGGTGATCTCGAACGGCGGTTGAAGGCGGAGGAAAAAGACTTTCCATCGGCGCCGGCCTCAATCCGCGAACCCTGTTGGCAATTGAGTAAGGAGGGGGCTGCGGTCGACGGCGGCTTCAGGCCACTAGGCGTGCTCCAAGATGGTGGTGGGCAGCGGCTGGAAGCCCAGTATGGCAACGTGGTGTGTGGACGGCGGCTGATAGCCGCGTTGAGTGCACTGTGGGGTTGGAGGGATGTTTTGTGGATGTTGGGTGGAACTGTAACAGGACATGGAAGTGGCAGTTGAGGTGTGGTTGTTGGCGATGGGCGGTGGAAAGGTGACGTCGAATTTCCCCTCTCCTTTTGTGAACTATTCTTCCCGAGTTGTTCCATCTATTGACCCAATTTCTCCATAACCCACACCAGATCATCAATCTTGTTCTCCATGCTCACGAAATCATTCTCAATCGAATCCACTCTCGTCTCCAATAGCATAATACGATTCCGATGTGATCTAGTCGTAATTGTGATTCTCAGTTGTTCTTCTCTCTCAATGAAAGCACCAATGATGAGAATCACAAAATTTGGACAATAAAATCGAAGCCCTGGCTCAGGCCAGCAAGCATTCGAATCACAATATTAATTCGCGGCTCTGACTCGGGCCAGCAAGCCAACGAAGATCGCAAATAATTGCTAATAAGAATTAATTTATTTCTCAATATATCTTCATTCACGAGTACATCTGATAGTATTTATAGAATTCATAAGATACTATCATCCTAACTTCTTGCAACAATATAGGAAAATATAATAGAAGTCTTAGATACTAATTAAGATATGAAAGCAAATCTAAAGATAAATCTAATATTCTAAGGATATTAATCTAATATACTAAATATATTGTCCTCAATCCGTAATCTGAATTTTCCTTTCGCATCAGTTTCACTAAGCACTTAGAGTGAGAGACATTATTTGTTTTATTTGTTTTAAGAAAATCGTATTCTTTACGTGCCTCGATTTTCTATTTTATTATTTATATTGTAGCCATAAAGTGCACTATATTCCTACGAAATTCACAATTTTTTTTATATATGATAATACTCCCTCTGTCCCAAGATAAATTTCACACTTTCCTTATATGGATGTCCCAACTCTTTTTTCACACCAAAAAAAGGAAACAATTCACACTTACAAAAGTCAATAAAATATATTTTTTATATTTTATTATTTAACTTCACACTCACATATTTTATTTTTTCTTAATATGCGTGAAACTTCATCTATGAAAAAAATGTTGGGACGAAGGGAGTAGTTAATATTGTAAAACATTTCATATAAATTTTGTCAATTATTAACGGTGAAACCTGTCCCAGTCATCCTACATTCATAATTAGGAGATTTTTATATGTGATATTTCAATCATTTTGATACACGTACCCCGTGTAATGCAGAAAGAGAATAAAATTAAAAGTAAAAGTCTTTGACGATTTTAACCCTGATCTGTAGGATTCCTTGGCTACTTTTTTCTACCCCACGTTTATTTTTCTAATAAAAAGTAAATCTGGCACGTGTAACTTTTATTTAACAAAAATTATTTTTTATAATTAAAAAATAGGACATGTATAGAAAATATATTTGTGTATATGACCATAATGTTAAAAATTATTTACACAAAAAACATAAAAATTTTATTACACAAATATTTTAAATTTATTTAAAAATACCATCATTTTTATAAATTTATTTATGCTTTATCTTAAAAAAACTTTCTTTGTTAAAATTTGAATTTATATAAAGTGATTTCTCAATATACGCAAAAGAAATTTTTACAAATATAATTAAATTATCCTAATATTTATTTGATGTTAAAGACTAAACGCCAAAAACCCCCAATTCAAAAGATGGAAAAGGCAGATTTAGATTTAAACTTTAGCATAATATCCATTATTATACAACACTTGTCCTGTATTCCGTTTTTCACCAATGTACACAGATCATACTACATATCCACAATCTCCCAAGGTACAACTCTCTTAGCTGCCCCCTGTATTCACAACAGTACACCCGCCCTCACCAATACATTCCTTCTTTTCCTTCTCATCTTCTTCCCTTGAAATCTAGACAAGTGTGGAACACTGTGATGTTTGCGGATCCCACATCGCCGGCAACAGGTACTTGCGCCCGTTCACACCATGCGCATTATAGCTAGCACCCGTAGTCTTATCCGTCAACACATTCCCTGGGTATCCTGGGTACGCACCCGACCCGAATACCCCCGGACACGCTGTCACCGCCTCCATCGGCGCCGCCGCCGACCCCTGGAAATACCCGTTATTGAAAGGGTTTGTCACCGTCCCGGCCAAAACCGCCGCCAGATTGATCACCATTCCGTCCACTCCGACGTCGCCGTTCGGCGCAACCAGCGGCGGCGTCTGTGGGCCGTACACCGGCTGGTGAAACGGCCACGCGCAGTACCCCGGGCACTGGGTCTCCGAGTTCCCGACCCAGGCGTAGGCGAACCGAGCCGCTCCACGGCTCGACCCGTGGCTGCCACACCGGTTCATGCAAAAACCGTTGACGGCGACGTCCTTCGCCGTTAACACGACGTTGACGGCCCCGCTCAAGTGCCCTCCCCTGGCGGCCAAGTAGACGATGTGGGAATTTTTGAGAGATTTCCCCAGAGAGTAATTCTCGTCGAGGAACTGTTTTCCGACGACGGGCGAGGCGGCGCCGGCGGAACCTTTGTACTTGGCCGTGGTTTTCCACCAAGACGCGACGGAGGGTGGCGCGGATTTGGGGGAGTTGAGAGATTGGAGGAAATCGACGATGATGGAGCGTTGGGTGGGGGTGAACTTGCCGTACCATATGAGATTAACGGTGACGGTGCCTTTGAGCAGAGCACCGTTGTGGTATTTCAAAACCAACGGCTGTTCCTGCACTAGAACCGCCGTGGAAGAAAAGGTGAAGAGGGAGAGGAAGAGAAGAGGGGCAAGATGGTAATTTGAGGCCATGGCTGGTATCAGTTTCAGTGTGTAGAAACAGGGGCTCGAATTGGTGGAGTGAGATAGTGGTGCTTATTATTTATAGTAAGAAGGGGATGGCTGTGGAGGGGGGAGTCAACATCAATGTGGACACGTGGAGACACGTCATTGGTCTGAGATTGTGTGCACTGCCAGGCTGGGTGATGACGTGGTAATAGATGGTGACGTGGAATTACGGCAATGCAAGTGATGTTGACGTGCTTCTTTTGTGTGTGTGTGTGTGCGTAATGGGGATGGGGTCTTGTTTTGATTAGACGCGATTGATATTTGTATGCACGCCTTGAAAGAGAAGTACTATTTCATCTGGCCTTTCCTTTTTTATTTTTTATTTTTTTTTATCGGCAGCCTTTTCGTATTTAAGAATTACGCATACTCTGGGCAGTGTTTGTTTATGTCAAATCCGGATGGAGAAAAAAAATAGATGGGATAAATTCTGTAAATAATAAATTTATGTTTGGTTTGAATTGGATGTGATAGGGGTGGATGAAACTTTATGTTAAATTAATACTTTTTAGAAATGATGATGTATTATCTTATTATTGTTAGTTAGTGGAGTAATGATTGAATGATTGTATATTAATTATATTTTATTATAATACATAAATAAATATTTTTTTAAAATAACTTTGACAATTAATAATTTTTTTAGATAAATTAAATTAATAATAAATAATATAAAAACAGTGTGTACATAATTTCATAATAAATTATGTATATATAATAAAAAATATTTTCAATTCACTAATAGCAGAGGTCTTATTATACTCCAAGATAATAATCTTAAATGAAATTTAAATATATTTATAATATTAATTAATTACATATATATATTACTAATAATTAATATATATATATAATAGAATATTATAATATGTAAATATATATATAATTAAAATTAATTTTTATTTTATATTAATTTATATAAATTAAATAAAAATATATGTGATATATGTGAAAAAGAGATAAATAAAATGTATTTGATATGTAAGATAAAATTGATGTGATTGGTATTGAATTATGTGAAATAAGTTTGTAGATGTATAATAGGGAGTGGATGTGTATTTTGGATGAGATGTGATGTGCAAATCTGAAAAATGGGTGGGATGGAAGAAATTACATCCCCCATCCGGATGGGGCCATCCGTAAACAAACACACCTTTATTTATACGATTTTTAGTTTCGTGGAATATTTATATTTTTCACCTACTTTAATGGAAAGAAATAAAATTCTACATTTCTACTGGATCTCATTGGCAATTCCTTACTCCCTTATAAAGTTATAATGATGATGTTCATTCAAATAATAATAATAATAATAAATAATTGGTCGTACTATATTTTTAATTGGGAAAAATTAGAATCACCCTATCATCTATTTCTGAATCTATGAAATCCCACGTGGCTTAATACAATGCTTCTTATCTACTTTTCTAATTTTCTCATAATATTGTATTTTTTTAAAATAAAATATAAATAACCGGTTACTTCTTTATCCATTTTTTAATTTATAATTTTTAAAATAAAATATAAATAACCGCTGTCGGTTATTTCTTTATCCATAATTCACAAACTTCTCTATTCCATCACTCCACATCTCTAAATATTTTTATTTTTCATTTAAAAAAATATTTTTAATAGTTAAAGAAATAAAAATCACACTCCATAAATTTTGGCCAAAGAAATAGTAACCACCATTAAAATCATTTATTTTCAAAAAATAATCAACATATTCTTATTACAATGTTTTATATAATTTTTAATATTTTATAAAAAAACTTAATTTAAAACTAATATATAATTTTTTTTTAATCCCGAGTATTTGCGGGGTTATGTACTAGTGATTAGTTATTTGGGTAAAAACCATAGTTGCCCTATTGTTCAAAACAAAATTTACATCAGTCAGATCGTTCGGGCAATAAAATGATGGTTCCTTCATTTAATTTTAAAAATTTAAAGGACCAAATAGCGGGAATTTATTCGTTCAATTATTTCATTCACAAAAATTTGGGTGAAATCATTTTAAAAGCATGAAACAACATAAATTAATATTCAATTTCTATTAATATAATAATGAACTATACTCAATTTATATTAATTATATTCATTCTCTATCAAAATAATAATAAAATCATGTTCAATTTATATTTCATCTAATTTTTTGTTTAATCTTATAAGACGTTTTCACACAAAATTAACTCTATTTCATTTAACAAGAGAGAATAAACAAACTAATCTAATAAATAATCAGGATATGTGATGATCACTAACAGTTGAATTTATTTATATTAAAAAGTGTGAATTTATTATATTAAAAAAATAGGTCATGTGCGCATTATTGCACATGCAATATTGATTTAAAAATAAAAAATCTAGGAATTTGCGGTTCTCAAGTGGGTCCGACCACCAATCCCAAATCATGTTCCTATATAATCATATATGTGTTACTGTAAGGCAAAATGTGTGTTACTACTTCTTTAAAAATTAATTTTTTTTGTACTTTTAAAGTACCTATAAGAATAATATTTATTTTTAAAAGAATAAATATGTATTTTTTAATTTATTTTTTATTCTTTTTGTTGATTTATGTTGATAATAAGTTGTTAATGTAATAATATATATTTTTATCACTAACATTTGTTACTGTAAGGACAATATATATTTTTTAATGACAAATAAATATTTATACATACAGTAAATATGTGTGTTACTGTAAAAACAAAAATTATTTTTTAATAAAATAAATATGAATTTCTTAATTTATTCATTTTTTTTAAATCTAGGTATATTATTTTTTGTAATAACATATTTTTTACTATTTTTATACGTGGTATTATATGAAGTATAATTATTTATATCAAAATAAATAAATATTTATGAGACACTAATATTTTTTCTTATAATAACACATATTTTGCTCTTATAGAAACACATATTTGACTTCATAGTTGTTGATAGAATTTGCTGATTGTGTTTGTTATGTGGCTTTACAACGAATTAATTCTACCAAACAATAATCTTATGATTTTGTGTTCTTGGGGAGGGAGAGAAGAGAGCTTAGAGAGAGAAATATTGTGATAGGAATTGTATTGATTTTCAGAATTGTGAGAATTGTGTGAATAGTACAAGAGAGGTCTTATTTATAGGTGTGCGAGTGTGAGACGGCACCTTGCGAGCCTATGTGGCTTCCGGTGTTGACGAGAGTTCCTTACCCTCGTCTCGATCTCTCACACCGCTTCACCTACCACGCCTCGTCCTACTACTATGCCTTAGACTAGATGGACCTCATTAAAAACCTCGCCGTAAACCACCCTTGTGGACAAACCAGACGGAGGGAAAAAGAGTGCGCCATCAGGATCCTATTGACTAACGAGGGAGCCTATGGGCGAGCTCCCAGCGAGCTCCGGTAGGTCGGGCGAGCTCCCGAGCCTTGACCAGATTCCAGGGTATCGGGCGAGCTCTGGTGTACCCACAGACGGCCGAGCTCTGGCTCTGGTGACCTGGCAAACCTTGGGGATTATTTCTGAAGCCTACGTATTAGTTCGTCATATCAACATTTGCCCCCCAGCTCGTGCGCATCATGACTTTGTCCAATGTGTGGGCGAGCTGGAGAACTTGAGGTCTGGCGAACTATTTCCGGGGGCGCCGAGCTTATAGGCGAGCTGCGCCTCGGAGGTCGCCTCGGCCGACACGATGTGGGATCCCAAGCGTCACGCAAGTCTCTTGGCGTCTCGATTCCCGCCCATAATAATGATAACTTTTCAAATTCCTTGTAAAAAGGTCCCTGGTCTTTCGGGAATTTCGAGCTTGTGCCCCGCGCCTATAAATAGGCGAAAACGAAGAATTTCCTCACTTTGCTTCCTTCATTTCTCAGAGCGCATTTTCGGCGATCAATCCTCTGCTCTAGACGTGCCTGCCAAGGTAGAGACCCGGATTTCTCCTCTCTCTTTCCTTGTTCTACATTTTCGAACGCCTTCATTATGTCTGAGAACTCCTCGAGCCATACCCCCCGAGTCGTGACCTGGGCAAAGGACAAATGACCGATGACCTTCCAAACCCCCGAGTAACACCTGTGGTCCTCTCCTCGAGCTCTGGGGCGAGCTCTGAAACCTCCCCAGACAGTAGCGAGCTCTCGGGGTCAGTTCGCTCTGACTCCAGCGAGCAAGCTACTAGTTCTGGTGAGGAATCACCCCTCCGCGAACTCTGGGATTACTCAGAGCAAGCTCACGGGGGAGCAGCGACTCCCGTTGAAGAGGCCCAGGAGGAGGTCGCCGAGGTTGGGGCCGGCGACCTTGCTGGCGAGCTGGCCCGTGAGGTCGACGAAGAGGTCGATGAGGATACGGGGACGGAGGTCACTTACGAATACCTCTGTTTTATCGACTTTCCCTTCCCCAAGCTCCCTGAATATCAAGTCTCCGCCGAGGTCGTAAATGAGTTCGACTGGGGCGAATATGTGAGGACTCATGGGGCGAGCTTCCCCCTACCCCGGCGAGCTCCGATTCGAAAAGCCGCTGGCAAGTCTGATCTCAAGGCCAACGGGGTGGAGAGCATCATGAGCGAGTTCGCCCTTCCGGATATTCGGAGGCGGTTCCGCATCCCGCTGGACATCTTTATGTATCCTGCCGAGGAGAAAGAGCGAGCCGACCTCCCCCCTGCTGGGCTCACAGCCATGAATTACCACACCTTGAAGGCAGGGCTCACCCTTCCCCTCCACCCCATAATTGGGCAATTTTTGGCGAACACGGGCCTCGCTATCACCCAACTCACTCCGAATGCATGGAGCAATTTGTTGGCCGCCCTGACTGTCTTCGGCCTCGAGGGTTATGAAAACCGGCTGAGCACGGCAGAGATTAACGAGCTCTTCATCGTGATCAGACAAGCGAGGGAGGGGAAGGGATATTACTCATTTCAAGCTCGCCCGGGGGGCAAATTTTTAGGCAACCTCCCTAACAAAGTCCGGGATTGGAAAGAGCAGTTCTTTTTCATCGGGGGGGATTGGCGAGCTTCCAATGGCAGCGGAGGGCACATTCCTACCCCCGAGACCTACGGGGAGGCGAGCTGTAGGTGGCGTACCTTAGTGTGTGTGCGTCGGATTAGATTACTGATCTAATCTATCTTTTTGCAGGTTTGAAGCGCCACAAGTCAAGCCGCGGGAGACCGGCAGTTTCGATAGGTTTCGAGTTTGTGCGGACGGTGTGTTGCTTGCGGGAGAAAAAGGACCGTGAGATCGAACATCTGTGTCAACACCACTGCCGCCGGCTCGCCGGTCTAATCACCTCGTCACACCACCTCGCCGCTCGAGGTTTTGTGCCCTTCCATTATCGAGCCTCCAGAGCTCGCTGTTTTGTATGTCAAGGTCGCCGAACTGACTTGGTTGTTTGTTGTACAGGTGCAGGTCCTATTGACGAGCTCCCGCCCGTTGAAGCTCCCGAAGCTTATCACTTCTTAGCTCGGCAGCTGAAGATGGGTAAGCCTCGTCCGGGGAGGGAAGGCATCCCTTCGGGGGCGGTCTTGGACGCTACCAAGAAACTAGAGCTCGCCAAAGCCGCTGAGAAGACTGGGGGCTCTAGCTCTCAGAAGACCTCGGCACCTCCCCCGACAAAGGAGAAGGTCGCCGGAGCCAAAAAAGGGGCGGGCCGAGGCTCAGGTCCTGAACGGGGTGCCCAACCACCTCCGCCCCATCAGACGAAGCGAGCTCTCCACCGGGGAGATGGCTCGCGAGTGAGTGAAGAGGAAACTCGCCTCGCCAAGCGAGCCAGGGCTGAGGGCGGCTCTGGATCAAGCGAAACGGGGTCCGGGCGAGCTCTTACTGTTCGACCTTCTCCAGCGCCTCCAACTCCTCAAAGTGCGCCCTCGCCGCCTCCCTACGGGGTCCCTATTTGGGACGATACCCTGCTCGGGCTCAACCCCGATAGGTTTGGGTAAGTGGGCGACCTCTTTTGAGTTGGAAGCCTTGGCAATCTCCTTGGTTTTTGCTAACTGATCTGAGTATGTGCAGGTACACTCCCGCCGAGTTCCCGCAGCAACCTGAGCCTCTCCATGTCGCTGAGCGGTGCCGGGCCCTGAATTCATCGAGGGACCTTCCTGATGGGGCAGCTCGCCGGGTTTTTACCGAGGCCCCCAAATACCTCTCTGCCTCGGAGCTCGGGATGATCGAGAGGCAGAAGCCTGCTGACAGGGCGAGGCTGGCGATGCACTACGCCTGCGCAGCGATGGCGGCGGCTCAGCTCGTCAGCGATGATATCGCCGCCTCAGATAGAGCTCGCCACGATACGAATAAAGCGCTCACTAAGGTGGGCGACGAGCGGAAGAAGGCGCTTGAGGAGCTCGCGAGGGTGGAGTCCAAAGCGAAGGCCTCGCTGGAGTCGGAGCGGCTTGCAATTAAGAAGGCAGAAAAACTCCAGGCCGACCTCCGCCAACAACAGGCCGAATTGGAAGCAGCTCGCCAGACGCTGGCTGCTCGGGAGGAGGAGCTCGCCTTGACCCGGGTTGAGGTAGGGCTCCTCCGGGATCAGAGCCGGGGGAATTCTGAGGAATGCTGCAAGCTGCGGGAGGAGGTTGCCACTCAGGCCCTGGAGATCGCCGAGCTCAGGGGCCGTTCCGACACTGCCATAACGCCCGAGGCAATTGAGCTCGCCGAGGTGGTGGCCACTGACAAGGGCTTCGTGCTCTGTTTTGCTGAGGTAATCCGCTCCTTCCAATGGGCGCGGATTAATAATGACGGCGAGTGGGAAGGCCTCGTCGGTGAGTTTGAGGACTGCCTGGAGAAGTCCTCGATCCCCCCCGGCACGGAATTGAACATCGGGGACCTCGCGGGCTATGGGATCAATCTCGACGCTGCTCGTCTGAAATTCAACATTATCCAGACGAAGCAGGTCTTGACTGCCGACCTCGCCCAAGAGACTGAGGGTGCAGAGGGGAATGCTGGAGGTGAGGCCCCGCCGACGATGGAGCAGATGCAGGAGGTCTGCGGGGACGCGATGATAAACATTAGCGAGCTCGGCACAAGCGGACTCTCCGGGAATATCACTCCTGATGCCGAGCTCGCCATGCCCATCCGCCAGGTCGCCCCCGAGTCTTAGGCCCCCTTTATTACTGCTTTCTTAGCTTAGTTTACATTTTCCAAGTTGTAGTAGGTCGCCGGGTTGCGGAGCTCGCCCAGAAGGAGCTCCATTTTTGTAGTCTTTACTTTTTGTCCAAGTAGATTTAGCTCGCCGGGCACGTGCAGCTCGCCCAGAAGGAGCTTTTTGTAATTCAAAGACG
>JAPKLY010000258.1:43330-89422 GCA_026898435.1 Prunella vulgaris
CTCTTAAGTATCCTTTTGAATATAAGTCGAGCATTTTTTGTCCAACTTTTTTCATTTATGTTTTTTGCGCTTTTACGTTATAATTTCTTAAAATAGCTCGTTCTTGTTTATTTTCCTGGTACGTAATTGTTCGTCTTATTCTACTTTGAGAAGCGAATCGTTCGTTTTACGTCACTTTCGACTACGCATTGTACCTCTGTTTTGAGAGTGCGTATTCTTCGTCTTATGCCACTTAGGGCCGTGAATTGTTCGTCTTAGGCCACTTAGGGCGGCGAACTGCACTTCGATTGATTCACGTTGGGCCATTGGGTTTCATGAACCTTGCCTTAGACGTTTCTGTCTTTTTCGCGAATTTTTCTAACTTGTGGCAGTAGGTGCTTAGCAACCCTTTAAGAAGGGTACCTTCGCGACCTTGGGCACTTTGGCCTTTCCCTTCGAGCTATTTAATTACAACGTTTGGGACCTTGGTCCTTGCGCATTGCAAAATTTTTTTTTTTTTTTTTGAGCAAGTGAGCGAGCTAGGTTTGGCGAGCTACCAGGAGTAGTGGGCGACCAAGTGCAGCTCGCCAGGTTGGGGAGCTGCGTAGGTCCAAACACTTGGGAATTTTTCTGATTTTTTTTTTTTTAGCAACGTAATTTACATCGGTTGCCATCTACATTTCTGATGCCAACCTTCGACTAGTCTATTACAGAATTCTAGTCTATTGGTAGAACTTTTTTAGATGTGCCGAGCTCCAGGTGTATGACGAAGCTTTGCCTTCTGCGTCTTCTAGATCATAGGTACCGTTCGGCCAGGCTGCAGTGACCCGGAATGGTCCTTCCCAATTTGAACCAAATACACCTGGTGGGGCCATCAATTTTTTTTCAACACCAGGTCTCCGACCTTGAACTTTCGGTCTCGGACCTGAGAGTTGTAATATTTTTCCGCTCTGCGCTTGTAGGTGGCGTTTTTCATTTCTGATGAAGCTCTGGTCTCTTCGATCATATCTTTTTCTACTGCCAAGGCTTCATCATTCTTTTCTTCATCATATCCCACCACCTTCCAAGTCTTGTTCTGGACTTCTACCGGGACAACGACTTCAGTCCCGAAGGCTAGGGCAAACGGGGTCTCCCCGATGCTGACCCTATAGGAAGTTCTATAGGACCATAGGACCTCCGGGAGTTCGTCTGCCCAGCTCCCCTTCTTTTCTTCGAGGCGGTGCTTCAATATGTGTTTCAGGATTTTATTTACCGCCTCGACTTGGCCGTTCGACTGGGGGTGATATGGAGTTGAGTAGTGCTTCTTGATGTTCCATGAACTGCAGAAGTCCCTCAACTTCTGTCCGTCGAACTGCCTTCCATTATCAGTGATAACCGACTGCGGGAGTCCAAACCTGCAGATCAGGTTTTTCCAAATGAAACCGATCATCCTTTCTTGGGTTATGGTTGTGAGAGCTTCGGCCTCAGCCCACTTAGTGTAGTAGTCTACTGCTACAACAGCGAACTTTACACCGCCTCTACCAGGTGGAAATGGGCCGATCAAGTCGATACCCCATTTCGCGAAAGGCCATGGGCTGAAAACTGACTTAAGCTGGTTGGCTGGGGAGTGGATGTTAGGTGCGAAAAGTTGGCACTTTCGGCACCTTCGAGCAAAGCTGATGGCATCCTTGCGAAGAGTGGGCCAGTAGTAGCCCTGTCTGATCGTCTTATATGCCAATGCTTGCCCCCCAGCGTGACTCCCACAAATTCCCTCTTGAATTTCTTCTAACACTTCGGACCCCTGCTTCCTAGTTAGGCATTTGAGTAGGGGTAGAGAGAATCCACGTTTATAGAGCTGGCCATCCAGCAGCGTATATCTGGCAGCTTGCTTTACTAACCGGCTAGCTTCCCAGGTGTCTACGGGGGTTGTTCCGTCTGCTAAGTATTTTCGGATTGGAGTGCACCAATCTCCACCATCTTCACTATCCTCCTGCCCCCCACTCGAGGTCTGATTTATCTTGTAATCGGACGTCGAGGGGTTTTTCAGTATGGTGATCACAACCTCCGTGAATTCGGCTTCGCCGTTGCTAGTAGCTAGCCGGGCTAGAGCATCTGCTTGCGTGTTTTCTAGCCGCGGTATTTGATTGATGTAAACTTGTGTAAACATCAAGATCAGATGCGCGGCTATCTTCTGGTAGATCATCATCTGCTGGTCTTTTGCCTCATATTCCCCCCGGACTTGGGATATTATTAGCTGGGAATCTCCGAAAACTTAAAGATTGGTTGCCCCCACAGCTAATGATAGCCTAAGTCCTGCTATTAACGCTTCATACTCCGCCTCATTGTTGGTTGCTCGAAAGTCGAACCGAATTGCGGAGGTGAAGACTTGTCTGTCTGGGCTGATCAGGACCACATCGGCGCCTGCAGCCATGCTAGTTGATGATCCGTCCACGTAGAGATGCCACGGAGCTATACGCCCCCTCGTCGGATCTTGTGGGAAAGTTAGCTCGACGATGAAGTTGGCCAGTGCTTGTCCCTTGATCGCTGTTCGGGGTGCGTAGGTTATACCGTATTGGCTAATCTCCAGCGACCATTTCAGCAGGCGTCCGGCAGTATCTGCGTTCTGTAGTATTTGACACAGTGGGAACGTTGTCAGCACCTCTACCGGATGGTCAAAGAAGTAAGGCCTCAATTTTCTAACACTCATCACCAGTGCATAAGCCAGCTTCTCTGTTGGTGTGTACCGCAACTCAGCTTCATGTAAGACTTGGCTCACATAGTACACTGGGAGGTGTGTTTTTGCCTCTTCTCGGACCAGGACGGAGCTGATGGCCACCTCCGACGCGGCTAGGTACAGATACAGCTTCTCTCCCGGTATTGGCTTCTACAGAACCTGTGTATCCGCCAGGTATGTTTTGATATCTTTGAAGGCTCGTTGGTATTCATTTGTCCAGACGAAGTGGTTCTTGAGGTGGAGCTTGTTGGCCTTGGCCGCCTCTTTGTACCTCCGTGTGTTTGCTTTAATTGCCTCAAAAAATGGATGATTTTTGTCGCCGGACCTGGAGATGAATTTGTTCAGGGCTGCCATGCACCCGGTTAGTCTTTGAATTTTTTGGATGGAGTCGGGTATCCTCATCTCAATTATGCATTGGACCTGTGTTGGGTTGACCTCAATCCCCCGCTGGCTAACTAGGTGCCCCAGGAACTTCCCAGAGTGTACGCCGAAGCTGGTCTTCTTGGGGTTCAACTTCATGTTGTAGTGGCGTAGTATGTCGAAGGTCTGTTTCAGGTGGTCCAGGTGGTCCTCCTTTCTCAAACTCTTGACAACTATGTCGTCCACGTACACCTCCATGGATTCGCCGATGTGTTGGTCAAACATTTTGTTCACCAATCTTTGGTAGGTGGCTCCGGCGTTGATGAGTCCGAACGGCATCCTTTCCCAGCAATACATGTTCTTGTTGGTGTAGAACGCCGTGTGTTCCTGGTCATCTGGGTGTAGAGCTATTTGGTGATAGCCCGCAAAAGCGTCCATGAATGTCATCATCTCATGGCCTGCGGTGCTGTCCACCAACTGGTCAATGTGAGGTAGTGGGAAGTTGTCCTTCGGGCATGCTTTGTTCAGGTCCGTGAAGTCAATGCAGAGTCTCCACGTCCCATTGTGTTTCTTCACCAGGACGGGGTTCGCGACCCACTGCGGACACAAAGCCTCCTTGATGAGCTTGTTGTCTAACAACTTCTCCACCTCAACTGTTAGAGTTGCGTACTTGTCTGGTCCATACTTTCTTCGCTTTTGGCGTACGGGTCTCCTCGTCGGATCTATGCTAAGTCTGTGGCAAGCATGTTCCAACGGAATCCCCGTCATGTCTTCGTGGGACCAGGCAAACACGTCCAGGTTGGTCATTAAGAACAGCTCCATCCTCGACCGGTACGGTTCAGGTAACTCAGAACCGATGAAAAGTTCTAAGTCCCTTTCCGGGTCCACCGGGAGTACCGTCAACTCCTCCATGGGGGTTGCCTTTCTCTTCTGACTTTTCCATCTCGGGTCACTGATGAACTCGTCCCACTCCCCTTGTGATATCTGCGCAGGCTCGTGGCCTATGCGCGGTTCGAGGTCATCGGGTTGGCTTTCAGCTTGGGCGAGCTCGTCGGTTGTGAACATCTCCGGTGGTTTGTCAGCTTGGGACGGTGTGGTGACTTGGGGAGTTGGGTCAACGTCCATTGGTGTTGGTTCTTGACCTCCCGCAGGTCCCCCACCTTGGGCCTCATCAGCTACCTCCATGGGAGTAGGTTGCTGTCCCTGCGCAGGTACCGACCCCTGCGCAGATCTCAACACTTGGGTTTCTCCCAAGTCCTCTATTGGTGTCGGTTGTGTGTCTTGCACAGGTCCAATGCCTTGGTTGATTTCTGACAAATCGCCTACCTCCATCATCTCAGTTTCGACTGAGATGATGTCTAGAATGTTTGGCTCGTCTGCAGGGATCTGTACGTCCTCTTCGAGGATGTGGACTTGTGTAACGGACTTCTTGACCCGGCCATCTTTGATTTGGAGTAAACACTCTCGGGCCTTTTTCTGGTCACCTTTTATAGTTTCGGTACCTTTTGGGGATGAGAATTTTAAACAGTAGTAGTAGGTCAAACACGCCGCTTTGAATTCATTAATAAAAGGGCGGCCAAGGAACCCGTTGTAGGAGGACTGCTGGTCGACAACTAGGAAATCTATGAGCCTAGTCAGTCTCCTTTCGGGGTCCTCAGCCGATACAAGTTGGACGCTCAACCTAACACTACCTAGGGGGACGGTTACAGCTTCTCCGAACCCCACTATCCTAGCATTGCTAGGTTCCAGGTATGACTCAAAATCACCTAAGGCATCCAAGGTGGATTTGAAGAGAATGTTGGTGAATGCGCTGGTGTCCACAAGTAGCCTGTGAACTCGGACGTTCATGATGTCGGCGGTTATCACCAACGAGTCGTTGTGGGGCATCAGTACCCCCTCCAGGTCCGCTGAAGAAAATGTCAGCTCGTCAGTGAGCTGTGAGACGGACCTGGGGCCGGAGCTGCCTTCCTGGACTTGATTTATGGCCCGGATTTCGGCCTTCCTCTTTCTCCTGAATATGGAGGATCCCCCGTCCTGGAGACCTCCTGCAGCTCCGATCTCCTGCTCAAGAACCAAGAGTTCCCGAGTCGGCTCCATGTTTTGCTGAGGTTGGAGAGGTGCCCTCCGTCTGTGATGGGGACCAGGTTGGTCTGCTTCCTCCTCCTCGTCATCGGAGGTAGCCCTCCTCTCGAACCTCGGTCTCTTAGCTGGGGCCTTCTTCACGAACTCGGCCAATTTCCCCTCATCGTAAATTTTCCAGAGTTGCTTGAGGAGGTCTCGGCACTCGCTGGTGAAGTGGCCGATGGCCTGATGGTAGGCACAGAATTTGTTGGGGTTGAGCTTCGTGCGGTCCTGGCGGATCCGCCTTGGCTCCTCCAGCATGGCCTTGCCTTGGACGGCAGTGAAGACATGATCGACGGAGACAGTGAGGACCTGGTTGAGCTTTTCTTTGAGCTCGTCTCCCTCGCCAAAGGCCTTTAAGTTCCGGGGAGCTTTGTAGGTGCCCCCAGACTTCTTCCCGTAGGGCTTCCTTTCCTCGTGGGCACCAACTTCTTTCAGTAGTGCCTCCTGCATAGCCACAAACACCCCCGCCTTGTGGCGGAATTCGCTATAAGTGTTGGGACATGCGAGGTGCATTTCCTTCCAGAGGTCGGTGCCCCTCCTGAGTCCGGCCATCGCTGCGATGACCTTGGTATCTTCGCTTACCGGCTCGCTTTCCAGCAGAATCTTGTCGAACCTTTCCAGGTACTGCTGGTCGGTTTCGCTCTCGCCTTGATGGATGTTGGCGAGCCGGTGCTTCTGGGTGAGGTAGGACCCGAACCCAGAGAAGTGGGCTAGGAACTCCCGCGAGAGTTGGCCAAATGAGCAGATTGACCCCGGGGCGAGTGAAGAGAACCAGCGGTGAGCTCAGTCCCCTAGGGTCAGCGGGAAGTTCCGGCACTGGGTGGGGTCGGTGGCGCCGACCGAAATCATGAAATCCGCGTACTTGGCCAGGTGGACTTTTGGGTCCGATTCGCCTTCGTATGCAGATATCACCGGGAATTGAATTTTCTTCTGGACCGGTGCGCGGAGTATGGCAGGTGCCAATGGAGAGGTGGGGAGAGTCGTGGCGTCAGGTCCGCCAGACTTGGCTGCTACTTGTGCTTGTAGCATTTCAAAGGCCTTTTTCAGTGAGGCCAGCTCGTCATCTCGGGTCACCTCCGGCGGAGGGTGCTCAAAGGTCGTGCGTCTCGCGGATGCACGTCCCCGAGGTGCCTCACTCTGGGGTGACCTCTCAGTGGCGGGCTGGAACTGGCGTCCGCCGTGGGGGCCTAACCGGTCAGTGGCGGGCCTCCTCAGCCTTTCGTGGGCTGACCTGCGTGGCTGCTGGTCGGAGTCCCCATAGGACGCAGTTGGGACTGCCGTACGCTCATTTTCTTCGTACCTCGGGCCCATGCGGCCTTGAAGGACTTCCTTCCTTTGAGATTGGTGGGTGCCAGATGCCCCGGTGTAGGCCGACTCCCTTCCAGTGTAAGGAGCGGGACCCTCCTCCCCCATTTTGGCCTTGCCGGTCCTCTCCCTGCGCTGGCAAGCTTGTGCCGAGCTCGCCTCCTGCTCGGTGGGGAGTACGCTGTAGTCCCCCCTGGTTTGGGTGCCCTGGGTGGGCCTGGTCTGCTCCCTGGTTTCAGCGGCTGGAGCTCGCCTGGGTACTAAGGCGAGCTCGTCCTGCTGTCGCTGCTGTAACCTTTGTAGGGTCGCGATGGTGCGTTGGAGCTCGTCAGGATTGCTGACCAGGTCCCTCAGAGCGGGGGCCAAGTCTTCCTGGGTCACCGCAATTCGCGGAGGTCGCGGAGCTGCGGTGCTCTTCTGGGGAGGTGGTTGTGATGTCTCCACCATCTGGCGTAAGGTCTCCACCTCGGCCTGGTTTTGGTCGCCCCCTTTAGACCTTCCCGCAGCTGCGGAGGCCTGTCCCTTGGCGGCTCGAGTGTTAGCCATTTTTGGGTTTCGGAGGGGATAACTTGCTGAAGGGCGTCGAAGTGGAGGGAGGTCGCCGGAGTGGAGGAGGTCGCCGGAGTGGTTGTCGTCCAGCTTAGGCGGAGCTGTGCAAGTTTCGTCTAGCCTCGCGTGTGACGAATTGTCCAAAATTCGGTTTATTCGTGTGCACGTGCGCGTTTGAAAACTTGTTCCGGACCGATTTCGTGAAATCCGAAGGCCTGGGTTTTTGTCTGGAAATCTGGGTTCTTCGTTCAAGGGATGAGGGTGTGTGTGTATCTTCAAGTGTTCTTGAGTTTTATCAAGAACACCTTCAAATCTTCAAACCTTCAACCAAACCCTAACTTTTTGTTCTTGAATTTTTAATTTTTTCAGGTTCGGAGGTTCGAGCCACCCTCCTTCTAGCGCCAAATTATTGATAGAATTTGCTGATTGTGTTTGTTATGTGGCTTTACAACGAATTAATTCTACCAAACAATAATCTTATGATTTTGTGTTCTTGGGGAGGGAGAGAAGAGAGCTTAGAGAGAGAAATATTGTGATAGGAATTGTATTGATTTTCAGAATTGTGAGAATTGTGTGAATAGTACAAGAGAGGTCTTATTTATAGATGTGCGAGTGTGAGACGGCACCTTGCGAGCCTATGTGGCTTCCGGTATTGACGAGAGTTCCTTACCCTCGTCTCGATCTCTCACACCGCTTCACCTACCACGCCTCGTCCTACTACTATGCCTTAGACTAGATGGGCCTCATTAAAAACCTCGCCGTAAACCACCCTTGTGGACAAACCGGACGGAGGGAAAAAGAGTGCGCCATCAGGATCCTATTGACTAACGAGTGAGCCTAGGGCGAGCTCCCAGTGAGCTCCGGTAGGTCGGGCGAGCTCCCGAGCCTTGACCAGATTCCAGGGTATCGGGCGAGCTCTGGTGTACCCACAGACGGCCGAGCTCTGGCTCTGGTGACCTGGCAAACCTTGAGGATTATTTCTGAAACCGACGTATTAGTTCGTCATATCAACAATAGTAACATGCATTTGCTCATATAGTAATACAAATTAAGGGCAAAATTTTTAAAACTTGAAAATTATCTAGATTCAATTTGATTTGGTCGAGATTTGCGAATTTTGTTATTTTAACTGATAAATTTTTAAATCTTCCATTCATCAAATTAATATTATATGTGCAATATTGCATTTAAATTTTTTTATATAAAATTATGATATTATTAATACTTTATATAACAGTTTATATTTTTCTGTATAAATAATTTTAACTACTCCCTCCATATTTTTATAAGTTGTTCGTTGCTTTTGGGCACACGAATTAAGGTAAAAGTGAAAAAGTATAAGTGATGTAATGGAAAAAGTGAAAAGGTATAAGTGATGTGATAGAAAAAGTGAAAAAATATGAGTGATGTGATGGAGAAAAGTGAAAAAGTAATGAAAATAGTGTAAAAAGTATTGAAAATAATAATAAAGAAGTGAATAGTAGTTTTCAAAAAAGGTAAAAAAACAATGAGCAACTTATAGAAAGACGGACGAAAATGACAACATGAGCAACTTATAGAAAGACGGTGAGAGTATTAAACATGTGTACTGCGTACCAATCGCATTTATGATACATTTTTTTTCTGAAGAAGAATGAGTACTTTTTTTTTAAAAATAAAATGAGGGCTCGTTACGCTCTTCCATTCCTAAAGTAAACTAAAAAATATTAAATCAAATAAAAGACCCAAATTACATTATCTTTATTAAAATTTGAAGACGCAAAGTAACCTAATTATGCTTTAATAAGTTAGGGACTCGAGGTTTATTTGTATTTAATCAAATAAGGGATGTTTGGTAGGCAATATTAGGAGTTATAAATTTTATAAGTAAAATCCATATAATGTTATTTGGTAGGGTGTAATAGAAAAGTTACATAAAATTAATCCTAAAAAGTAATCTCATTTGGTAGGGCATAATATAGAGATAGAAAAAATAATTTCATTTGGTAGAGTGTAATATGTAGATATATAAGAACAAAAGTTACTATTCAAGTCATACAAAAATTGTAAGGTGAAAATGGTGAGATAATTTATTACATTGTGAATAGTGAAAATGATGTAATATGACATTTTCTTTACAGGGTCGGCCGTATAAAAAACAGGTCAGCATAAAATTTGTACCCTCTACCAAACAAGATAAATCAGTATAAAAATTCATATTATATAGATAATATACTCTACTAAACACCGCCTGAGCGTCCCAACAAAGGCACTTTTTTGTCCAGAAATAAGAAAGAAATAATGCAGCTACTCCTGGCCCCGGATAATATTGGCATTTACGTAATTTTAAAAGAGTGTAGTCAATATATGAAATAGGAATACTAATGTGCAATTAAGTAGGGAGCAATAATTTAGATATATATATATATATATCCAAATAAAATAATATATCTGTCGAGTGGGCCAGGGCTCCTTGGCAGCCCCTACCTGCCCAAAATGCCATCTGGTGAGTAATGGTACACTTGCAGCTATATCCTTGCACCTTTTACTCTGACAAATTATTACTTTTTTATCTCATCAAATAAATTTAAATTATTATAAAAATAAAATAGTACGGATCGATGTTTATCTGCAGGAGTGCTTTTCTTTTTTGTTTTTGTTTTTCTTTTTTCAGTATTACTCTTATTTTCTCTATTTGGGACCACGTAGGGGAGAGGGCCCTAAAGGCAGAGGCCATAGCGTAGGTTTATTTAGAGAAGCTTGTTGCATAATTCAAGGTATGGGGGAGGTCGTGGGGCCCACATTTGGAGTTCTCAATGATGACATAAGCTTTTAGCTTTTTGAGGTTCATTGCTTCCCTCAAACTCCAATGCACTTGTTCCACGGTACTACTCTACTCTAATGCATCACCCATTCACCCTACTTCTCTAATTTTAAACATGTACCATACTCATATAATTATCCACAGCCTCGGAAGTCTAAACACATCATGAGAATTTTTGAATGCGTAATAAAAAAAAAATAGTCACTCCATTCCGCTATAAATTGCTCATTATTTTTGGCACACAAATTAAAGTAAAAAAAATTATAATTGATATGATGGAAAAAGTAAAAAAATATAAGTGATGCGATTAAGAAAAATGAAAAAATAATGAAAATAATGCAAAAAAATATTGAAAATAATAATAAATAAGTGAATAGTAGTTTCAAAAAAAGAAAAAAAAAGCAATGAGCAACATATAGTGGGACGGACGAAAATGACAACATGAGCAACTTATAGTGGGACGGAGGGAGTAGTTAAATATATACTCCCGTCCCAGAACTACTTTTATAATAGTTCTAGAGACGCGAATCAAAGAAAAATGAGTATATGAGTGCAAAGTTAAATGATAAAATAAGAAAAAGTGTATTTTATTGACTTTTGTGAGTGTAAAATGTTTCATTTTTAGGTGTATGAAAATGGAGTTGGGACGTCCAAATAAGGAAAATATGAAAGTAACTTTGGGATGGAGGGAGTATAATTTTATAAATATTTTAAAAATAAAGTTTAATAAATAATTTTTAATTTTATATAGATAAGTTTTAGTAAAATAAATAAAAATAAAAAGTACGCAATATCGTTTTAGGAAATGAGAGTAACAATCAAATACTCCCTCCGTTCTAAATACTTCCTCCGTTCTGGCATAAGTTGCTCGTTGCTTTTGGGCACACAGATTAAGACAAAAATAAAAAAGTATAAGTGATATCATAGAAAAAATGAAAAAATATAAGTGATGTTATGAAAAAAGTAAACGGTATAGGTGATTTGATGGAAAAAGTAAAAAAATAATAGAAATTGAGTAAAAAGTAATAAAAATAATAAAAAAAAAGTGAACAATAATTTCTATAAAAAAAAAACAAATGAAAAATATATAATGGTACGGGCGAAAATGACAAAATGAACAACATACAATGGGACAGAGGGAGAATTTTCTCTTGAAATGTAATTTTGTTGTCTCTGTTGATAGAATTTCTTAACCGGTGTTTGTTTATGTGGCTCTTTATAACGGATTAATTCTACCAAACAATAATCTTGTGATTTTGTGTTCTTGGATATAATATAAAAAGGGAGAGTAGAGAGTTTAGAGAGAGAAATATTGCAGTGAAGATTGTATTGATTGTGTGAATTGTGAGAATTGTCCTTAATAGTTACAAGAGAGGTCTTATTTATAGGTGTGTGAGTGTGAGACGGCACCTTACGAGCCTATGTGGCTTCCGGTGTTGACGAGGGTTCCTTACCCTCGTCTTGATCTCTCACACTGCTTCCCCTATCACGCCTCGTCCTACTACTACGCCTTAGACTAGATGGGCCTCATTAAAAACCTCGCCGTAAACCACCCTTGTGGATAAACCGGAAGGAGGGAAAAAAAGCGCGCCATCGGGGTCCTATTGACTAACAGGCGAGCTCATGGGCGAGCTCAGAGGCGGGCTTAGGTGGTTTGGGCGAGCTCTGGGGCGAGCTCTAACGCCTTGCGTGGCCTACGAGTGTTGTGCGATGATGAACCTCGGCGAGGTCTTCACGAGGATATGGGGTGAGCTCGGGGCGAGCTCCAGAATGGCAGAGACGACCTCCTGATTCTCTGATTCACCTCGAGTGGCTCGCCCGTCAACAATTACCCCCCAGCTCGCCTTCACCATGGCTCATGGCATGTGTGGGCGAGCTGGCATATGACTCTCGGGCGAGCTCTTGTTAGACGGTCCCTCGAGCTGACGTGGGTGGAATTCGAGATGTCGCACAAGTCTCCCTGAGTGTCGTTTCCCGCGCCCATAATAATACTTTTCAAATTCTTTGCAAAAAGGTCCCTGATCTTCCGGGAATTTCGTGCACGTGCCCAGCGTCTATAAATAGGTGAAAACGAAAAAATTCCTCACTTTGCTTCTTCACTTCTCAGAGCGCATTTCTGGCGATCGTCCCTCTGCTTCAGACGCATCTCCGAACATCTCCCAAGGTAGAAATCCGGATTTCCCTTCTTTCTTCTTTCTTGTTTCTTGTTTCCGGACGCCTACATTATGACTGAGAACTCTTCAAGTCGTACCCCTCCGAATCGTGATTTGGGCAAAGAACAAATGACCGATGACCTTCCAAACCCCCGAGCGGCACCTGTGGTCCTCTCCTCGAGCTCTGGGGCGAGCTTTGAAACCTTCCCAGACAGTAGCGAGCTCTTGGGGTCAGTTCGTTCTGACTCCAGCGAGCAGGCTACTAGCTCCGGTGAGGAATCCCCCCTCCGCGAACTCTGGGATTACTCAGAGCGAGCTCACGGAGGAGCCACGACCCCCGTTGAAGAGGAGGCCATCGAGACTGAGACCCTGGAGGAGGTAGCTGAGGTTGGGGCTGGCGACATTGCTGGCGAGCTGGCCCGCGAGGTCGACGAAGAGGTCGGCGAGGATATGGGGACGGAGGTCACTTATGAATACCTCAGTTTCATCGACTTTCCCTTTCCCAAGCTCCCGGAACATCAAGTCTCCGTCGTGGTCGTGAACGAGTTAGACTGGAGCGAGTATGTGAGAACCCACGGGGCGAGCTTCCCCTTACCCCGGCGAGCTACGATTCGAAGGGCCGCTGGCAAATCCGACCTCAAGGCCAACGGGGTGGAAAGTATCATGAGCGAGTTCGCCCTCCCAGATATTCGGAGGCGGTTCCGCATCCCGCTGGACATTTTTATGTATCCCGCTGAGGAGAAAGAGCGAGCCGACCTATCACACTCTGAAGGCCGGGCTCACCCTCCCCCTTCACCCCATTATTGGGCAGTTCTTGGCGGACACGGGCCTCGCCATTACACAACTCACTCCGAACGCATGGAGCAATTTGTTGGCAGCTCTGACCATCTTCGACCTCGAGGGCTATGAAAATCGGCTGAGTACGACGGAGATCAACGAGCTCTTTATTGTGATCAGACAAGTGAGGGAGGGGAAGGGATATTACTCTTTCCAAGCTCGCCAGGGGGGCAAATTTTTAGGCGACCTCCCCAACAAAATTCGGGACTGGAAGGAGCAGTTCTTCTTTATCAGGGGGGATTGGCGAGCTTCTAATGGCCACGGAGGGCGTATTCCTACCCCCGAGACCTACGGGGAGGCGAGCTGTAGGTGGCGTACCTTAGTGTGTGTGCGTCGGATTAGATTACTGATCTAATCTATCTTTTTGCAGGTTTGAAGCGCCACAAGTCGAGCCGTGGGAAACCGGAGGTTTCGATTGGCTTCGAGTTCGTGCGGACGGTGTGTTGTTTGCGAGAGAAGAAGGATCGCGAGATCGAACACTTGTGCCAACACCACTGCCGCAGGCTCGCCGGTCTCATCACTTCGCCACACCACCTCGCCGCTCAAGGTTTTGAACTTTTCCATTATGAAGTTTCCACAGTTCGCTGTCTCATACGTCGAGGTCGCCGGATTTACTTGATCAGTTCTTGTGCAGGTGCAGGTCCAGTTGTCGAGCTCCCGCCCGTCGAAGTTCCCGAAGCCTACCATTTTCTAGCTCGGCAGCTGAGGATGGGTAAGCCTCGCCCGGGGAGGGAAGGCATCCCCTCGGGAGCGGTCCTGGATGCCACGAAGAAGCTTGAGCTCACCAAAGCCGTCGATAAGGCTGGGGGCTTGGGCTCTCAGAGGACCTCGGCGCCTCCCCAAACAAAGGAGAAGGTCGCCGTTGCCAAGAAAGGGGCGGGTCGAGGTTCGGACCTTGAATGGGGCACCCAACCCCTTCCACTCCCCCAGATGAGGCGAGCTCTCCACCGAGGGGATGGCTCGCGAGTGAGCGAAGAAGAGACTCGCCCCGCCAAGCGAGTCAGGGCTGAGGGCGGCTCCGGATCAAGCCAAGCGGGGTCAGGGCGAGCTCTTGCAGTTCAACCCTCTCAAGCGCCTCCAACTCCTCAGAGTGCGCCCTCGCCATCCCCCTACGGGATTCCTATTCGGGATGATACCCTGCTCGGGCTCAACCCTGATAGGTTCGGGTAAGTGGGCGACCTCTTTTAAAGTTGGAAGCCTTTGTAATTTTCATGATTTTTGCTAACTGATCCGAGTATGGGCAGGTATACTCCCGCCGAGCTCCCGCAATGACCCGAATCTCTCCACATTGCCGAGCGGTGCAAGGCCCTGAGCTCGTCAAGGGATCTTCCTGAGGGGTCGGCTCGCCGGGTTTTTACTGAGGCCCCCAAGTATCTCTCCGCCTCGGAGCTCGGCATGATCGAGAGGCAAAAGCCCACCGACAAGGCGAGGTTGGCGATGCACTATGCCTGTGCAGCGATGGCGGTGGCCCAGCTCGTCAGCGATGATATCGTCGCCGCTGATAGAGCTCGCCATGATACGAAGAAGGCGCTCACTAAGGTGGGCGACGAGCGGAAGAATGCCCTCGAGGAGCTCGCGAGGGCGGAGACCAAGGCGAAGGCCTCACTGGAGGGGGAGCGGCTTGCTATAAAAAAAGTAGAAAAACTTCAAGCCGACCTCCGCCAACAACAGGTCGAGCTGGAGGAAGCCCGCCGGACACTTGCCACTCGGGAAGAGGAGCTCGCCCTGACCCGGGTTGAGGTAGGGCTCCTTCGTGATCAGAGCCGAGGGAACTCAGAGGAGTGCCGGAAGCTGCGGGAGGAGGTCGTCGCTAAGGCTCTGGAGATCGCCAAGCTCAAGAGCCGTTCTGACATCGCCATCACGCCTGAGGCACTTGAGCTCGCCGAGGTGGTCGCCACTGACAAGGGTTTCGTGTTGTGCTTCGCCGAGGTTATCCACTCCTTCCAATAGGCGCGGATCAATAATGATAGTGAGTGGGAAGCCCTTGTCAGTGAGTTTGAAGACTTCTTGGAGAAGTCCTCGATCCCCCCGGGCACGGAGCTGAACATTGGAGACCTCGCGGGCTACGGGATCAATCTTGACGCTGCTCGTCAAAAGTTCAACATTATTCAGACGAAGCAGGTCTTGACTGCCGACCTCGCCCAAGAGGCTGAAGGTGCCGAGGGGGATGCTGGAGGCGAGGCCCCGCCGACAATGGAGCAGATGCAGGAGGTCTGCGGGGACGCGATGATAAACATAAGTGAGCTCGACACTAGCGGACTCTCCGGGAACATCACTTCTGATGTCGAGCTTGCCATACCCATCAGCCAGGTCGCCCCCACCCGAGAGGTCGCCGACCCCGAGGCTTAGGATGGTCCTTCCATTGCTTTCTTAGTTTAGTTTTTATTTCCCAAGTTATGATAGGTCGCAGGGTTATAGAGCTCGCCCAGGAGGAGCTCCATTTTTGTAGCCTTTACTATTTTGGTCAAGTAGATTTAGCTCGCCGGGCACGTGCAGCTCGCCCAGAAGGAGCTTTTTGTAGTTCAAAGATGGCCAGCAGGTCGGCCTTTGTGGCCAGCACAGCTACTCATACTTAGGATTTTTTCAAGTATATTTTTGGCTTGAAAATCTCTTAAGTATCTTTTGAATATAAGCCGAGCATTTTTTGTCCAACTCTTTTCCTTTATGTATTTGCGCTTTTACGTTATAATTCCCTAAATAGCTCGTTTTTATTTATTTTTCTGGTACATAATTGTTCATCTTATTCTACTTTGAGAAGCGAATCGTTCGTTTTACATCACTTACGACTACGAATTGTACCTCTATTTTGAGAGTGCGTATTCTTCGTCTTACGCCACTTAGGGCAGCGAATAGTTCGTCTTAGACCACTTAGGGCGGCGAACTGCACTTCGATTGATTCACGTTAGGCCATTGGGTTTCATGAACCTTGCCTTAGACGTTTTTTCGTCTTTTTCACGAATTTTTCTAACTTATGGCAGTAGGTGCTTAGCAACCCTTTAAGGAGGGTACCTTCGCGACCTTGGGCACTTTGGCCTTTGCCTTCGAGCTATTTAATTACCACGCTTGGGACCTTGGTCCTTGTGCATTGCGGATTTTTGACCATGTGGGCGAGCTGGGTTTGGCGAGCTCTCTGGAGCAGTGGGCGACCTGGTGCAGCCCGCCTGGTTGGAGGGTTGCACAGGTCCAAACACTTGGGAATTTTTATGAATTTCTCTGACTTTGCAAATTTTCTGACTTTTTATAGCAACGTAACTTACATGGGTTGCCATCGACATTTCTGATGCAAACCTTCGACTAGTCTATTACAGGATTCTAGTCTATTGGCCGCCTCTTTGTACCTCCGTGTGTTTGCCTTAATTGCCTCGAAAAATGGACGATTTCGGTCGCCGGACCTAGAGATAAATCTGTTCAGGGCCGCCATGCACCCAATCAGTCTTTGAATTTTTTGGACGGAATCGGGTATACCCATCTCGATTATGCATTGGACCTGTGTTGGGTTGACCTCAATTCCACGCTGGCTAACTAGGTGCCCCTGGAACTTCCCAGAGTGTACGCCGAAGCTGGTCTTTTTGGGGTTCAACTTCATGTTGTAGTGGCGCAGTATGTCGAAGGTCTGTTTTAGGTGGTCCAGGTGGTCCTCCTTTCTCAAACTCTTGACAACTATGTCATCCACGTACACCTCCATGGATTCGCCAATGTGTTGGTCAAACATTTTGTTCACCAATCTTTGGTAGGTGGCTCCGGCGTTGATGAGTCCGAACGGCATCCTTTCCCAGCAATACATGTTCTTGTTGGTGTAGAACGCCGTGTGTTCCTGGTCATCTGGGTGTAGAGCTATCTGGTGATAGCCTGCGAAAGCATCCATGAATGTCATCATCTCATGGCCTGCGGTGCTATCCACCAGCTGATCGATGTGAGGCAGTGGGAAGTTATCCTTCGGGCATGCTTTGTTCAGGTCCGTGAAGTAGATGCAGAGTCTCCACGTCCCATTGTGTTTCTTCACCAGGACGGGGTTTGCAACCCACTGCGGACACAAAGCCTCCTTGATGAGTTTGTTGTCTAACAACTTCTCAACCTCAACAGTCAGAGCTGCGTACTTGTCTGGTCCATACTTTCTTCGCTTTTGGCGTACGGGTCTCCTCGTCGGATCTATGTTAAGTCTGTGGCAAGCATGTTCCAACGGGATCCCTGTCATGTCTTCGTGGGACCAGGCAAACACGTCCAGGTTGGTCATTAAGAACAGCTCCATCCTCGACCGGTACGGTTCAGGTAACTCAGAACCGATGAAAAGTTCTAAGTCCCTTTCCGGGTCCACCGGGAGTGTCGTTAACTCTTCCATGGGGGTGGCTTTTCTCTTTTGACTTTTCCATCTCGGGTCGCTGATGAACTCATCCCAATCCTCTTGTGACATCTGCGCAGACTTGTGGCCTATGCGCGGTTCGAGGTCCTCGGGTTGGCTTTCAGCTTGGGTGGGCTCATCGGCTGTGAGCACCCCCTGTGGTTTGTCAGCTTGGGATGGTGCTGTGACTTGGGGAGTTGGGTCAACGTCCATTGGTGTTGGTTCTTGATCTCCCGCAGGTCCCCTACCTTGGGCTTCATCAACCACCTCTATGGGAGTAGGTTGCTGTTCCTGCGCGGGTACTGACCCCTGCGCAGGTCTCAACACTTGGGTTTCTTCCAAGTCCTCCATTGGTGTCGGCTGTGTGTCTTGCACAGGTTCAGTGCCTTGATTGATTTCTGACAAATCGCCTACCTCCATCATCTCAGTTTCGACCGAGATGACGTCTAGGATGTTTGGCTCGTCTGCAGGAATCTGTACGTCCTCCTCAAGGACTTGGACTCGTGTCACCGTTTTTTTGACCTGACCATCTTTCATTTGGAGTAAACACTCTCAGGCCTTTTTCTGGTCACCTTTTATAGTTCCGGCACCTTTTGGGGTTGGGAATTTCAAACAGTAGTAGTAGGTCGAACACGCCACTTTGAATTCATTAATAAATGGGCGGCCAAGGAACCCGTTGTAGGAGGACTGCTGGTCGACAACAAGGAATTAATCTATGAGCCTAGTCAATCTCCTTTCGGGGTCCTCAGCCGATACAAGCTGGATGCTCAACCTAACCCTACCTAGGGGGACGGTCACAGCTTCTCCGAACCCCACTATCCTAGCATTTCTAGGTTCTAGATATGACTCAAAATCACCTAAGGCATCCAAGGTGGATTTGAAGAGAATGTTGGTGAATGCTCCGGTGTCCACAAGTAGCCTGTGAACTCGAACGTTCATGATGTTGGCGGTTATCACGAACGAGTCGTTGTGGGGCATCAGTACCCCCTCCAGGTCCGCTGAGGAAAATGTCAGCTCGTCATTAAGCTGTGAGACGGACCTAGGGCCGGAGGTGCCTTCCTGGACTTGGTTTATGGCCCGGATTTCAGCCTTCCTCTTTCTCCTGGATATAGAGGATCCCCAGTCCTGGAGACCTCCAGCAGCTCCGATTTCCTCCTCGAGAACTAGGAGCTCTCGGATGGGCTCCAAGTTTTGCTGAGGCTGGGGAGGTGCCCTCCGTCTGTTGTGGGGACCAGGTTGGTCTGCTTCCTCCTCTTCATCATCGGAGGTAGCCCTCCTTTCGAACCTTGGCCTCTTAGCTGGGGCCTTCTTCACGAACTCGGCCAGCTTCCCGTCCTCGTAAAACTTCCAGAGTTCGCTGGTGAAGTGGCAGATAGCCTGATGGTAGGCACAAAATTTGTTGGGGTTGAGCTTCGTGCGGTCTGGCGGATCCGCCTTGGCTCTTCCAGCATGTCCTTGCCCTTGACGGCAGTGAAGACGTGGTCAACTGAGACAGTGAGGACCTGGTTGAGCTTTTCTTTAAGCTCGTCTCCCTCGCCAAAGGCTTTTAGGTTCCGGGGAGCTTTGTAGGTGTCCCCGGACTTCTTTCCGTAGGGCTTCCTTTCTTCATGGGCACTAAGTTCTTTCAGTAGTGCCTCCTGCATAGCCACGAACACCCCTGCCTTGTGGCGGAATTCGCTGTAAGTGTTGGGACATGCGAGGTGCATCTCCTTCCAGAGGTCGGTGCCCCTTTTTAGCCCGGCCATCGCTGCGACGACCTTGGTGTCCTCACTCACCGGCTCGCCTTCCAGCAGGATTTTGTCGAACCTTTCTAGGTACCGCTGGTCGGTCTTGGTCTCGCCTTGATGGATGTTGGCGAGTCGGTGCTTCTGGGTAAGGTAGGATCCGAACCTAGAGAAGTGGGCCAGGAACTCCCGCGAGAGTTGGCCAAATTAGCAGATTGACCCCGGGGCGAGTGAAGAGAACCAGCGGTGAGCTCGATCCCCTAGGGTCAGCGGGAAGTTCCGGCACTGGGTGGAGTCGGTGGCGCCGACCGAAATCATGAAGTCCGCGTACTTGGCCAGGTGGACTTTCGGGTCCGATTCGCCTTCGTATGCGGACATCACCGAGAACTGAATTTTTTTTGGACCGGTGCGCGGAGGATAGCAGGTGCCAATGGAGATATGGGGAGAGTCGTGGCGTCAGGTCCGCCAGACTTGGCTGCTACTTGTGCTTGTAGCATTTCAACGGCCTTTTTCAGTGAGGCCATCTCGTCATCTCGGGTCACCTCCGGTGGAGGCTGCTCAAAGGTCGTGCGTCTCGCGGACGCACGTCCCCGAGGTGCCTCACTCTGGGGTGACCTCTCAGTGGCGGGCTGGAATTGGCGTCCACCGTGGGGGCCTAGCCGGTCAGTGGCGGGCCTCCTCAGCCTTTCGTGGGCTGATCTGCGTGGCTGCTGATCGGAGTCCCCGTGGGATTCAGCTGGGGCCGCCGTACGCTCATTCTCTTAGTATCTCGGGCCCAGGCGGCCTTGGAGGACTTCCCTCCTCTGTGACTGGTGGGTGCCAGATGCTCCGGTGTAGGCCGACTCCCTTGCGGTGTAAGGAGTGGGATCCTCCTCCACCATCCTGGCCTTACCGGTCCTCTCCCTACGCTGGCGAGCTTGTTCCGTGCTCACCTCCTGCTCAGTGGGGAGGGTGTTGTAACCCCCCCTGGTCTGGGTGCCCTGGGTGGGCCTGGTCTGCTCCCGAGCCTCGGTAGCTGGAGCTCGCCTGGGTACCAGGGCGAGCTCATCCTGCTGCCTCTGCTGCAACCTTTGTAATGTCGTGATGGTGCGTTGGAGCTCGTCGGGGTTGCTGGCCAGGTCCCTCAGGGCGGGGACCAAGTCTTCTTGGGTCATCGCAACTCGCGGAGGTCGCTGAGCTGAGCTGCGGTGCTCTTCTGGGGAGGTGGTTGTGAGGTCTCCACCACTTGGCGTGAGGTCTCTACCTCGGCCCGGTTCTGGTCACCCCCCTTGGACCTTCCCGCAGCTGCGGAGGCCTGTCCTTTGGCGGCTCGCGTGTTAGCCATTTTCGGATTTCAGAGGGGGTAACTTGCTGAAGGTTGCCGAGGTGGAGGGAGGTCGCCGGAGTGGTGGAGGTCGCCGGTTTGGTGGTCGCCCAGCTTAGGTGGAGCTGTGCAAGTTTTCGTCTAGCCTCGCGTGTGACGAATTATCTGAAATTCGGTTTATTCGTGTGCACGCGCGCGTTTGAAAACTTGTCCCGGGCAGATTTCGCAAAATTCGAAAATTCGAGTTTTTGTCCGGAAATCTGGGTTCTTCGTTCAAGGGATGAAGATGTATGTGTATCTTCAAGTGTTCTTGAGTTTTATCAAGAACACCTTCAAATCTTCAAATCTTCAACAAACCTTAATTTTTTGTTCTTGAAAATTTTTAATTTTCAGATTCGCGCCGGCCCCTCCTTCTAGCGCCAAATTGTTGATAGAATTTCTTAATCTGTGTTTGTTTATGTGGCTCTTTATAACGGATTAATTCTACCAAACAATAATCTTGTGATTTTGTGTTCTTGGATATAATATGAAAAGGGAGAGTAGAGAGTTTAGAGAGAGAAATATTGCAGTGAGGATTGTATTGATTGTGTGAATTGTGAGAATTGTCCTTAATAGTTACAAGAGAGGTCTTATTTATAGGTGTGTGAGTGTGAGACGGCACCTTACGAGCCTATGTGGCTTCCGGTGTTGACGAGGGTTCCTTACCCTCGTCTTGATCTCTCACACTGCTTCCCCTATCATGCCTCGTCCTACTACTACGCCTTAGACTAGATGGGCCTCATTAAAAACATCGCCGTAAACCACCCTTGTGGATAAACCGGACGGAGGGAAAAAGAGCGCGCCATCGGGGTCCTATTGACTAACAGGTGAGGTCATGGGCGAGCTCAGAGGCGGGCTTAGGTGGTTTGGGCGAGCTCTGGGGCGAGCTCTAACGCCTTGCGTGGCCTACGAGTGTTGTGCGATGATGAACCTCGGCGAGGTCTTCACGAGGATATGGGGTGAGCTCGGGGCGAGCTCCAGAATGGCAGAGGCGACCTCCTGATTCACCTCGAGTGGCTCGCCCATCAACAGTCTCTAAGCACATTTTTTTATTAAAATAGTCTTAATATTATACAGAAATGAAATTATGAAATCAATCAAAAATTTCTATTTAAAATCTCTATATTTTCATTAATTTTAATAATTAGAGTTAATTTTTATTATATACTATTTTAATCTTAACTTATATTTTTAAAATTTATAAATACATATATCTTATATAAATCTTATAAATACATTCATGATATTAAATTTATATCTCTTTTCTCAACTATTTAGTTTAATTTTTATATTTTTATAAATTTTCAATTCTGTAAGTATTTTTAATCTCATCGTTTAACCTTATTCTTACATGAGTATCTTGTTTTTTCTTATTTATCTTCTGTTTTTTTAGTGTTCTTATTTTGCGTATTATGGTGTTCGAATTGTTTTTTTATCTTTTTAAGTTTGATTATTTTTTTGCAGGTTCAAATTTTATATCTAATTATTTGGTGAAATAATTTTACATTGTATATCAATTTTATATTTCATATTGATTCTTTTTTCTATTACTACATGATTTTCATAATTTTCTTTTGCATGTAATGTTTAATACTTCCTCAGTCCATTAAAAAAATGCATCTTTCTTTGCACGTGGTTTAATACAATACGTCGGATGATATTTTGGGGTATTGTGAGGTCTGTTTATATATAAAGTGAATATTTCTGAAATGTACATCACACGTACTGAGAAGCCATTCACGTAGGAGGATGAATGAGAGGCATGAGCACCATCTGAAGATAATGGCGTCTTCGTTCGGTCCCGTCTGACTTCATGGACGATTGATCTCAATGATCCCGATCGTCCCCCCTACTCACTCTCCCCTTATCCTGACCCTGAGTCTTAACTCATTTGTATCTATATTTTAATCAAAATATATATATTTACAAATTTTAATGAACTAATATACATTCAAGCAATCAAAGAACTATTAAAAAAACATGCTTAATTAATTATTAACTAATGATCATCTAATTAACTATGTTCAAATAATGGTCACTTTATTATAAATATGATCAACTATATATATTCAACTAATCAACTAATTAAATTCAACAAATCATCACCTAATTCTATTTATGATAAAAAAATCAATAAATATAATCTACTAATCATCACTTAATTCAAATGACCAATTACACATTCGTAAATAATTATAATTATATGTAATCAACTAATTAAGTTAAAAACTACATAAATTAAATAGGGCCACTTACTACCCAGGCCCATTTATGTAACTATAATACAATTATGGACTTTTCACTTTTATAATAACACGAAGAGCCAGAATATGAAACAATTATAGGCTACCCCTTGTGTCAGACTAGTGTAGAAAAAGACGCTATACTGTACATTGATGGGATGTATAAGCAACTTTTCACTGACACAACCAAGAGAGCTATTGTGATACACGCAAACTATTTTTGAAACAAATTTCGAGAGAGAATGGTCACTGTGCAGCGGTGAAGAAGAAGACGAAAGGTTACAAGCAACGTCCAGTGTACCATTGTTTCAATTTGCGTACTGCTGTTTATGTTTGTGTACCTTTTGTGTGTCTGTGTACTGCTTGCCCGTGTACTGTTGTTCATGTCTTTGTACTATTGTTGATCATGTTTGTGTACTACTAATCATATTTGTGTACTGAACTCACTGTGTTGTGTACTCCGCCATTTGCGGCACTACTCGCCGAAATCGAGCCCTATAACCGCCATCTTGGTCTCTCATTAGCATAAGTTTTTTAAAGAACTTCCAACTGTGAAAGAGTCTTCATTTTGCGCTTCACCTAGGTCTCTCCTTCCGGGGAGTTCTTCTTCTCCATCTCCACACTTCCACCACCTCCTCCTTCTCCTCCACTGTCACTTCCTCCTCCGCTGCCGTCATCAATCTCCATTTTCACTACAAAACCTCAACTGGCCAAATCCCACCCCTCTCCAATACAAAAATAAATTAAATAGTACAACCAAAATTTAAGGCTGAAAACACGAATCATCCTCCATTGAGAATTTTCATTGCCCCTTTCCTAAAATCTAGGGCTTGCAAAAGGGAAAAATCCTCCTGCCCCTTTCTCTGTCTAGAAACCAACAAAACAAAAACAAAACGAAGAGTGTAGAAATCTCAATTGTTTCTCTCTCTAGATACCTTATTGATTGTTAGTCTCTTACGGCCAGAAATTATGGCGTGCCTCCACCTCTCCAATCGCACTCAGAAGTCAACACATCTCGTCGCTCCTCTGAAATGATGCCGGAAGCCACTACTCCAGGCTATTGAAACATCTCTGTTTCGCCAAATCCCGGCGCAACCACCTGCTACTGTCGTCGGATTCTCGCACGTCGCCGTAATCTTATTCTAATCCTCCATCCGACGCACCACCGATTCATCTCCGCTGCACCACTGAAGGCAGCGTGAAATCACCGCCTGCAACCACTGAATCGCACCCCGTCCCATCAACGCCGGCAACACCTCACCACATAGACCATTTCCGGGGTCGCTTTTCTGCCATCCACGACGAGCATTACCCAAATCGCCGACACTGCCTACCTTGAACAAATCGCTGACGATATGTCACTGTCTCTGCCCTTTCTTAATTTTGAACGCTCCATCTATGCTCCTTTTTTAATTTTGAAATTGGAAAGTGATGAGACGTGTCCAACTATCCTTTCTCATTGATGGGACGTGTTTAGATTAATGGGATGTGTGCAGATTGATGGGACGTATTATGAGGGCATAAAAGGAAAAAAGTGGCCCTAATTAATATTAAGAAACAGTGGAGGCCCAATTTGTATTTGAAGTAGTAAAGAAGTCTATAGATGTAATTTTCTCAATTAAATATATAATCATGTATATACAAAAATATATAATTATTTAAAAACTTAATGTGTATAATTAACGGCGAGATGGTGATGATGGATGGCAGCTGACAGAGGTTGGAAGGAGGGAGTAGTGTGTGTGTGTGTGTGCGCATGTAAAATGATTATGACTACGCCTATTCATAGACGCTGTAAAAAATATAGCGACCGCCTAAGGAGGTCGCTAATGGGTCAAAGTTGATCTCAAACCTATCGATTATTAATATCAGATCTATTTTTGGTACGTAGATCAAAGACGGTGATTTACAATTTTCTAAGGCGGTAGCTAAATAAAAAAAATATTCTTTTTAAATTTTGTGATTAGCAACTGCCAAGACAATTTCTAAATGGATGGTCAATTTAATACTTGTAAGTATTGTTGAGACTTGGGTTAAAATGGTGATTAGCAACCACCTATAGGCGATCACTATACGATAAGTTGGATTTTGAATCTATTATTGATAAATTAATCATAATAACTAACCCCTTATTTTGATTCAATTATTGATAAATTAATGTAATTTTGATTTCATATATACAGAATTTGGTTCAGTTGAATAATTAGTTAATTTTGCCAACTAATTAACTTAATGGCCACCCACAATCATTTTCCTCCTTACTACATAATTTACTTATTAAATATTAAATATTTGAATATAATTTAGTTCTCTTAGTGTTGGTGAAATAAATTGATCCACATGCTTAGGGAAGTAATTAACCAAATCTCGGTTTACGTGTCCAAAGGAGTTGATCAAATATGAAGAAAATACAAGAATGAAGCAAGTACATGATCAAACCAAGAAGATTTCATCAAAATAGAAGGCGAGCAGTTTGAAGAGAGAAAGAAGAGGAAAGCATCTCCACCAATTAAGAGGTGAGCAGCTCAGTCACGCTCCCAACCAGCTGGTCGCCTCTTATGGAAACTTATAACCAGCTGGTCACCTCCCATGAGGATTTATAACCAGTTGGTCGCCTCCAAGAAGGAGAATTTAACTAGCTGCTTGCCGCTTTGAGAGATGGTCACCAGAATCTTATTTTGATCATTTTAGCAAGCTTTTTCCTTGTAATTATCAGTTAAGACACGTAAGGGACACATGATAATTTCTTGTAACACGTGGCAAAGTCATTGCCACCACCTACTTATGTATTTGCCTATAAATAGGCTACAAATTCATAATAAATGCAAGATTTTCCATTGCCTCAACGTTACTATGCTAAAATCTTTCTAGAAATGATATTTTGTAATTTCAGTAATCTTAATCCAAGATGCCATTAGTGAAATTAAGCTGAAAAGCCACATGTAAATTTGATTTACGTCAATTTCATTAACAATTTGGTGCTAGAAGGAGAGATTTGAACCTTCATTTGGTGGATTTTGACAAGTTCTTCAAGGTTACTGGAGTTAGAATTGTAAAATAATGACTTCTGGAAAAAAATGTGAAAGTTGTTCACCTGTTCGCCTAAGAAATCCTTGGAGTTTTTCGCTTAAAGTAAGTCTAGCTGTTCGCCTGGAGTTTTGAAACACATTGAGAGTTGATCACCCCAAACCTGAAATTACACTAGCTGTTCATCCGATTGTATTTGAACCAGCTGTTCGCCAATATAAATTGGAACCAGATGTTCACCAATATAAATTTGAACTAGCTGCTCACCCTTTGACTCAATTTTACATAAGTTGTTCACCAAAAAGCATCTGAAACCCCCCCAAAATATCTCGTGAAATATCTCAACCTCGTACAACATCTCAGGGAAGGTATAATAACCATCCGGCCCAGAAAGTACCAGCACTGGAGCAACCAGCTGTGGTTCAAAATGAACATACTAGAGTATCAGCTGCCCAAGCCAGTCAAAACTATATGAAAGGACTATCGGAATTACACCCGTTCTTGCAAAATCCTAAAGACGTATCTCGTATTATGGCCATATTGAAAATGTTACAATAGTAACAACAAAGAGTAGCAGGTCCATCTAAAATACGACATGAGCCAGAACAAGTACGTGAACAGACTGTTCAATGTGAGCTAGAGAATGAGATAGACGACGAACAAAGAATAAGATTAGAAGAACGTGGAAAATAGAAAATAACTTATCGCTTGGGTCCACAAGGAAGACGGACATGGAGCGTCGTTGATGAATCCAGTCATAGTACCTCGCAGAGTAAACTAGCAGAGCGGCGAGGTTACAAGTCACATGGGTAACCTATGTTGACTTCTCGCCCTCCAAGTGAAGTACCAGAAGTAGATCAAGGGAGGCAACATTCGGTTCACGAACGGTTGTGTTGGCCGGCGTTAGACAGATTAGGCCCAGAGGAGTCCATAAAGCCACCAAGATTCCAACGAAGTCCCACCATAGTGATAGAGTGTCTGGATCTAATCGCTCTAAGCGGGTAGAACAGTCACCACATCCCAAGGGTGGGACTTCGGACGGAATCTTATCGTCCATGAAGAAGGTAATTGAGGACTTACAGGCCAAGATGTTTTTACGCCCTGAAAGTGATTCTATCCCACATATCCCAGTGTCACCATATCTCCTTCTATTCTTTCGGTGCAAATTCAGCTGAAGATTCAGTATCCAATGACGAACTTATATGAGGGATGTTCTGATCTGAAGAAATTTGCCACTAACCTTGGGAGATCATGCTCATCGGTGGTTCACATCGATACCCCCAGCATCGATAACTTTATTTACATAGTTAAGCCAGAACTCTTTGTCCCACTTCTCTGGATCAGCATCATGCTTCACTCAGAAGCATCGATTGGAAAATCTTGTCCAACAACCTGAGGAATCAGACCAGCAATTCCTCGAAAGATTTGATAAGATTTTGCTCGAAGGAGAGCTAGTAAGCGAAGATACCAAGGTGATAGCCGCAATGGCTGGGTTGAAGAAAGGATCTGACTTGTGGAAGAAGATGCACATTGCCTGTCCGAGAACTTATTCAGAATTCTGGAACAAGGTCAGGATATACGTGGCAATGCAGGAGGTATTGAAGAAATCTTTGGGAGAAAGCAAGGAGGTACAGAAGACAACGAAAAAGGGTGGAACAAGTTATAGGACCCCGAGGAATTTGAAGTCCTTTGCCAATGAAGGTGACTACAAGGAGAAGCTGGACCAGGTTTTGACTGTGTCCGTGGACCAGGTGTATACTGTAGTATATGGAAAGGGAATGTTGTCAGTTCCAAGGAGAATCAGAACAGATATGAACAGGATGAACTCGACCAAATACTGCGCCTATCAATAAAGGATAGGGCAATTCACTAGCGAAAGTAAGGATCTATTAAGGCAACTATGGAAGTTCTACGAAGAAGGGAAGCTGTCTGAATTTGTGAAGAAACCCCCAGGAAAGAGCCTACGAGCACCCGAAGAAAGTACGGATGAAGAAGATAGCGAAGATGATGAAAGGCTCATCCAAGGAACCGACGAGAGCAACAAGCTCAACCTCCTCAGTCGGGACCAGTGAGAGAAATGTTGGTAATAGAGTCAGAGGTGGGCCATACAGGCGGACGTACAGATGGGAGACCGCCCCTATCGAAGAGGCAGAAGAAAGTGGAATTACGCGCGATCGACCAAATCAAGGAAACAAGCTCAGGACCCTCCAGTAAGCCAACTGCAGAGCTGACATTTTCATAAAAAGACTTGGAGGGAATCATTACACCGCATAATAACTCCTTGGTCATAAGCGCAAACATCATGAATGCCAAAGTTCACAGACTACTGGTCGACACTAGAGCATACGAACATTTTATTCAAGAATACTTTAAACCAGATAGGGGACTTCGAATCCTACATCGAGGATTGTAATCATAAAATTATAGGATTCGGGGAGACTATTACTATTCCCCTAAGAATGATACGCTTGTCTGTAGAACTTCTATCGGTCGATGATCCCGATAGGAGGCTGACGAGGCATATAGACTTTCTTGTTGTAGACCAGCCATCCTCCTACAATGGGTTCCTCGGCTGACCCTTTTTGCATGAATTTAGAGCTACCTGTTCGACTTACTACTATAGTTTGAAATTTCCAACGCCGAATGATGCTGGTACAATAAAAGGATATCAAAAGAAAGCCCGTGAATGTTTACTACAAGTAAAATCATCGGTAACATAAATACATGATATTGCGTGTTCTCCCCGATGTACGAATCTGAGTCCCAAGACATTGGATACTTCAAATAATGAAATAGAATCAATGGAGGTCGAAAAAATATACATAACAAGTATAAGGGATAGAACAAAATCAAGAATGTGTTGAAACTATTCCAGCTAAAACAGAGCTTGAGAAGCAACCAGACAGTGAACAAACGAGAGATTATCTTCTCAGCGAAGATTTCGAGCTGCAACTCGAGGGTGAACTGATGGAAATCGAAGACGAATTTAACATTGACGGGCCTATTTTTTATCCAAGATGAAAGGAAAAGTGAAAACGAGCGATGCCAATGGAAGAATTGACTGCCGTAAAAGCTTATCCAGAAAAAGAGGATCTTGAACTCTTTGCCAGATCCGAATTACCAAAGCCATACCGGACAAGGATGATAGAATTTCTGAAAAACAATTTAGATGGTTTTGTATGGTCCCATTCAGACATGATGAGAATTCCAACGGAATACGCCTGTCATCAACTAAATATTGATCCAACCAAGAAGCCTATTCGCCAGAAGAGACATAAATTTGGCCCAGAGAAATGCGAAGCACTGACAGTAGAAATTAAGATGTTGCTGGACAACAAGTGGATACATGAAGCATTGTGTCCGCAATGGGTAGCGAATCTTGTCCTTGTTCGTAAGTCCTACGGCACATGGAGGCTTTGTATCGACTTTACTGATCTAAATGCTGCTTGTGTGAAGGACAATTTTCCGCTCCCACATATAGATCAACTTGTTGATAATACTGTCGGGCATGAACTGATGACGTTTATGGACGCTTTTGCTGGATATCACCAGATTGCTCTACATCCAAATGATCAAGAACACACTGCATTCTGCACAAAAAAAAAACCCTGTATTGTTGGGATAGAATGCCATTCGAATTAATCAATGTAGGAGCAACTTATCAAAGATTAGTGAACAAGATGTTTGATGACCACATAGGCCACTCAATCGAAGTCTATGTGGACGACATAGTCGTGAAGAACATACATAAGGAAGATCACCTTGAACACCTCTCTCAGACATTTGAAATACTCTGTGCATATGAAGCTTAACCCAAAGAAAAGCAGTTTCAGAATACATCCGGGAATGTTTTTAGGGCATTTGGTGAGTCAACGCGGAATTGAGGTGAATCCATGAAAAGTCAAAGCCATCATGGATATGGGGCCGCCCAACTCAGTGAAGAAAATGCAACGTCTAACAGGGTGTCTAGCGGCTCTGGAGATAAGTGCCAACCATTCTTCGAAGTCATGAAAATGAGAGAAGATTTTGTGTGGACAAGTGATTGTCAAAGAGCATTTGATCAAATCAAGGAATATCTCAGCAATCCGCAGATCTTGTCCAAGCCGGTACCAGGAGAAAAACTGTATCTATACCTTGAAACATCAGAGGTAGCGATAAGTTCAGTGTTGATACGCGCCGAAGGCAAGTTCAACTCCCCGATTTACTATGTGAGTCAGGCCCTACATGAAGCTGAAAAATGGTATTCACCGATGGAGAAACTCGCATATACATTGGTCATGAGCACCAGGAAGTTACGACCGTACTTCTATGATCATCATGTAGAAGTACTTACAACTTTCCCACTAAGGCAATTTCTCCATCGCCCAGATACCGCAGGGAGATTGCTGAAATGATCACTTGAAATTAGCCAATTCAGCATCACATACACAATGAGGACGACGATTAAAAGACAAGCTCTAGCTGATTTTATTGTAGAGCTGACTTATCCACATGATTTAATGAGGGATTGAGAAAATCCCTGGTACTTGTATGCAGACGGATCATCCACAAACACGACATCGGGGTAGGTGTGGTACTAATAAGCCCCGATCGACAAGTTTTTACATCAGCTATCCGATTTGATTTCCTGGCAACAAATAACGAAGCAGAGTAATAGCATAAAATAATTGTGAGATTTGATTTTATAATTTTAGGGATTGTAGTTGACTCTTCATAATTTTAGAGATTGTAATTGACTCTTTCCTTGTATAGCTTAGGAAAGTTTCTTGTATATAATGTAGAATGTAAATCATAATATACTCAATGGAAATACAATATTTACATTCACATGGTATCAGAGCCAATATTTCCCGAGTGACTTGATGTTTAATAGTAAATCAATTGTCATTAAAAACGACATCAAGTAGTGAATCAGAAGTTAATTTTCTTACGGAAAGTAAATTTTTAGTAAGTCCCGGAATAACCAGTACCTCAGACAGATTAATAGAAGCATTTATAAAGCATGAACCAACATGAGAAATTGACAGGAAGACACCATTACCAACAATAACTTTATCAAAATCTGTGTAGGGTAAAGAAGAATCCAAGTGAGACTGAGATGGGGTCATATGGGCAGAGGCGCCCGTATCTAAGTACCAATCTGATGAAGGAAGGTCTGAGACCGAGCAAGCCGCTGAGAATGCTTCAGCAATGTTGGCTTGAGAAGCCATGGTGGCGTGAGAAGATGAGGAGGCTGGAAAAAAAAGAAGAGAAAGAAGAGGGGAGGAAGGTTCACGATAAAAGGAGAATTTGGGTTTCAGTTGAGTAGGCTGATACCATGTGAACAAGCTAAGAGTAGACGTTTGCCATTTGTTTTGGATAACAAAAGATCGTCTTCTGTTTTGGATCTAGTACATTGTGATTTATGGGGGCCTGCGCCTGTTATTTCTGATTCTGGATTTCGTTATTATGTTATCTTCGTGGATGATTTCTCACGTTTCACCTGGCTCTACCCATTACGTTATAAATCTGATTTTTTGATGTATTGCTCCAGTTTCGTGCATTTGTTGAAAATCAATTCTTGTCGAGAATTAAAACTTTTCACAGTGATGGGGGAACGGAATTCACAAACAATAAGGTTCTGAATTTTTTTCGAGAATCAGGCATTAGTCACATTCTTTCTTACCCATACACTCCAGCTCAAAATGGACGAGCAGAGAGGAAACATAGACATGTCACTGAAATGGGTCTTGCAATGCTTTTTCACTCTCACACCCCTGTGAAATATTGGGTGGATGCATTCAGTAGTGCGGTGTACATAAGTAATCGTCTTCCATCTAAGGTGCTCAATTATAAGTCTTCATTTGAGTTATTATTTTCCACCACTCCTAACATTGAGAATTTTCATCCTTTTGGTTGCCTAGTTTATCCATGCCTCAGAGATTATACTACAAGTAAATTTGAGCCGCCTATCACATCTTGTATTTTTTGGGCTATAGTAGCTCTCACAAAGGGTTTCGTTGTCTCGATCTAAAATCCTTACGCATTTATATATCTCGTCATGCTAAATTTGATGAGACATTTTTTTCATTCTCTAAATCTCCTAACAGGTCTGGCTCTACTCATTTACCTATTTCAAATTTTTTTGAACCTGTTCGTCTGCTTGGGCCGTCAACCCAGAGTTCTAGTGCCTCTAATGAAGCACCTAACTCAAGCCCATTTGTGATGCTCCTATCTTGCCTTCCACTCCACGACATATGCACCCAGACTTGCACGAGCCTCCTACTCATGAGGCTAAGCCCCTTATTACGCCGTCTGTGGAACATGTTTTGCCAGATGAGTCGAGCCCCGTTGTTTCTCCTCCACTTATTCCAGTTCAGCCAGTAGCTCCACCTTCAACTCATCCCATGCAAACACGGGAAAAATCAGGTATTTTTAAACCAAAGCATGTAGCTGATTATGCTTGTACTAGTCTATTTAATGCTCTTCTTGCGGTTAGAGAGCCTCGAGGCATTAAATCTGCATTAAAGTGCCTGGAATGGGTCATGGCTATGAATGAGAAGCTCTCTGCTTTGCATTTAAATCAGACTAGGGATCTAGTACCTCGTCCTCCTGATACTAATATTGTGGGGTCAAAATGGGTATTTCGTACTAAATTCTTAGCTGATGGTTCAATTAATCGATATAAAGCCCGACTATTTGCTCAAGGATTCACTCAGGTCCCAGATTTTGATTACTCTCATACGTTTAGTCCAGTTATTCGAGCCTCTACAGTTCATATAGTGTTGTCTCTAGCTGTTTTGCACAATTGGCCACTTCACCAGTTGGACGTAAAAAATGCCTTTTTTAATGGGGCTTTGTTGAAACCTGTGTTTATGGAACTACCTCCTGGATTTATTGATGCTCAGTTTTCGAATTATGTTTGTCGCCTTAAGAAGGCATTGTATGGGCTCAAGCAAGCACCTCGTGCTTGGTTTCATTGCCTCAGTGACTTTCTCTTGAGTATTGGATTTATCTGCAGCCGTTCTGATTCTTCACTATTCATATACATTCGTGGGTCATCTATTTTATATCTTTTAGTATACTTTGATGACTTCATTCTCACAGGAAATTCTAAAGAGGTTTTGCAGGCTTTCATTGGTCGTCTTGGCCAGAAATTTGCTATCAAGTATCTGGGAAAACTTAACTATTTCTTAGGTCTTGAAGTTACTTGTTCACCTACTGGTATTTTTCTCAATCAGGAAAAATATGCTCGTGACATTCTTCAATGAGCATCTCTTGAGGATTCTAAACTAGTCTCGACTCCTTTAGTTACTGGTTGTCAACTATCTTCAGAGGGCAAATTATTTGATGACCCTGCACTTTATCGATCTCTAGTGGATGCTCTTCAATATCACACAATCACTCGACCAGATTTATAATTTGCAGTTAATTTGGTTAGTCAGCATCTTCAGAGTCCTATTATTGATCATTTTTAGGTATTGAAACGAATTCTTCGCTATGTAAAGAGTACTTTATCCTTTGGCTTGACTTTTTCTCTTGGCTCCTCACTTGCTCTCGTTGCCTACTCTGAAGCTGATTGGGCCCGATGTGTGGAAATTAGACGTTCTACCTATGGTTACTCTATCTATCTTGGTGGAAATCTCGTTTCTTGGAGCGCCAAGAAACAACCTACTGCTCCACGATCTAGTTGTGAGTCTGAATATCGTACCTTGGCCAATGCAACTTTAGAAATTGTCTGTTTGATACAATTATTGCGTGAGCTTCAAGTCAAGCTTCCTTGTCTGATTCTCTATTCGGACAACAACAGTGCAATCTTCCTAAGTCAAAATCCAAGTGCTAATAAACGAGCTAAGCACATTGATATTGACTTTCACTTTGTCCGAGAGCTTGTCTCCACTGGCCGCCTAGATACACAGTTTGTTTCGTCAGATTTTTAAATAGTGGACGTCTTTACAAAGGCGTTACATCGACCTCTCTTTGAATTTTTTGGAGGCAAGCTACGAGTTTGACCACATCCCTCGTCTTGCTTGAGGGGGGGATAATAGGATTAAATAATTGTGAGATTTGATTTCATAATTATAGGGATTGTAGTTGACTCTTCATAATTTTAGAGATTGTAATTGACTCTTTTCTTGTATATAATGTAGAATGTAAATCATTATACTCAATGGAAATACAATATGTACAACACAGAGTATGAAGCTCTGAGCCAGTTTGAGACTCGCGTTAGCCATTGGAGTCAAAAAATTATAAATATTTGGCGACTCACAATTGTCGCAAGTTTGAGGTGAATATGAAGCTAAAGATGAACAGATGATTTTATATTAGAAAATAGTAGCTCATCTAATAGCAATGTTACAATAAGTTTATATCGATAAATACCTCGAGTCGAGAACACACAAGCTGACGCGCTAGCAAGACTAACATCAAGCCAGGGGGCAACAAAAATATCAGAAGTTGTCGTCACCAAACTCGATAATCCTTTAAACTTCGATTACAAAGTTAATCAAACGTTGAATGAGGGGCAGGAAGTAGAAGAAGATGGTGATGACTGGAGAACGAGTATCGTGAAGTACCTAACTACTAGTGAACAACCCAAAGATTCATGGGCAGTAGTTCGATTGGTCAAGCAGGCAGTTCGTTACACAATGATCGAGGGTCAACTCTATAAGAGAGAATTTTCATCACCTCTTCTCAAATGTGTTTCACGGAAGCAGGGATTGAAAATTCTCGAAGAAATCCATGAAGGCATATGCGGAAGCCATGTTGCAGGGCGATCATTAGCTCACAAAACCATGAGGCAAGGATATTACTTGCCTACAGTGAAGGAAGATGCAATTCCATTTGCAAAAAGATGTCGCAAATGTCAAATGTTCGCTCCTAGCATAATCATTACTCCACAAGAGATGAAGGCAATATACAGCCCATGGCCATTTGCTAAATGGGGAATTGGTATTATCGGACGGTTTCCGCTTGGAAAAAGGAGTGTGAGATTTACAGTGGTTGATGTGGACTATTATACTAAATGGGCAAAAGTCGAATCAGTCGTGATGGTGACTCAAGAAAAAATGATCAATTTTATCTGGAAGAATTTGATTTGCAGATTCGACATACCTCGATCAATAGTGACGCACAACGGACCACAATTCGACGGAAAGAAGATTTGAGAATTTTGTAATACTTGGAGAATAAAAAAGTATTACTCAACGACTTATCATCCACAGTCAAACAGACAAGTTGAAGCTATTAACAAAATTATCAAACGAATATTGAAGCTCTGTTTGACAGAAATGAAGGGGAATTGGTCAGAAGAACTTCCGGAAGTATTGTGGTCGTACAGAACATCATTTAGAACCAGCACAAGAGAAACTCCATTCTCAATGGCGTATGGAACCGAAGCAATGGTGCCGGTCGAACTACAAAATCAAACATGGAGTGTTTGCATGTACAATGAAGAAGAAAATAATGAAGTCATGGCTATAGAAAAAGATTTCCTGGAAGAGAAGCGAGTTGCGGCGGAACTATGCAATGCTGCGTACAAACAATATGCACCCGATATTTTAACTCGCAAGTACGAAAGAGAAGTTTCAAAGAAGGAGATCTGGTATTGCGGAAAATTCTGGCAACTCCACCTGGAACCTTTGGCCCTGGATGGGAAGGACAATTTCGTGTATCGCAAAGATGGTAAAATGGAACGTGCAACTTGGAAGATCTAGAGGGAATACCTTCCCCATATACATGGAGTGTTGCTCATTTGAAAAAAATTTATCAGTGAGGGATGTTCGATGTAAATGTATGTTTTGCTGTAAATATTGTATATATAAGAATCAAGTGTTATCTATAAGATAGATGACTTTTTAAAGTTATTATCTTAATAATACGACATTGCATGATACGAGGCTAAGGTTGTTATATGCCGAAGTCACTAAAATGTGTTTCTTGAGAGGAGGCATTACAATATTAGAAATCGGAACTGTCACAGACAAGAATGTAGCATTATGACAATAAAAGCCACTTTTTAAGAAATACGAGGGCTAGGAATTTCCCAAGTGCCGAAGGATGAATGTCCCAAGGAGAAAAAGCCCCAATAAAGTGTGTAACTCGTAGAGAAGTAAATGCGGTGCGAGGGAGCGCAATGAAATAACAAGCAACATATCAGGATAAAAAGAGAATAACATTTCATTCCACTAAAAGAGTTCAATTACATGGCAAAATGGAAACATCGATAGAAGACATCCTAAACAAAAGAAGAAAAAAGCACTGAAAGAGCAAAACAGATGTCTAAAACGTAGAAGACATCAGGCTTATGGAAGGGTATTCTTCTCAGCAGCAGCAGCAACATCAGCATCGGCAGTTGTGTCAGATGGGCGAGCTTCTTGAGGCGCAGTCTGATCGCCAGGAGAAGTCTGAATATACGACATCGCAATAGCCAATTCACTCTCCTGGTGGCACTTTTCAATAGTTGCCTCATTCAAAGCAGCACCCATAACTGTAGTACCCTGAGTAGAAGCAGAAACATCAACAATAACGTTGACGGCGAAAACACTGGGGCGAGCCGGATGTGAAAATCATAGTTGTGGAAAGACAATTGTACGCCCATCTCCAAAGATCAACAAGTCAATCCCGAAGTTAATCAAGTCAGCTATAGGGAGGGGCTGCGTCTTGCTAGGCGGATTAGCTCTGACATATTCAGTAAATTCTCTCTTTACCACGTCAGAGATCTTCGCGCCTCTTTCTTCAGCAAGCTGAACGGCCCGAATGCATTCACTATAAGAGCAAATGTACCCAAAGTTCGCAGCCTCTTATATCTGCTACCACACGTCCTCTTCCGGGTACATGTTATCCATATTAAGTTGGAGCTGAGCTTTTTCTCTCTCAAGCACAAGGACCTTGTCCATCAAATTAGCACACTCTTGACACTCTCGAGCTTTTTCTGGGTTGAGACGGGAAATACCCTACATCGCCTCCTTGAGCTGCTCCTCAAGATTCTTTGTGGTGTACTGGAGTTTGTGAAAATTCTCCAGAGCAGATTTCTCGGCGTCCAATGTACTCTTGACCTCTAGTACAGCGCGCTTTAGCTCTTCATCCTTGTCCTTAATCACCTTATCTTTTTCGTCATTCTCCTCATAGAGTTGACGATTAGCCCTCTCAAGCCAGGCAGTTTGACCCAACGCCCGCTGAAATATGATTACTACAGAGCTTGCGTACATGCCACCGAGAAGGAGATTGTTGGTGACATTTTGGGCGTGAATCAGCTTGTAATTGGCCGCAGTTCAAGACTCCAAGACAAATTCTGAGGCCATTCTCACCACAAGGTCGGAAATATCTCCGAAATGTTTTGGAGTCCTGGAACATGCGGCTTGGTGAAGGGTGTCGCATCGATGGGGGTGATCACCTGGATGGTACCTGAAAAGAGCAATAAAATGAATTAAAAGATCGAATGATAAAAAGCTAATAAAGACCTGAAGAGTTCAAACATATGCTTCCTTCCGGTCATAATCCTAACTGAGGTATGTGGCATCTCGGCGGAACCTTGAATCACGAGGTGATGGTGGTGGGGGAGGTGAACTTCGAGGATCAGCAACTCGAGGAACCTGAGCCTGATGTCTGGACACACGAGTTGGCCCAGTCTTGTTCTTCTTCTTAGCCCGACCGGACTCATCTTCAGTACTAACAGTAGTACCGTTACTTCTCCTCAACCGACCAGATTTCTTCGGCTGACTCTTACGAGCCGGCTTCTGAATAGCAGTGGGGACAGCAGGAGCGGCGGCAGCAGGCACCGCCGATGCTGGAGTTTGAGCCCCTTTATTCTTCCAGAGCACAACCATGGTGGCCGGAGGATCCATCTTGCGCCTATTAGAGTTAGATTCCAGATCCATTACTCTAGAATAGAAAGCTTTAAACTCATAGGGGATGGCAACCGTAACTCCTTGATCTGAAACACAAGAGGAAATAAACATTACAAGATGAGATGATCAGAACAACAAAAGTTTAGACAAAAGCAATCTAAAATCTACCCTCGGGGGGCGAAGCTCTAGCCTCAAGATGGTGAGGACTCATGACAAGTCAAGTTGCACGTCTATAGTGCTCTTTCTTCAGATGCTTCACCGTTCGATCCTTCTCGTTTCTATAAGATGTGTTGGTGAGGGCAAAGATGAAAAGCTCCGATAATCCTTTTTGTCCCCACTTCGGAAATCTCGGACCTACAAAAGAAAACAGAGTTACACTAGTGTACCTCAAATCGAATAACACATGAAGAACGCTACTTACGTATCAGTTCTCCATTTCCTTCCAAAGTCCTACTTTGATTCCCTATTCCGGAATAAGACGTAGAGGCACGCCAATCCCCATCGATGAAAAAGAATTGTTCTTTCCATCGTTTTACTTTGTTCCGGATGCCCTCGATAATCTTCATCCCCAATCCGACTTTTACGTAGTAATAGTCATTCCCATCTTCTTTACACCTCGAGATCATCATGGCGTAATTAACCTCGGGAGCCGTCAGTCGATTTGGATACCCTTCTAATCCCAATACTGCCAGGTAGCTTAGAAGGTTTCTCCACCAGTTCGGTGTATTTGTCAAGTTGATATCCATCAAGAATTGGCCGACTACTGGGTGTAAAAGGAGAGGAAATCCCACTTTAAGAACATCTAAGTTTATGGTAGTGCAACCAAGTGGGGGCCGATCAGCTCATTCTCTATCTCGCGGAACATACATGTGGATATCAAGAGGAATCCTATATTCATTCCTAATGAGGGGCAAATCTTCTTCCATCAAAAGACTGTGATGACGAGAAGCATCGTATAGGGGTGTCCACATACGGAACCAGAGGAATGCGAGGTCTAATGAATTGATCTCGATACTGCTCGATATAAGCTGGCCAATCTTCTTCATGGGCAACCCCCACTTGGATAGTCTGTTCTATCAACTGGAAAATGGATGGGTAAAGTTGCTCTAAATCCTCCCAGACAACATCCTGACCGGGCTCGAAACCCTCTTCGAGATCAGAGTCAGTGTCGCCCTCAATAAGAACCCTTGCTTTGGGAATACCAGATGTCTGATCGTGAGCAATTTCAACATCCCAAACAATATCAATTCCCTGAACTTCAGCTTCTGAGGATTCAGGACTCGTCCCAAATACCTCCCGACAAACAGAATTGACATATGATTTAGTTTCTTCATCGTCAAATTCCTCTTCTTCATCGATAAGGAGGAGTCTTCTTCTTGGTAGTGAGGAGCGAGCACCTCCACAGCAGTGAGCAGCTCATAGATCTCTCGCGGATGGTGCGGGGGAGCAGCTCGTATATTTTGACTTGGGAGGCGAGCAGTTCCTTGACCAGTTGGGCGAGCATCTCGTTCTATCTGGCGGTAAGCAGTTCTTTGAGAAGAGTGGCGAGCATCTCCTTGCAAAGATCCATCTAGGCGAGCAGCTCTCTATGCTCTCCTAGAGAGATGAGTAGCTCCTTCAGTGGGGAGGCAAGTAGCTCCTTCTCCATGGTGGTGAGCTGCTCCCTGATCTGCATCCATGGAGCGATCAGTTGCGCCAATACCCGATTCTCTTGCCCACCTTTGTTCACGAACAATTAAATCGCATTCTTGGGACTCTACACCAATTATAACACCTCTATTTGGGGATGACAATTTGGTCTGGCCCGACTTGCTCCGATCTGAACCCGCACAGTATGGATCACCCCACCCCGCGATCTACAACGGGGTGGAGCGCGTATGGATATCATTATCGCCCTGCCCCGCTCCATTTTGACCCGTTTATATTATTAAAAATGGAATAAATACAGTATTTATAAAAATAATATTTTTATTTATTAGTATATACATATAGTATAAATAAGAATAAATTAATTTAACAAATATATTTTATTTCAATATATACTAATAAAACATAATATGAAATATATTATGATGTTTTAACTATAAATTTTAATTGATATCAACATATTTAAAGATAAAAATAAATTCCTATATTATATTTTTAATATTATAAATTTATTTTTTAATTAAGACCTTAAATTTATTTTAAATATGTAAGAATATATTATATATTATAAAATTTTAATTTAGAATGGATCGATCTGCCCCGCCCCGTGATCCGTAACGGATCGATCCGACCTGATCTGCACATAGAGTGGAGCGGATTTGGATCTTCTAGTATCCGTCTATTTTCCACGATGTCGGAGTAAACCCAGAGATCACAGAGAGGGAACTCCACCATCGGCCATTTTTTCGGGTTTCGCAGCGGCAAGTCACCGAAAGAAGTTAGGGATGCCATTTTTTCCAGCGAGAAATGCAAAAAAGATCAGAAAATGCCGGCGAAAGTGAAATATACGAGTGAAGGCAAAGGTTAACCATTGAAAAACTCCAACGAACTCAAATTCAACAATTTCAGGCGAAACCATGAATCACGAAGATGTGATTTTGAAGTGACGAACTTTCCAATCGAAGACTAATAGAGAAATAATAGAGAAAACGAAGAAGATAGCAAAGAACTACCTTCGAAAATACTTCGTACACAGGAAATTCGTCGGAAATATGCCAAAAATCGCTTGGAGGAAGAAATAAGAGAAAAAAAAAGAAAATTATGTCGCCTTAAGTATTCATAGGAAAGAGACGAGCCCTTGTTTGCAATTTTCCAGTGACTTTTTTGCAAAATTTTAAAAATTTGAAAAGTGGCGTGTGAATTAAGGTGAAACGGTTCGCCTTCTCACTCTGAAATCGCACTGATAGCTGCTCGCCACCTAAATTGTTCGCCCCCCTAGCTGCTCGCCACTTAAAGATTTTAAAGCAGCTGGTCGCCTCTCCAATTAATTATGATTACGTCAATCATCATTTGATATTTTATATTATTCTAGATACGGGTATTTGAAAGAGCTCCATGGTATCTCTTTTTTTCTACGACCGGTTTATCCAAAAGGGTGGTTTACGGCTAGGTTTTTAACGAGGCCAATAGGATCTTTCAGTATACCCATAACTCAAATTATAACAGGTTAAATCAAGCTTACATTGCTTCCTAGCAATGAAGAAATCTCATGAAGATTCAAGTAGCCTGATGCTCGTTGTTCATCTGATGATTCAAACAAACATCAAGTTAGGGGGCAACTATTGATGAATTAAGTTGATCCACATACTTAGGGAAACAATTAGCCAAATCCCGATTTACGTGTCCAAAAGAATTGATCAAATATGAAGAAAATACAAGAATGAAGCAAGTACATGATCAAATAAAGAAGATTTCATCAAAAGAGAAGGTGAGCAGCTTGAAGAGAGAAAGAAGAGGCGAGCAGCTCATTGAATGAGCTGCTTGCCCACTACCAGCTGGTCGCCTCTCATGAATTTACATAACCAGTTGGTCGCCTCTTATGGAAACTTATAACCAGCAGGTCGCCTCCCATGAGGATTTATAACCAGCTAGTCGCCTCCAAGAACTGTTTTGAGTGATGATCACTAGAATCTTATTATGATCATTTTAGCAAACTTTTTCCTTGTAATTATCCGTTAAGATACGTAAGGGACACATGTTGATTTCTTGTAACACATGACATTCATTGCCACCACCTGCTTATGTATTTGCCTATAAATAGGCCACAATTTCAGAATAAATGCAAGATTTTCCACTGCCTTAACGTTACTCTGCCACAATCTTTCCAGAAATGATATTTTGAAATTTCAGTAATCTTAATCCAAGACGTTGTTAGTGAAATTAAGCAGAAAAGCCACATGTAAACTTGATTTACGACAATTTAATTAACACTTAGGATTTCATTTTTTTTGCAAACTGAGGTTTGAATTCATTTTAAATTATTTATTTTAATTTTATAATTGTATCCTTAATTGTTTGACTATTATTATATGAGTTATTAGGCTTAAGTTGCACTTACTGACAATTTAAGTATGTTAATTTATAATTTGAATATTATAAATGCGAGAAAAGAATTTTTATTGCCTACGAATTTTCACCTGTGTGGTATAAATCCACATGATCAATCAGTCCACTCCCTCACCAAATACTCACTTCTTAAGTATTATAGTGAATATATGCTGATTGCAGCAAGCACACATATATGTTCAATGCATAATGGAATAATAAAACGAAACATTCTAAACCTTTGCATTAGTCTCACAAGTATAGAGAAGCCACGGCTTGCACACATGTATTGCGCAACTCAAGGCATTAATCAGGGATAAATAAATATGATGGACATCCTCTATCACTAGGAAGAACATGTTACATCCATCTAATCCTGTAGCTACGCCAAATATCATGATCCAGCATATTCCACCACTCAAAGGGGCGCAGTTTGGTCTGTACCAAAGTGCACAACAACCCATTAAACTTCTTAACCGCCTTAGGTTATCTGAACTTAGCAAAGTACTAATAATTCAATATCTTCCGAGTCGGCTGGGAACCCATGGCCCATTGGGTGAAATTATTTTTTACATACGAACACACAGGTGTAACTGCTCATGTGCGCCAAAACTCATGCATGCACATCCATGTGCAGGTGTCTGCATGCGTGCAAGGCAGTGCGCAAAACTCGCCTACTGTCACATTTGCCCGCGCTCATGTTGCCACCATCTCGTTTGCACGACAATCCATCCCACTAGCACGCCTCACCCTTACCTTAGGTTGATGCCTACTTATCATTCATCTAACACCCGATTCTTCTTCGATGCCTATAATGCATCACATCCAACTCATTCGGACAAGGTGTTGCTGTGTACAACACCCAAAAACCAACTAAGCTGCCCAATGTTTAGGATGATCCATCACCGTCGTGCCAAGATGCACCAAGTATTTATGTCTCTTGGCACCCGACTAACTAAAGGACTATCATACCACCCTAACCAGAACTCGATAATGTCCCCATTGATGGTAAACTGTCTGACTCCTTAACACGCTAATAGTCACCAGTCTCTTTCTCAAACTACCTAATGTTACAGCTTCCGATTCACTTGCTCCGTGAACCAAATAATTTGTCCTTCTATTTTTTTTGCTTCGCCAAACATTTCAGTGATTAAGTACACATGGTACTACTTTCAAAAACTACTTTCTAATAACTGGAGGTGCTTCTTGAAGAATCCACCAACTCAACATTGAACTTTTTCAAGAAAGACATATGGTATGTGGGATGAATCTTCAACCTATCTGGCAATTTCAACCAATAAGCAACTCTCCCAACTTTCTACATTATCTCAAATAGTCTGCCATACTTCTTAATCAACCCTCGATACCTAGAGCCCGATTTTATGAGACAGTGTATACAAGTTTTTATACGGGCCGCCATATGTTCGGACCTAACACTATAAATTACAGGGTTAAACGGGCTGGCCCGCCAGCCCGCGGCCTGTTTAACATCTCTACTTCTAACAAATGTAATACCACTTATTTTATCATTTTTTAAAAGTGACAACTTTTTAATTAATAAACGATACATTTATGTTAATCTCATGTTATGAGACAGTGTCACACAAGATTTACTCATAACATAATTGTTGAATAGAATATTCCGAAGAGTAAGTCTTTTGTTAACTCCCGTTTACATAAACTTGTATCATTGTTATGTACAATTACTATCGTCAATTCATATATATACTATATTTGTTATAATAATATGCTTGAATTTTTTTAACAATGATACTGTATTTACATAACAATGATAGTAAACATACATAATGTTAATAATGTATATACATAATAATGATAATTGATAGAACCGTCAACATAAATTTAGATTCATATAAATTTTTATCTATCACAAAAGATACGACTTTTGAAATAATTAAAATATATTTAAATAAAAATAATATTCTTTATAAATAGTGGGGATTTTTTCTTGGAAAAGGCAAATTATATATTTGAAAAGATGATCGGAAAGGTAGAGTGGGGACGGTGCCGACCAATAAATGGCGGCCGACGAGAACTTTGGTTTCGTTTCGTTTTAATAAAGTTTTATTGTTGCAATAAACATTGGTTGGCTTATTATATTGACAGTGGAGAGCCTCGTTTTAAGGATCAACACATGTCTTTTTTTTTTTTTTCTATCTTTTTATTTGCTCCTTTCGAAATATAATCTTTACATCATATAGTGGGGTTGGTGTGTATAAAATCAGGTATATATGTCTTTTTAGAGGTGCAAATATTTTTATACATAAAAATTAAATAAATAGAGCAATTCTATGTACATTTAGTATATTTGTATTTATTCAATATTTAAAATTATTTTATATTAAAAACAAAAATTTAATTGCACTCAAATATTTGAATTGATTGCACTAAAAAATTGATTTAAATTTATTAGAATAATCAACTTACACCTCGCACCTATGGGTCAGCACACGCGACCTTTGAGTGTAAAAGAGACCTTACGTGTTATGTTAAACCGATTAAACAATATTAATTGGTTGTTATATTTTAAGCTATTTTATATGTGTATCTTATATATTTATTCTTTTTATATATTTTTTTATTCCTTATTACATATATTTTAAATTATTAGTTATATATATTTTCTAATTATTATAAATAAATATAAAATATTACTTTTAATTATAAAATTTAAATTAAAATATTTTAAATTAATTATAAAATAATCACATATGTAATTTTTTTCACTGTGTATTAACACGAATACAAATATACATTTTCATAGTCATTTTAATTAAATTATAAATTATTCATTTTCGTAATCTTTACTAGTTATAAATCATTAATATGAATGCATGCATGTATACATATTAATTTGATGATCGTTTAGTTAAAATATTTTCAATAAAATTTTAAAATATTAATTTTTATAATATTTTTTTATATTTATTTGCAAGATTACGTATATACACGTGTTTTTTTTATTATTTTACTTCAACTATTTTTTAATAAATATATAAAATAATTACCTTTGTAATCTTTTTCATTATTTCTTAACATGAGTGCACATGTATACACGTTTTTTTATCGTTTTAGCTAGTTTAAATAATTTCAATAAATTGTTAAATAATCATCTTTGTAATTTTTTTTCTATTTATTAACAGGATTATATATATACACGTTTTTTGATCATTTTATTAAATTATTTTTAATATATTTATAAAATAATCGTCTTTGTAATTTTTTACTATTGGTTAACATGAGTGCACATGTATACACGTTTTATGATCGTTTTAGTTGAAATATTTTCAGTAAAATGGTAAAATAATAATCTTTATAATTTTTTATTCTATTTATTAACATGATTACGTATGTACATGTTTCTTTATCATTTTAATTGAACAATTTTTAAAATATTTATATATATTAAATTAATTTTAGTATTTAAATTAAAAAAATTATAAATAATCATTTTTATAATTTTATTTTACTAAGACAAGCACTTATAATAATACACCTTAATTTTTTTTACATATAAATTTTTTTATACGTGAGTGCATGTATACATATAATTTTTTGATTATTTTAATCAAAATTTATTAATATATATTATTAATAAATATTTAAAATTAATTAATATTATAATAATGTAATAATTATATATATTAAATTAATTAAAAACACAAAAATATAGTCAAAATCATTCTAGACTTTAGCGAGCGGTTTAAAACAGCTCTCTAAGTGTTCACTTGTAGAGCGGTTTTAAACTGCTCTCTCTAAGTACAATTTTTTGTCAAACAATTCAAAACAGCTCTCTAAGTGAAAATTCTTCAAGTTTAAATGTGTAGTAGTGGTTGCATGACATTTTTTTGTGTTTGAAAATTATATGAAATATTTTTGTAATTTATTAAATAAAACAAAATTTTCAAAAATAAAATCCGCTTATTTTAAATCATAAGGGAATAGCGTGCATTTTATAAAGCATAGAAAATTTTTGCACAACATTTTCAAACCATAAAAACATTCGTGCAATTAACTCGAATCATTAAATAAGTTTTGTGGTTTGTTTGTTGAGCTCCATAGAAGGGAGTTTGACATGAGGTGAACCTGTTTCTCGTCCATTTATTTATTTTGGAGTTTTTTTTACTTTTGGTCCCACGTGACATCTATTATTTTATAATTGGTCGCATACGATTTTTTTCTTGCACTTGTAGTCCCAAATATTACTAAATTTACATATTTGGTCCGAAACGTAGACGTCTCCGTTAAATGCAAGGGTTGCAGCGTTAATCCCATAAAATTTACGCTTACTTAATTGTGTTTAACACATTAATCTGTATTTTAGATTTAGTCTCGTTGATTTTTTTAATTGCACAATAAGCCCTATAGAATATAAATATTGAATAAAATCTAAAAAATATTAAAATAAATCAACTAAATCTTCAAATAATAAAATAATAAAGTAAATCGTTAATAAATAGTTAAAAAAATTCAACTAAATCTTAAAAAATAGTTAAAACTAAGAAATTAATTTTAAAAATTCTAATTTTAATTCAAGATAAATAATAATTAAATATAATTATTTTTTAATTTAATTATTTATGAAGTCTAAGTTGATTTTTAAAATTTTGATTTTATTAAATTTTGGCCAATTTTTTAAGATTTTTTTAAATTTACTATTTTTTTGAAGATTTTGTAGTGTTTATATATATATATATATATATATATATA
>JAPKLY010000258.1:89522-257417 GCA_026898435.1 Prunella vulgaris
TTTTTTAAAAATCAAACAAGTATTTAAATAATCGAATTAAAATAAATTAAATAAATAAAAAAGTAAAATCTAAAATATTTTAAAATAAATAAACTAAATCATCAAATAATCCAATTAAATATTTAACAAATGGTTTAAAAAATTCCAACTAAAACTTTAAAAAAAGTTGAAACTAAGAAATTAGTTTTAGAAATATCAACTTTAATTCAAGACAAATGAAAATTAAAATATAATTATCTTTTAATTTAATTATTTACGAAATTTAGTTGATTTTAAGAAAATCTGATCTTATTAAGCTTTAGCATGTTTCTTTCTAAAAATTTCTTTAAAAAAATTTAACATTTTTTTGAAGATTTTGTTGATTTTTATATATTTTTTTAAATTTTCTTTTAAACTTAATTTTTATTTTACTTGATTTATTTAATTTTTTTAGATTTTAGTTAGGTTTAAATGATTTTATTTAAATACTACTTAATTTAATTATTTTTAAGATTCATTTTATTTTTTAATTATTTATTATGATTATTTTTCACATTTCGGTTTTTATTGATATTTAAAATTTAATATATTTTAAAATTTAATTTATAATTTAAGTCTTAGCATTTATGAAGTTTTTTATTGTACATTTAAAAATCCAATGAGACTAAATTTAAAAATACAGATTAAAGGGTTAAACACAATTAAGTAAGAGTAAATCTTGTGGGACTAACGCTGCAAATCTTGCATTTTACGGAGCCGTCATATTTGGAACCAAATATGTAAATTTTGTAACGTTTGAGACTACAAGTACAAAAAAAAAATTATATGAAATTAATTCTAAAATAATGCATGTCTTGTAGGACCAAAACTACAAAAAACTCATCTATTTTAAGTAGCTAGGATATTTTTTTATTAGATTAGAGTGCTACAATGTTCTATTGTCTTATTATGAATGAAAGTATATATCTTTTAAAACAGTACTCTCTCAGTCTACAATAAATTAATCAATTTTTATGCATATTAGAAAATATTATGAGTTATTGTAAGATCATCCATTTACGAATTTAAAAATCATACGTAAAAAGTATGCTTGTATATTATTTATCTATAATTTTTAAATTTGTAAATGAACCTCACAATACCCACAATATCATCCAATATTAAATCACACTAGTTATTCTCCCGTTCGATGCACGATTAGATATTGATAACATAATATGAGATAAATTATAATATAAATTTAATTTAAATTTATTTTTTCTCCAACTAATTATTATTTATTAATTTTTTCAAATTTTTATTAATATATGATTTAAGTGAGATAATATATATATAAGTGTTTCACAATTATTTAAATAATTATATATATTTGATTTTTTTAAATTAAAAAATACTAAAATTAAAAAAAATGATATTACTATTGAAAATATCAATAAAATTTCTTAAACTAAAGTATTCAACTATATATCAAAATTAATAAAAAAATAATTTTAAAATAAAATTAATACATATTTTAGGTTTAAATTTTATTTTATATACAGAATTTTATATGTATAGATGTAAAAAATTTGGTCCATCCGTTATAAACGGAGAAAGTAATTAACAATATTCCAAAACCTCAAATCCTGCAACCATTAATATGTTGATACCTCAAGTGTTAATCATCTATACTCTAAATAGTAACTAATAATATTATAAAAATTGTTCAATAATACTTTAAAATTTTGATATATTTATTTAAAAATTAAATTCAACTTATAATATTTGCCCATGAAATTTAGCAAGTTTATTTTCCATTGGGTGTGGGGACAATTAAGAAATTGGGGAGTGTGGAGTTTGACATGTTTCGCCACACGACACGACATTAGGGTTCCAATTTCCAATGGCTAAGAACCGAAAGTACGTACAATTGTCCAAAATAATACTATCATGTGTGAAGGGTATGGCGTTACGTATCACCACTTACCACCCCTTCTACGCTGCTCCTCAAACAAGCATATTCACTAACGTCATCATTTTATGTAAAATCCTTCTTTTGTGAATAAAATTTAGGGTACCACTGTACATATCTCAAATTCCCCTAAATATATTCTAATTATTAAATATAATTCATTTAAAATATAAAATTAATTTAAAATACTAAACATACCTCATTTTTTACTATTATACCCCTTTCCAATTTTGATTTAGTCTTCGTTCTCTTTCAAGTAATGTTAATGCTCCACAATTAAAAAGAATAAAGCAGTGCGTCGCCATTTTTCTGCTATTAGAACTGAAACTTTGCATCGTCATTTTATCTATTGCAACCGAGTAAAATTTTAAAAGAATTCACTAGACGAACGCCATGTCTTCTTCTCCACGCTCCTTCATATCTCACCTAAGTTTATCTTCTCTGCTTGAAAATCACCATTAGGGGTGGAAACAAGGGTTTCACACGCGTCTTTCGGTTCCCCATCTAAAATTTCATAATTTCCAACATTTCTTCGTGGAAAATACTGCTGCTCACACTCTTCCACTTGAAACCCTTGTTTCCACCCCATCTAAAATTTCATAATTTTCAACATTTCTTCGTGGAAAATACGGCGGCTCACACTCTTCCACGTCACCCTTTTCACGGCGCTCTTCAACAATAGGCAAATGTCCTTTTAATTATTTATTGTGTATAGTAATAAAAAATGAGATATTGAATTGATCTGTAAATTGTGTACGTGGATAAAATATGAATGATCGTCAACATGAAAATTTAGGACTGTGTAGAGCTGTAGAATGGTTTCGAAGGAATTTGAGATATGATTTATTGGATGAGAGAGATGATTGGACTCCATGAATATAACAGTTAGTACGTGAGAGAGAAGAAGAATAAGTCAAAAATTTAAAATGATATATTAGTAAAAATGGGGTATGTTTAGTATTTTAAATTAATTTTTTATTTTAAATTGAATATATTTAGTAAATGGGGTATATTTAGAGGAATTTGGTGTATGAATAGTCGCACCCTAAAATTTATTGTGCAAAATTAATATTCCCTCCATCCCCCAAATTTATTCTTACTTTTTTATTTTCATCCACCCCAAATTTATACTCATATCTCTTTTTAAAAATATTATTTTATTATCATATTTATTAATAATTACTTTATTTTTTAGTGGACCCAATAATTATTTCACAATATTCTTATTTTATCTATTTTATTTATTTTATTGCTCTTATGTCCATCTAAATAACTAATTATTTATTTTGTTTTTCTAACAATATCTTTTATTTATGGGTAAAACTTTATTTTTTTATTTGGAAAGAAGTGCAACAAGTCAAGAATTTAACATGATTGGAAATTTTTATACCAAAATTGAATTAAAAAGATGGCTACGGCTACGAGACAAATATTCTGATGCAATAATAAAATTTCATTGCGTCTAAATATTTTAATATATAACTTTTATTTGAGCAAAAAATTTTCACTAAAAATAAGGTACACCAGATATACCAAAAGATGAAATTACAAGATAAAAAACAAAAAGTCAACAGCTAATTACTCTTCTAAGACTAATCAATCATGAAAATGAGAAAGAATAAAGACGAACACTTTTAATCGAGAGCCAACTCCAATAACTTTTCTTAAACTCGACTACAATTTTCCCCCTATTCCAAAAATATTTTCTCAAAAATAAATCTATTCTTCCATTTCCTTAAAACCCACATAATTCAAATCCACAAACCTATAACGTTGATTCTCCCACTACAAAATTATTGACATTTAATGATTGAGATTATGTCATTATAGTTTTTCCAACTAAATTTTTTTAATAACAGAATATGATTTTTATTATAGGTTCTGTCATTAAAAATTATTTTTCTTTTATTAAAAATTTTTAACTAGAAAAGCAATAGTGACAGGATTTCATTATTAAATTTTAAATTTTTTGTAGTGTCCCAATCTTACATACCTTCAAAGATTCCTGAAGGATGAAGAAAATGCTTTTTGATTTCATCGATGTGAAATCCAATATGAACTCAAGCACACATAACAATCCTAACACACTCCATATAGGTGTAAGTGAGTTGAGCCGGTTCACGAGCTATTCGTACTCGATTTATAAAAAGATCGAAATCTAATCGAGTCAAGTTTGAGTTCGAGCTACTCGAGCAGCTCCCAAGTTCGAACTTAAATATACTCAATTCGAGAGGCTCACGAGCTTACTCGTGATTGTACAATATTTACTATTTTGTCATTATCGTTTTGTTAATTATATTATATATACTAATATAATTAAATATAAAAAACAATTATATTATATAAACTAATATACTTAAATATAAAATATTAATTATATTCTATATACTAATATAGTTAAACATTAAAAAATTAATTATATTATATATACAATATATGATATAAACTTAATATAATACTATATAGATAATATATATATATATTATACATATTAGTATACATATATATTATATTATACAAACTAGTTATTCTCTCGGTCGGTGCACGATTGTATAATTTAACTTATGTGAGATAATATTTTTTTGTTTTTATTATTATAATTTATGTGAGATTATATATATGTAAATGTCTCACAATTATTTAAATAATTATTATATTTAAAATTTTCCTTTAAATTAATAAAATACAAAATTTTTAAAAATGATATCAATATTGAAAATACTAATATAATATTCCTTAAACTAGAGTATTCAAGTATCTAATCAAAATTAATAAATAAAATTATTTAAAATAAAAATAATTTATATTTTAGATTTGAATTTTATTTTATTTATAGAATTCGAATGTGAATTAAAAATTAAAAAGAGACATTTTATTTTAATAGTAGAAGAGATGCCACGACTTAACTGAATAAAGTTTACACCTTCAATGTGTTCCCTATTGCATAAACACACAATTTTGATTTAATATGTAGTTGAGATATATTGCAGAAAAGAAAATATTATGTAACTATCCTAAAAGTAGAAAATATGGTGTGAAGCATATGCAAATTGTGGAGTAATATGTTACAAACTAATCTGTAGCTACAATATTAAACCAGGTGATTTAGCTTACCTAGCCACTGAGCTCCTCACTTTAGGGAGTGACCCATGTTTGATTCCCTTTGAAAATGAATTAAGGGAGATATAAGGTGGCTTGGAGATAAATTTTGGTGTACTTGTGCACTTGATGAACTAACTTCTAGCTACTAACAATTAACATTTACCGATAAAATAATAGTTATAATATTAATATTTTATTATATATTTTGGCGGAAATTTGTAGAAGAAACTACTATTGTGTATATATATATATATATATTAGTATTTGACATGCAACAAACAAAAAAATGGTGTTGAATTTATCTTATATTTTATTTTAAAAAATAGTACAGGTTATCCAGTCGAGTTAAGCCGATCTCGAGTTTATCAAGTTTCTAATTGAGTCGAGTTCGAGTTAAAAAAATTAGGCGCGATCGAGTTCGAGTCAAGTTTCGAGCTCAACACTACTCGGCTCAACCCGACTCATTAGTTTACACCCCTACTCTATATATCAAATCGCAATTTAGAAATATATACTACCTCCGTCCACGAAATTTATGCTCACATTTTTGCACGTGGTTTAATGCAATATGTCGGAGGGTATTACGGGATATTGTGAGGTCCGTTTTGAATAAAGAGAATATTTATGAAAAATATATCATATGTACTTTCCATAAATACTTTCTTTACTCAAAACGGACCTCACAATATCTCATAATACCCTCCGACATATTGCATTAAACCACGTGCAAAAATGTGAGCATAAATTTCGTGGACGGAGGGAGTAATTGGGTAAATGATTCTACATTATATACCACAAATAGAACACTTTATCTCATCAACGGAAGCAATTATATTTTATTCCTTTATAAACATTTTAAATAACTTATAACATGTTAGAGTTATAAGATATTTAAATCAAATTTTGTCAAGTGAGCTCAAAATTATCTATCAGAAAGGCAAAATTTTAAAACTATTTCAGAGAATATGGACTAAAAATTAATAAATTATTTGATAGCGTAATATCTCCCACATCTATTATGCTGAACATCCAATTTCTTATGAGATTGCATGGTTGATATTGGCTATATATGGGGTGGTATCACTATGACCATGTACAAATTTGTTCATCCTACTTTGTGGGATATACAATGAGAATTTATTGGTACATTTGTACCATGCACAAAGGTATGCAAGAGCACCTTTTTTTTTCTTTTCTATTAGGGTATATTTGGTTCGTAAGATAAAAGTATCTATCCGTAAAAAACATGCATATTTTTTGTTTTTTACGGATAAATACTTTTATCTTACGAACCAAATGAGCTCTTAAAGGATTAGTATATAAGCTATATATAGTAAGCCGGTAATATTTTGGGCACAAAAAAAAAAAAAAAAATATAAATTAAGTAATAATTTCATAAAATTTTATATATAAAGTCAAAATAAAGAAATTAATTGAATTGAGTGTTTATGTGTGGGTGTTAAAAGTAGAGTAAGTCTCTTGTGCACCAGTTACACCGTGCAACTCAAGTTCATTTTTGAAAAGTTATACAAAATACTATTGAAAAGTTACACTATTAAAGATACACTTTTCAGTAATAACATGTGTAACTTTTCAATAGTATTTTGTGTAATTTTTTAAAAATAAATTTGAGTTGCACAGTGTAATTAGTACATATAAGACTAAGCTTTAAAAGTAATATTATGATCCGTATGAGTAAACATGTGTGTATTGTAAAGGTGGACATTGATGAATTTTTTCATTTTAGAGACAGTAAACTTTTGTAATACAAACATTAAAAAAAAAAATACACAAAATTTTCAGGGATGTAAGGAGTATTTATGTTCCATAATAACTAGAAAGTATTAACAAATTTTTAAAATTTAAAATCACATAAAATTGTAAATATAGAATTGAAAATCCACTTCTCATCACTTCCCAAATCTCACCGATTCCAAATTCTTTCATGATGAAAATGAACATGTAATGAGATAATATTTTCTGAATTCTTCATTCTTCAATTTTTTATATTCTTACACACTTTGTGTATGTAAGTGTATGTTTGTTGAACCCTCGTCAATTGTTAGCTAAAATTGTTCGAGAGGGTATAATCATTCACCTCTCTAAACCGTCGTTAATCAGGTTTGGCGAGATTTCCCCTCTGTGCCGGTGATTTTTTTATTTTTTTTTGGTGATGGATTCTAATTTTTTTTAGGATATATCTTTTATTGTAATTTTAATATAACATATGTTCAACTTTTAAATTATCATATTCTATTTATATAAATTTTTAAGTAATAATATAAGGGTTTTTTAAAAATTAAATTCTGAATTAAATTCAATTTGCAAATCTATTAACTCAAAATCCTAACTTACAAATAGGTTCAAAATCCTAATATTTAAATGTACCCTCCTCCCACTTAATATTCGGCGAGGGGTGGGGAGATAGAGGTGGAGGCGGTGAGAGGCAGCAAGGGAGCTAAGTGAGCGGTGGCGATCGACGGCTTCGATCCAACATCCTATGGAGGAAGTGAGCGGAGCCACGTCAGTGTTGGGTGGTTCAATTCAATTTTCTAAGGAGACAGTGGGGGCCGTTTCTTGTCGTGAGTCGGTGTCAGGTGCGATGACATCGGTTGCAGTGATGACAAAGGAGGACGACAATGACATCAGGAACGAACGACTAGATGTGGCAAAACGAGCTTGGCTCGATGGGCCGGCCCAATTGGCCTGTCTTTTTTGGCAAGCTGGGCCTAAAAATACAGACCCAAAAAAATTGGGCCTATTTAACCTAGTCCAATAGACTCGCCTAGCTTGACCTGAAATTTTAGGTGGCCTATTTTTCTTTAATAAACTACAATAATATACTAATACAAATTGCCCTACTTTTTTCATTCAAATAAAATCTAAGTCATGATATTGTTTATTTTGAAGTTACTTTGTGTATTTTGAAATTTCTACCAATGCAAATTACGCTTATGATAATGAATTATTGTTTGTTTTGGATTATCATTTGATATTTTTAATATATGATTATAGTTCGAACTAATTTTTAATTGTGCTTTGTGAATTTTTTAAATTAACAACAAAAATAAGTGATTTTATTTTATAAATTTAATCATTAAAATAATGAGTCATTTTGGACCGGTGGCCAATTTAAGGTCAGACTAGGACTTTAAAATATATGACCGATTGGTAATGGGTTTAGTCCGATCCAATGATTAGGGTTATAATTGAATCATTTTGCATCTATTTTGATGTGATATTGATTGGTTTATGTTCATATTTGACCCTAATATGCTATACTTTGTGTTATTGACCTCTTGTGGCAAGAAAATATATTTTATAGGGAAAACAAGCAAAAACGAGGAGTTCGTGATTATAGAGGAAGAGTTGATGTGATCCGAGCATGTGGAGAAGTTTAAACGACTCATATGAAGACCCTAGGAAGCTCAGACGAGCCATCAAATCGAAAATGAGGAACTAAAAAATCAGACGTAACGAAGCTGCTCTGATCGTGCGCCAGAAAGAAGCAAGTCGCGCGTCGCCAAGGCCCAGATCGAGCGCCGGACACCGAATCACGCGCTTAAGGCCTGCACGACCAGCTGCACGACAAAGCCACTAGCGCGTCCCAACTGTTTAGCTCCTGCGCCTGCACGGTTTTCAGCCTCATTAACGGTATCTTCGTCCTTTTGCACGTTTAATGAAGGACACTTTGGTCTAAGCATGATGAGCACTGTAAATACATCAAGTTTCAGCTTTTGGAGGGACTTTTCATTATTCTATTTTCATTAGGGAGGTTTTTGAGAGAGATTAGGTAGTTTCTTAATGGGTTTATAATCTTCATACTTCTCTCTACAAATTCTTGCAATCTAGCCATTAGATCTTTCATCCGTTTATATCATTAGATTCGTATCGTCAAGAGCTTTATTTCTACGGTTTGTTTTTGCGTTTTGACTTCCGGATTAAGAGTTGGTATTCCAAGATAGAAGAGTAATCTTTCAATTCACTTGTAATTGGTAAGATTCTTGTAATACCTTTACAATTTAGTGTTAATCATGATACTGATTTGCTTAATTGTTGAATTGATTACCCAACTAGTCATGGGCTAATCCCTCTTTGCATTGTTTTATGAACATTATTGTGTAATCCAGGATGACGTGTCTTAAAGATAATCAATCAAATGAAAATAGATCACTAAAAGGAGGTGTGGATGCAGCTAAATTATGCATAGATCAACAAAGAAAGAAGAAAAGTTCACAAAGAACAAGAAATAGGAGAGCAGCAGTACAAATTGAAGGGAGAGGAGCAGCTCACCTACTCGCCCAACCACCTGCTCGCCACCTATAGCACATAGGGGCGAGCAAGTCATTCAATTTCTGGGAAAGGCGAGCAGGTGACCTACTCGCCTAACCAGCTGCTCGCCTCCTAGGGTGCCTTTTAACTGGCTGCTCGCCACTCTTGAAGATGATCGCTAGAGTTCCATTTTGATTTTTTTGGTCGATTTTCTGTCGTAATTATCTTGTTTTGTATGCACAGGACACATGTAAGCTCGTTAGAAAGCGTGGCACTTCACCTGCCACCACGTGCTTGTAAAAACGCCTATAAATAGGTCTCATTTTTAGAAATAGAACAAGTTTTAGCTACTTTAACGTAGTTATGTCGAAGTCTTTCCAAAATATTCAACTTGCAATTCCAGTATGCTTAATTTTATCCGCTGTTAATGGAATCACGCTTGGAAGCCACATATAAACTTATGTTCTGAAGATTTCATTAACAGTTTGGCGCCCAATTCAACGTTTGATTTATTTTGTAATCAAAGGTTGAAGGATTATCAAGTTCGGTGATGACGACTGGAGAACAAGCTTTGTAAAATACTTAACTACGGCAGAGCGGCCCGAAGATCCTTGGGCAGCAGCTCGTCTGGTCAATCAAGTTGCTCGTTACGTGATGGTCGAGGGTTATTTATACAAAAGAGGGTTTTCATCACCGCTACTTAAATGTGTATCGCGAAAACATGGATGAGAAATTCTCGAGAAAATACACGATGGTATATGTGGGAGTCATACCGCAGGACGGGCATTAGCGCACAGAACTATGAGACAGGGGTATTATTGGCCCACAATGAAAGAAGATGCGATCTCATTTGCGAAAAAATGCCTCAAGTGCCAAATGTTCACTCCCAACATAAACGTTCATCCGCAAGAGATGAAGGCGGTGTATAGCCCGTGGCCATTCGCCAAACGGGGCATTGACATCATCAGACCATTCCCACCAGGGAAAGAGAGTGTGAGGTTCGAGGTGGTTGCCGTGGATTATTACACCAAGTGGGCAGAAGCCGAATCTCTTGTGACAGTGACCCAAGAGAAAATGATCAATTTCGTCTGGAAGAATCTTGTATGCAGATTCAGCATACCTCGATCAATGGTAACAGACAACGGACCATAATTTGATGGAAAGAAAATTCGAGAGTTCTGTAATACTTGAGGAATTAAAAAGTATTACTCGACACCATATTATCCACAGTTAAACGGTTAAGTCGAAGCTATTAACAAAATTATCAAACGAACGTTGAAGCTCTGTTTGACTGAAAAGAAGGGAAGCTGGTCGGAGGAACTCCCGGAGGTGTTGTGGTCATACCGAACGTCATTCAGAACTAGTACTGGTGAAACCCCATTTTCAATGGCGTACGGTACTGAGGCAGTGGTACCAGTTGAACTGCAGAATTCGACGTGGCGCGTTCATATGTACGATGAAGAAGAAAACAATGAAGCCATAAAAATTGAGAAAGTTTTTCTTGAAGAAACACGAGTTGCAGCAGAGCTACGCAATGCAACATACAAACAATATGCCACTCGGTATTACAACTCGCAAGTCCAAAAGAGAAGTTTCCAAGAAGGAGATCTGGTATTACGTAAAATCATGTCCACTCCACCTGGAGTTTTTGGACCTGGATGGGAAGGACCTTTTCGTGTCACGCAAAGTTCGTCTAACGGGACTTGCGAGTTAGAAGACTTAGATGGAGTACCATCACCTTACACTTGGAACGCTGCTCAGCTGAAAAAGTTTTACCAATAAAGGATGTATGATGTAACATTTTGTTATCAACCTACAATAAATGCTATAGACAGCTTGAGAAACATTTTTCAAGAGTTCTAGTGAGTTTAATGTGCTCGAGTGTAGAGCTCCCGTGCTCCTATCGAGTAGCTCTTTGTAGCGACACCTTGGTATTGAGATATCGAGCATGTCCTACATAGGAGTGAAGCATGCTTAATGCAAACTTCTTGGCAATAGGGGTTTGGTATTTAACATCTAACGAGGATCGTGTGTAACAATCCCGAAAGCTTACATTTTACGGGCCAGGATAGCACTTTACACGCTCATTCAATGGACGTAATATACACTCCAAAGGATAGCGTGATGAACACTTCCCGGAACCCGGGATAATGCTTCAAACGCTCATCTAAAGGACGTGGTACATGCTCCAAGCAATAGCGTAACGAATGCTTCCTGGATAATACCCCCGCCCTACGTAAGAGTGCCTCTATTCGTTACAGCTAAAATAGTTATTCGTTACACAGAGCGAAGAAAAGGTACCATAATAAGAACAGGCAAAATACCCGATGGATATAAATGGCATTTCATTAAAGGTTCGACAACGACGAAACATAAACATCAAAATAACATCCTTAACAGAGGAATAAAGAAAGCAGCAAAAAGTAAAAAGCAAAAATCAAAAAGCAAAACTGATGTCTAAAACATGTAAGACATCAGGCAAACTAAAGAAACTCTACTCGGTGGTAGGGGCAACAGCATCAGTAACACTAGTGGGCTGGACCTCAGGAGTGGTCGTCTCATCACCCAGAGGAGTCTGTAAATATGACATGGCAATCTCATCCTCTCCCTCCTGGCAACTCCTTTCAGCAGAGGCTTCATCAGTGTCAGTAGCTCCCGGAGCGAGTGCAGGAGCCTCAGCAATCACATTCACAGCCGAGGCATCCAGAAGAGATCGTATGGGGGGCTGGATAAGAGTATACCCATCGCTAAAGACCCCCAAGTCAAATCCAAAACACGCCAGATCGGCTAGAGGAAGAGGTTGTGCTTTATTCGGTGGGTTGGCTTTGACGAAGTCCAAAAGTGCATTTTTCATCAAGTCAGAAATCTTCAACCCTTTCTCTTCTGGCCTATGGACAACCCGGATGCACTCGCTGTATGAGCAGATGAATCCAAAATTAGACGTATCATGCACCTGCTCCGCCTGGTCGTCCTCGGAGTACATACATTCCACTGTATTTTGAAGTGCAACTTTCTCCCTCTCCAATGCCAGGACCTGATCAACTGTATCAGTATACTCCTGGCACTCTTGGGCTCTTTCAGCCTTCAGACAGGCGATTCCCTCTGTTGCTACTGTCAGCTGTTCGTGAAGATTTCGATTAGCATACTGGAGCTTACGACAATCATCAAGAGCAGCTTTTTTAGAGTCCAGAGTACTCTTGATTTTGAGAGTCGCTTGCTTCAACTCATTCTCTTTCGCCTTGAGAGCCCTATCTTTCTCATCATTCTCCTCGTGGAGCTGCTGAATTGTCCGACCCAGCTCTAAAGCCTGATCAATAGCTCGTTGAAAAACAACGGCAACCGAGCTAGCAAATGTACCGCCGAGAAGCAGGTTGTCACTGAGGGATTGCTGATGGATCACCCTGTCGTTCATCTTACTCCAGGATTGAGAGATGAATTCGGAAACTCTTTGCACCTCTCAGTTAGTAATATCTCCGAAATGTCTCGGAACCCTGGAGCAAGCAATCAGGTGAAGTGAGTCGCAGCGAGTGGAGTGATCACCCGGATGATATCTGAGAAAAATGATCACTGCATAAGTAAAAGATCAAATTTAATGCAGAATAATTAGCAAAAGTAGAGACTCACGCTTCTCTGATCTTACGATCCCAACCGAGATATGTATCATCTCGGTGGAAACCAGGTTCACGTGGAGAAGGTGGAGGTGAGTCACGATGATCTATGGGTCGAGAAGATGAAATTGGACGACTAAATCCCCTAGTTTGTTCTGTCTTGCTTTTCTTCTTCTGTTGACCGGTTTCATCATCGGCATCAGCAGATGTGCCGCCATCTTTCCTCTGTTGCTTTGACTTTCTCTGTGGACTTTTCCAAGTGATAGAAGCAACAGCAGGAGCAGCCGGGGCAGGCGCAGGCACCGGAGGTGCCGGGATCTGAGCTCACCTCTTCTTCCGTAACATTACCATTGAAGACGGTAAGTCCATTTTGCACCTGTTTGATCCGGCACCTAAATCCCGCACTCTTTGACAAAAAGTGTTAAACTTTGGAGGAATGACAATAGTAACTCCTTGATCTACAACAAGTACAGAATAATGTGTCAAAAGACAAGTAGATCAAGATGATAAAAATTTGTAATAATCAAAAGTTTACCTTCCGGAGGCGGAGCTTGAGGAGCAAGATGATGAGGAATGGTAGTCAGTAGAGCTGCGCGTCGACAATGATCGCGTGATAAATGCTCTACCGTATGAAATTTCTCACGACGGGAAGAGGTGTTAGAGAGTGCGTAGATGAATAGATTCCGGATTCCCTTCTGACCCCATCGTGGAAATCTCGGACCTACAAAAAGAAGAAGTTAACATTAGGGAACTTCGGAACAAACAATACACGGAGAAAAATACTTACGTCTCAGTTCCCCGTATTCCTTAGGAGTCCTAATCCTATCTCTAACGCCCGTATAAGAAGTAGAAGCGCGTCAATCCCCACCGATGAAAAAAAATTGTTCTTTCCATCATTTTACTTTGTTCGGGATGCCTTCCACAATCTTCATTCCCGCTCTAGCCTTCAAATAATAGTAGCCATTCCCCTCCTCTTTACATTCTGAGATCATCATCGAATAATGAATCTCAGAAGCCGTAAGCTGATTGTGATACCCTTTCAATCCCATTACCGTCAAATAGCTCAACAAATTCCTCCACCCATTTGGCGTAATCTGAGTAATTGCGAGAATGATGTCCAACAGAAATTGACCAATCACTAGGTGTAGATGAAGTAGAAATCCGGCCTCGAGGATATACAAGTTTATGGCGGTACAACCAGGTGGGGGTCGATCAGCTCGCTCATTAGCACGCGGGACATGCATATGAATGTCAAGTGGAATCCTATATTCATCTCAAGCAACTGTCAGATCATCCACTAAAAGCAGACTGCGGTGTCGAGTTGCCTCGTATCTTATTTTGACATATGGAACAGGTGGAATCCGAGGCCTAATGAATTGATCACCATACCGCTTGAGGTAAACCAGCCAATTTGGTTCTTGAGCAAGTCCCGTCGGAACCATCTGTTAGTGCAATTGTGATGGAGGTTGGTAAATTTGGACCAGCTCCCTCCAAATATCATTTTGCCACTGTCCAGGTCCAAGTTCGAAATCCTCTCTAAGATCGGAGTCGGCATCACCTTGACGAAGATCTGTTGCCTCGGGAACATTAGCAGTCTGATCCCACGCCTCAGAAACCTCCCGGACGGGGCTACTATTCCTAACATCGGATTTGGAGGATTCAGGGTTCGTCCCGAACACATCATGGTAAACTGAACGTACATCAGACTCTGTCTCCTCGTCATCAGTTTCATCATCAACTATAAGTAATCTTCTTTTGGGGGGAGGAAACGAGTGGTTTGACCACGATGAATATTTTGTTCTCGACGAGAAGCTCATAAATCTCTATCGAATAGCTGATGGCGAGCAACGAAACCTGTTTGCCCAGAGCGAGCAACTCCTCTACTGGATGGGTGAATAGCTCGTTATTTTGAGCAGCGAGCAGCTCCACGAGAATGGGGGCGAACAACTCTTTGAGTGTTCCCAGGTGAGCGAGCAGCTCCACCTGCTCGCCCAGGCTAGCGAGCAGCTTACTCAGCTGGGCGAGCAGCTCCTTCGGCATGGCTAACAGCACCACCTGCTCGCCCAAAAAGTCGAGCAGCTTCTTGAGCTTCATCTTCTAGGAGAGCAGCTCTCTCAGCCTCCGTTTCAGCTGCTCACCTCCTCTCTTGAACGATAAAATCCCACTCTCGGGATTCAATTCCGATCGTCACCACACCAGTTCCCCTATTCCTCACCAGATTCGAGTAGTCCCATAAGTCATGAAATGGGGACTCAGACATTGGCTGTTTCTCTGGATTCCACAGCGGCAAGTCATCAGGGGATGAAGGCAATGCCATTTTTTCCGGTGGTGTGCTCCAGAAAAACCAGAAAACCTCAAGTGAAAGGGAGAGAACAAAGTTGAATCCTAAAACTAAAGAGTTGTTAGGATATCTGTGTTAGATGTTTTGATGATATAATAAACCAATCAGTTTGTAATAGGACCAGCTGAACCTGTAGTCAGCTGATGAGTAGTTAGGATTAGATAGGTTCGAGTGAGGGGGAATCTACCTTGCTGCCTAAAAGATCCGAAGCTATCATAGAAGAGAAGACCGGCTGAGACCTTGAGGACTTAGCCGATTTTAGAGGACAGAAGATTTAAGCAGCTGACACTGGAGTATCGAGAGCAGATCATCAGAGGAGTTAACATCAACTGATATCAGAAGAGTCAGATCAGTTGATATCAGAAGAGACAGATCAGCTGACATCAGAAGATTAGCTGATCAGCTGAGAGCATGTCGCAGACAAGACAAAGACCATGGATAAAAGACATATTCAGACGAAGTCAAGAAGACCAGCTGAGGTGCACACCAGCAGACCTGCACATCAGCTGAGGTCCAAGTATCAGCAGACTGATACACCAGCTGAGGAGAAATCTCAGCTGAGGTCTTTTGCTCTGCCCAGATTCTTCGGAATCATTTTAAGGGTTGACTTGCGACATAGAAGGAAGATTCCCAGAATAGAAGATCAATCAATCAAGGGGACAAACTTGATTGATTGTAAATCTCAAAGATTGACGGGAATCAAGATGTAGATTCAATCAATCACAATGATTGATTGAATACGAGATTATAGGATCTCAGATTTCTAGTCCATTACAACGGCTAGTTATTTGACCCTATAAATTAGAGTAACAGTGATAATTTCAGTATCGGATTTACATGCATATTAAGCTAGCCGAAACTCTGTCAGAATTATCACTTGCACTAAAAAACCTCATTCATACTTATTATTTGTAAAAGCTTTGTAGAAGCTGTGAGAAGTCAATTGTGTTTGTAACATTGACAAGTTGTAAGAGAGTAGTACTCTCGAACTGTGTAAGTGAGTAAGTAAGTGAGTTAGTGGAGAGCCCCTCAAGTCCAAGTTGGATTGAGGAGAGTGGATGTAGGACAGTTGGTCCAAACCACTATAAATCCCTTGTGTCTCGTCGAATTTCTTTCTGCTCTTAATTTGTGCACATCACCTAAAACTGATTTTCATTAAAAATGTTTCCGCACTATTCACAGTGCACTACTTTCAAATTCAGACTACCTCAAGTAGTCTGCTGGTTTTCTGAATAAGCAAGATAATTTGAAAAAGGTTTTTGAATCCTTACAAGTCTATTCAACCCCCCCTTCTAGACTTGTTCAAAGGTATTCTTCCCTAAAACCTGCCTTTGGGACCAACAAGTGGTATCAGAGCCGTGTGTCCAAAAGACCACAGCCTGAGAAAGCTTTTGGTGGTCACCTGGACAGATCCCTGAAAATCTATTTTTAGAAAACTGTTTGTGTGCTTTTTATCTAATCACTTGCAGATATGTCTTCCTACAAAAAGAGTGGATCCAAGACGAGGAAGTTGCCAGAGTTCTCCATAGAAGATTATGATTACTGGAATTTCAGAATGGAGAATCACCTTGGAGCCATTCATGATCGAATGCTAGATGTTCTGGAGGAAGGGCCAATCAAGTTTTTCTGGGAAGGAGTAAGTGATGGCAAGACTCCAGAAGCTGAGATCAGCGAAAGAAGGAAGACAGAGAAGAAGAAGAAGAGTGAATTAAATGATGCTGAAAGGAAACTCTTCAACTTAGATCAAGTGACCAGAACAGAGATCATCGAGACTCTCTCCAAAGAATATATAGAGAAAATCAAGACGTGCAAAACCGCTAAGGAGATGTGGGAGGAACTCTCCTTGATGTGTGAAGGGACAGATCAAATCAAAGAGAACAAGCTTCAAGTCGTTCTACATACCTTTGACACATTTAAAATGAAAGCTGATGAAACCATTGATCAGCTGGATATGAGGCTGACAAATATACTGAATAAGTCAAGCTCCTTAGGAAAGGATTACTCTAAGAAAGAGATTAATAACAAAATTTTGAGATCTCTTACTTCAAGATGGAGAGTGAAGGTGACTGTAATTAAAGAGACAAAGAATCTATCTGAGATGAGTCATCATACACTGCTATCTTATCTGAAGGCACATGAGTTCGATATCCAAGAAGAAGACCAAGAAGATGAGACTCCAACTTCATCAGCCACAAAGAATGTCGCTTTCTCTGCTGCAGCTGATAGTCAAGAGAAGTCCTCTACTCCAGAGGACATGAGCTTAAAGGAGCAATTTGATTTGCTGACCAAGAAGTTTGACAAGATGTCAAACAAGTTCCAGAAATATAGATCCCATTGGAAGAAGAATAAGAGTGATTCTTCCAGAAGATACCAGAAATCATCTGATGCCAGAAGACCATCAGATGAACTGGAGACCAGATACAAGTCTCCAGAGAGTAGGAGGGAACCAAGTCCCAGAAGAGGAGGAGATGATGTTTTCTTCACTTGCAACAAGCCAGGACATCTCAGCTATGATTGTCCTCAGGTTACCCCTAGGGAGAGAGAAGAGAAGAGGATCAAGAGAGATCGCAGGTTCGCTGATAAGAGAGCTCTACTGGCAGAGGAGGAGAAGCAGGATATCAGCTCATCCTCATCCTCATCTGATTTTGAATCAGAGGATGATATCTGCCTCATGTCTAAGGTAGAAGAGGTAAATTCTTCTACCCCCTCTGTTAGCTCATCTTGCTCCTCTACCTATTCTATGGAGTCAGATATACACAAGTTGTTATCTGATCTCCAATCCTCCTTAAAAGTTTGTTCTAAGCTGGAAGAGGAGAACACTAGTCTGAAAGCTGAAGTTCTAAGCTTGAGACAAGATCTGGAAAATTATAGACTACCAGTGATATCCTATGACTCACAAGCTAACAAGTCTGCTGACTTAATAGCAAAATGTGAGGAACAGGAGAAGCTGATAGAAAAGCCACTTTCTGAGAATACTGTTTTGAGTGAAGAACATAATCGGCAGACAGCTAAGTTCGATGAACTCTTCAAGCAGAATGAACTGACAATAAAAAATTCACAGCAGCTTCAGCTGAAAGTGAACCAGCTGACTAAGGCAAAGAATGTCGTGTCTGAAATAGCCGAGTCCTCACAAACTGTGAATGACAAAAGGGGTCTTGGTTATCCCAAACCCAAACTACAGAAGAAGAAGAAAGGTGACAGTGGATTAATTAGGGATCCTCGAAAGGGTAAAGGGCCAGCTGAGCCTGCATCTGGATCAGAAGGGCAAAAGAGCAGAGGGACAGAAAAGGTCCCAGCTGGACAGAAGAGATCCAAAGCTCAGAAGTCTGCTGGTGATCTCAAGGTTTCAGCAGAGCAGAAGAGTACTAAAATTCAGAAGCCTGCTGACAACCAACATAAGTCCAAAGCTTAGAATCCCCGAGACCAGAAGAGGAATCCAAGTCATAGCTCAGCTAAGACAAAGAGACCTCAGTAGAATCAGAAGAGGAATGATAAGCCTGGGTCATCTCAGTAGAGTAAACCCAAGCGAAACAGACCTCAGCCCTGGGTTACTTTTAATGTAACCAAAGTAGGCAAGCCTTCACCGGCTAAGGTATATGAGTCATTCGGAGGCTCAAGCCGAAATTATCCTTTTGAGCAGCCCACCTACAAACCTGCTGTTATCACTCATCGCCCAGAAAAGATCCTCTGAGGGAGATGATTTTTGTGGACAAATATGGTAGAAGGTTGAGATCCCCTAAACCTCATAAGGATGATCTCTACCTGTGGATCCAGAAAGTCGATACTAACCAATCAGGACCCAAAGATAGGGTACCTAAAGCCTGAGTTTTAATTTCAGGTAAACTCTAGCCCTATAGAAAGAGGAAAAACCAAGGGCCATGTCTGGTACATTGATAGCGGTTGCTCGAAGCACATGACCTTTGAGAAGCATCTCCTCCAGGACTTTGTTACGCTTGATGGGCCTAGAGTTGTGTTCGGTGACGACAATTTTGGAGTCACCAGAGGAGTAGGCACCCTGCTGATCAAAGGAACAAGGGTTGAAGAAGTCTACTATGTAGAAGGGCTCATGCACAATCTTCTGTCTGTATCCCAATTCTGTGACAAGGGATATTCAGTAAGATTCTCTAAGAACTCTTGTCTTGTTATTAATGATTTAAATGAGCAGGTGCTACTAACTGGCCTCAGAAGAGGTAATATGTATCTTGCAGATTTTGCAAGTTGTCCAGCTGATTCATGTTTAGTTGCTAAAAGCTCATCAGAGATCAGCTGGCTCTGGCACAAAAGACTAGGTCATCTGAACTTCAAGACTTTTAACAAGGTTGCAAGGAAGGGTCTAGTCAGAGGTCTACCAAATGAGGTGTTTGCATCTGAGCAGAAGTGTGATGCCTGTCAGAAAGGGAATCAAACTAAAGCCTCATTCAAAGATGTGCAGAGTACTTCAACATAAAAAGCACTCCAGCTGCTTCATATGGACTTGTTTGGACCAGTTTCATCTATTAGCTTCAGTGGAAGGAAGTACACACTGGTGATTGTTGATGACTATACAAGATTGACTCTGGTAGTGTTCTTGTTCAAGAAGAATGAGACTATGGTCAAGATGTTGGAGTTGTTCCAGAGGATTAAGAAGGAGCTGGACCTCAGCATAGTCAGAATCAGAAGTGATAAAGGTACTGAGTTTCTTAACTCTATTGTTTCTGACTACTGCTGGGACAATGGTATTCAGCATGAGACATCAGCTGCCAGAACACCTCAGTAGAATGGATTAGCTGAGAGAAGAAACAGAAATCTCAAGGAGGCAGCAAGGACTATGTTAGCTGAATATCAGACTCCTCAAAGGTTTTGGGCAGAAGCCATCAACACTGCTTGCTTCATCCAAAATAGGTGTCTACCAGTCAAGAGACATGGGAAGACTCCTTATGAAATGTACAAGGGTAAACTCCTAACCTTTCCTCTGTCCATATTTTTGGGTGTAGGTGTTTCATCCATGACAATGGAAAGACTAAGTTAAAGACTTTTGATGCTAAAGTTGTTGAAGGAATATTCTTAGGATATTCTGGAAGTAGCAAAGCCTATAGAGTCTTTAATAAAGTCTCTCTCTGTGTGGAGGAGACACCCCATGTTGTATTTGATGAATCTATTCATGAGTACAGCAAGGAGAAGCTAGCAGAAGAGGTGGATCAGCTGAATCTGTCAGTCAAGCCATATTTGATTAAGGTAGTGGTACCTAGGATAGAATCAGATTCAGATTCAGATGATGACTCCAAATCAGCTGATAAGCCCTCATCAGCATAAGATGATGGCATATTGACTCCTGACACTAACCAAGGGGGAATATCAGACAAGACCCAAGAGGAGCCGACTATGGCACCTCAAAGGGGCAAGAAGAAGGTGTCTGACTTCCCAGCTGAACAGATTCTAGGAGATCCAAGTGTAGGTGTTCAGACCAGAAGAAAGCTAAACATGGGTGCTCAATTCAGCTGTTATGTGTCTCTGATAGAACCCAAGAATATCCATGAAGCTCTTGAAGATCCAAACTGGATTGTAGCTATGCAAGAGGAGCTAAATCAGTTTGCAAGACAAGAAGTTTGGACTCTAGTGGAGAGGCCCAAACATCAGAAGGTCATAGGCACTAAGTGGGTCTTTAAGAACAAAAAGGATGAAAATGATGTAGTGGTTAGAAACAAGGCAAGGCTAGTAGCCCAGGGGTATTCACAGTCAGAGGGGATTGACTATGATGAGACATTTGCTCATGTGGCAAGACTAGAAGCCATCAGATTGTTTCTGGCCTATGCTGTTTTCAAAGGGTTCAAGGTATATCAGATGGATGTCAAGTCAGCTTTTCTGTTGTGGAACAGCCACCGGGATTTGAGTTTGGGAACAAGGTTTATAGGTTGCAGAAGGCTTTATATGGACTAAAGCAGGCACCTAGAGCTTAGTATGATACTCTATCACAGTTCCTACTGGATAGTGGATTCAGCAAAGGAAGGATAGACAAAACCTTGTTCAGAAAAGAAGATGGAGATGATATCCTCTTAGTGCAGATCTATGTGGATGATATCATCTTCGGCTCTCCCAACAAACAAATGTGTGATCAGTTTAGCAAGCTGATGACCAGCAAGTTTGAAATGTCCATGATGGGGGAGATGACTTACTTCCTTGGACTGCAGGTGAAGCAAATGTCCAATGGAACTTTCATTAGCCAAGCTAAGTATGCCAAGAATTTGATAGAAAAATTTGGAATCAGTAGTAGCAGAGAAGCTAAGACTCCTATGATGGCAAACTTTAGCATGGATCCAGATGAGGCTGGTGAGAAAGTGGATCAGACACAATATAGAGGACTTATTGGTTCTCTGCTGTATCTCACTGCCAGCAGACCTGATATCAGCTTTGCAGTAGGGGTATGTGCAAGGTTTCAGGCAAATCCTAAGAAATCTCATCTGGAAGCAGCAAAGAAGATTGTTAAGTATTTGAAGGGTACTTACAATCTAGGCCTCTGGTACCCAGCTGATGAAAACTTTCAGCTGAGTGGGTATTCAGACTCTGACTATGGAGGGTGCAAGATTGATAGGAAATCAACCTCTGGCACATGTCAGTTTCTGGGAAGTAAGCTGATATCTTTATTCTCCAAGAAGCAGACTTTAGTAGCTACTTCTACAACAGAGGCAGAGTACATGGCTGCTGGTAGCTGCTATTCTCAGCTGCTTTGGATCAGAGAACAGCTGAGGGACTACCATGTGATCACAGAAGAGATACCCATCTTCTGTGACAGCACAAGTGCAATAACCATTACTCAGAATCCAGTTCTCCATTCCAGATGTAAACACGTGGACATAAGACATCATTTTCTTCGAGATCATGCTGAGAAGGGAGATATCAGGATGGAGAAGATTCATACGGAGAAGCAGAGAGCAGATGTGCTTACCAAACCTTTAGCAGAGGTAAGATTCAGAGAATTAGTAGCAGAGTTAGGAATGATAGATGGAGGTGCAGTTATCTAGAAAGGAAGTTTTTGGGTAAATGGGTAGTCAGCTGGTATCCAGCTGAGGACTATTCTACTGAAGTAATCAGCTGATCTGGTATGTCTTCTTATTCTTTCCTTTCTTTTCTCTATCTTGTTATGTCTAACTTGATACAGGGATAAGTTATGAAAGTCAGACAAGGCCACCTTGCTTCAACTGGTCCATGTTAGCTGATTATATAGACCCAGATGAGCAGAGAAGATTTTCATGAAGATTATTCTTATCAGCTGACCTTGCCACATCAAATTCTTGATAAGTATTTCTATATTCTTCATGTCGGTTTTAAAATTTCTTTTTTATATAAAATCTTTTCAAAAATTAATAAATCCCGTATTTCTAAAAATAATTTTAGAAAATTGGCAATCAAATCTTTTCTCTTACGAAAATTTGGGGATTTATTACCTTTTTCAAAATAAGGTGTTAGTTGTAATTAATTTCTCACCGCCTAAAATTTCTCAAAAAGCTTTTTCATCATTACCTTATCCAAAAAGGCGAATCTTTTGGCTGTCAAAACCTTTCGAAACCCTGACACCCACGCATCACCTCTAAAATTCTCAAAGGTAATCTAATCTGGACCTTTGATTTGTGTGATGCAAAATACAAATCTACGATCAAAATTGATCGGTTTTAATTTTGGAAAAACTGTTCATCTTCCTCGATTCCTATATATACCCCTTTAACCTCTTTCTGAAAACCTTCTGCTCCTAAATCTTTTTTCTCTTAGTATTCCTGCATATTATTCTCTGTGCACTTAATCTCTGTTTTGAAGGTATGACATCTAAAGCTATGCAAAAGATGTTCAAGGAAAAGATGTACGCAGAGATGTGTGTCGATTTCGACACGACTAGGGTTCCAGAGATTCGAGAAATCCTAAACCTTCTTCAACATCACAATCTCCGAACCTTTACCTCCATGACCCCCCCTGACCATAAAACCCTAAACTTCTACGCCTTTCAATTCCTTCTCAAGGTCCAGTTTAGTTCAAACTCCATAGGCTCCTTGGTTGATGGAAAAGCTGTTGTTATTTCCAAGGATGCCATTGCTAATCTTTTTGGCCTATCCTCCTCTGGTGTTCAACCACACAAATACAAAGAAGCCGACTACCTGGACACTTTAAAGATTATGGCCAGGAAGAGTCATAGGGATACCACCACAAATCTGAAGAAGTCTATGTTGAGGAGATGATTCCGGTTTTTTATGGATGTGGTGACCAAGGTTATTTTAGCAGAACAGGGGAGTTTGGACACCATTACCAAACTTCGCTTGAGCGTGGCCCGCACGATCCTTGATGGGGTGCGAGCAGACTGGGTGAGTCTGCTATGGTTCCGCTTGGAACAGGAGTCAAAGAGATGTGTTGCGAAGGAAGTGGCTGGACAACAGGTTTACAGTTTCAAGTTGAAGTGCTCCATGGCTACCAAGAATACTATAATCTTGGATCATCTGCTGCCCCAACACAAGTGGGATGACGATTGGGTTGTTGAGTACAACCACACCAAGTTTCTGAGGGGAAGTAACTTGGATGTCATTGGGCCAGCTGACTCAGATTCCAGAGTTGATCCAGTTGCTGCTGCCCCTAGTCCTTCTGCTGGTCATGGAAAGAAGCAGAAGAGGAAGGCTTCAAAGCCTGCTGGAGGGGGGAGAATGAAGAAATCCAAGAAAGAAACTACTCCTGTTTAAAGGAAGCTCTCCTTTGATTCTGATGATGATGATGATACTGCATCTCTGAGCAGTCTGAAGGAGAAGAAAGCTTCAGCAGAGAAGGCTACTCTGCTGGTCGGTGAACCTTCTGATGCAGAAGAGGAGGAAGCTTATGAAGAATCAGCTGAGAGAGCTGGTTCAGATGAGGATTCTGCCTCTGGCTCTGATGGAGGGGAAGAAGAGTCAAAAGAAAGGGAATCAGCTGAGCCTTCAGTTGCTGAGATAGAGATTCTACATTCCTCTGAAGATGCTCCATCAGCACATACACCATTTGCTGCCTCACCCATCAGGTCAGCTCATTCCTCTCCCTTATCTGATCCTTCATCTTCACAAATCCCAGCCGGCAATGAACCAGAGAAGATAGCTACCTCTGGTGATCCTTCAGCTATTCCCAAACCCTCTCACCCTGAACCCATTACTCTTGAATCCCCCAACTCCCCCACAGAAATGGCCGAACAAGCTCGCCTATCTCACCATCGTTCAAAGGGGCCTCTTGAACGAGGGATGATCATAACCGCCCTAGCCCACATATCCCTTTACATCCCAGAACTCAACCCATACCCTGCCTATCAAGACATTCTTGCTGATGGTCTTGCCTGGGCACAAGCACGAGAAGGGCCAGTTACCTTCTTTCTGGAACTGATAAAGGAGATGGGGGAAGCAGCATTTTCTGAGTGGGAAGAAATCTTGATGGATGCCTTGGAGGTTAAGGCACCATCCCAGCTGACATCCCCTGAAGGGTTAAGGAAGGTTGCTCGTGCTTTATTGCTTAAGGATGGGGTTGCGCTGGATTGCCCAGAAATAGCTGAGTCTGAGTTCATCCCTCCGGCAGCAAACTTTGAGATCACCCCAGCTGATCAGGTAACCCCTACACTTTTAGGTCAGCTTAAAAATTATTTCGATGATCACATCAGGGAGGTCAAAGCCACTCTTTTGGCTGCCAAGTCTGCTGCCCCCTCTCTGATTGAAAAACAAGTTCATCAAGTTCTACTGGATCATCGAAATAAGTTGAAAGAAGCTATGGAGGACAGCTTATATGCCACCATGATAGAGTTTTTCAACACTCTACAGAATTTCAAGTCAACTGCCAGGGCATTTTGTGATGATGCTTCTGCTTCCCTCTCAGCTGAATCTGAGAGATTCAGACTGGTCTCTGAAAGGTTGGAAAGTCAAATTGCTGAAGGTAAAAATGGTCAGGAGGACCTAAAAGCCATTGTGGATAAACTTTCTACTTCTCTACCCTCTACTTCGATGATTGATGATATCAAAAAGGGGAAAGAGAAGAACTCAGCTGCTATTGCTGCTCTGCAATCTGAGATGGCCTCTCTGAGAGCTCTACTGGTAGATAACCATGGTGTTCTATCTGCTAGAGTAGAAAATGTTGAAGATTATATCAATACAAGAAAGGTTGCAGCTCAGAAGACTCAGGAGCTGAGAGATCAGAAGATAGTTGAGGCCTTGCAGAGGCAAGAAGTGGTTGCTGAGGAGAGAGAGAAAAAGAAAAGGATTATGAATACTGAACTGGATGAGAAGCTGGCTAAGGAGTTGCAGCTAGCTGAAAAGGAGACTCCAGAAGAGAGGAGGAAGAGGCAAGAAAGGGAAATGAATGATGAGCTTGAGAGGCGATACCAGATGAAGTTGAAGAAGCAAGGGAAAGCAGTCTCTCAGGGTAGCAGGACTAGAAGTGGAAAATACATTCGAGATCCAAATGAGCCTTTGGTTGACGGACCAATTGATATGTTCTACAATCAATTGTCTGATGAGCTGGTGGATCTTTGGAAAACCATTAAAGCTAAGACCATGATCCACTTCTATGTTCTCAGAGGAGAAGATACCCGAGGAGAAAGAGAAAAGAATGTTGAATTCAGAAACTGGTTGAAGGAGACCTTCCCGAAATTCTTCAGAGCTATTACGGATGAAATGCTTAAGGTGGAAGTTCAGCCAGAGTTGCCTGAGATAGATTATCTTCCAACCCCAACTAATGAGAGTGGGAAGATAGACTGGGTGGAAATCAGGAAGTATTAGTTGCAGATTACCCAACTCTTTTCTCAACTCTCTGACAACTCTCTGCCAGCTCTGAAGGAGATAGAGAAGAGATTCCTTGACTGGATGCAAGTTCCTCTCAACAGCAGAAGACCTCTCCTCATGTAATAGTCCAGCTGAATCACCTGAGGTTTAGGTACTTTCTTTCTGATTGTACTCTCTCTTTTGATTTAATAAAGCTTTATGATTCCAGACAACTTCTTGTTGTCAGCTGCACTTTTTATTCCGTCTAAAGATCTTATTTAAAGATTTTCTTTTCTGTCCTGTGATGATCTTAATTTTGATTGAATATGCTTATCTGTTGAGATCAGCTGAGTTGGTTTTGATATCATCAAAAAGGGGGAACTTGTTAGGATATCTGTGTTAGATGTTTTGATGATATAATAAACCAATCAGTTTGTAATAGGACCAGCTGAACCTGTTAGTCAGCTGATGAGTAGTTAGGATTAGATAGGTTCGAGTGAGGGGGAATCTACCTTGCTGCGTAGAAGATCTGAAGCAATCATAGAAGAGAAGACCGACTGAGACCTTGAGGACTTAGCCGATTTTAGAGGATAGAAGATTTAAGCAGCTGACACTGGAGTATTGAGAGCAGATCATCAGAGGAGTTAACATCAACTGATATCAGAAGAGTCAGATCAGTTGATATCAGAAGAGACAGATCAGCTGGCATCAGAAGATCAACTGATCAGCTGAGAGCATGTCGCAGACAAGACAAAGACCATGGATAAAAGACATATTCAGACGAAGTCAAGAAGACCAGTTGAGGTGCACACCAGCATACCTGCACATCAGCTGAGGTCCAAGTATCAGCAGACTGATACACCAGCTGAGGAGACAGATCAGCTGAGGTCTTGTGCTCAGCCTAGATTCTTCAGAATCATTTTAAAGGTTGACTTGCGACATAGAAGGAAGATTCCTAGAATAGAAGATCAATTAATCAAGGGGACAAACTTGATTGAATGTAAATCGCAAAGATTGACGGGAATCAAGATGAAGATTCAATCAATCACAATGATTGATTGAATACGAGATTATAGGATCTCAAATTTCTAGTCCATTACAACGGCTAGTTATTTGACCCTATAAATTAGAATAACATTGATAATTTCAGTATCGGATTTACACGCATATTAAGCTAGCCGAAACTCTATCAGAATTATCACTTGCACTCAAAAACCTCATTCATACTTACTATTTGTAAAAGCTTTGTAGAAGCTGTGAGAAGTCAATTGCGTTTGTAGCATTGACAAGTTGTAAGAGAGTAGTACTCTCGAACTGTGTAAGTGAGTAAGTAAGTGATTTAGTGGAGAGCCCCTCAAGTCCAAGTTGGATTGAGGAGAGTGGATGTAGGACAGTTGGTCCGAACCATTATAAATCCCTTGTGTCTCGTCGTATTTCTTTCTGCTCTTAATTTGTGCACATCACCTAAAACTGATTTTCATTAAAAATGTTTCCGCACTATTCACAGCGCAATACTTTCAAATTCAGACTACCTCAAGTAGTCTGCTGGTTTTCTGAATAAGCAAGATAATTTGAAAAAGGTTTTTGAATCCTTACAAGTCTATTCAACCCCCCCTTCTAGACTTGTTCATAGGTATTCTTCCCTAAAACCTGCCTTTGGGACCAACAAGAGTTGAACTTGAAATTGATCTCCGACAAAGAACCAAACCCAATCAATTCAAGTGGAAAATCAGACGCGACAGTTATCGGCCAAAAGCAAGGATTCCGGTCGAATGTTGATCGGAAATCAGAAAAGGGAAAACGAAAAGAAAAGAAGAACGAATAAACTACCTTCGTTAGTAATTTGCATGGCTTAAAGTTTGTCGGAAAGATGATCGAAAGATATGCGCCGGAATTTGCTTAGAGAAACGATCAAAGAAGGAAATGAAAAATATTTATATGAAGGAGACGAGCCCTTATCTGCAATTATCCAAGGACTAAAGTGCAAATTTTTAAAAGTTAAAAAAGTGACATGCGGAATAAGGAAAAATGGTTCGTATTCCACGCCTAGAAATCCGCGTAATCGACGAACAGCTCACCTGCTTGCTTAATGAGCTGTTTGCCACCTCAAACTCGCATAAAGCGGCAAACAACTTACCTGGTCGCTTCATGTGTTGTTCGCCAATTCAGTCCAAGAGGTACTCGCCACCTTCAAAATCAAGCAACTGATCGCCAATTCCAGCTACGCGATCACACACTAACCTTGTTTTTAGTATTTTTTACATCATTTGAACATGGTTATTTGGGAGTACACCCTGGTATCTCTTTTTTCCTACGAACAGTTTATCCACAAGGGTGGTTTACGGCTAGGTTTTTAATGAGGCCACGGGGGTTCTCCAATCTATTCATGTTCCAGATGATTGCAGGTTAAATTAAGCCCGAATTACTTCCTAACTATGAAGAACTTCCGTAAAGATCCAGATAGCTTGATAATTGTTATTCGTCTAAAGACTCAAACAAATATCAAGCTAGGGGGCAACTGTTGATAAAATAACCTAATCCAGATGTTCAAGGAAGCAATTAACGTATTCCCGGATGACGTGTCTTAAAGATAATCAATCAAATGAAAAGAGATCACTAAAAGGAGGTGTGGATGCAGCTACATCATGCATGGATCAACAAAGAAAGAAGAAAACTTCACGAAGAACAAGAAATAGGAGAGCAGCAGTACAAATTGAAGCGAGGCCAGTAGCTCACCTGCTCTCCCAACTAGCTGCTCGCCTCCTAGAGTGCCGTTTAACTAGTTGCTCGCCACTCTTGAAGATGATCGTCAGCGTTCCATTTTGATTATTTTTGGTCAATTTTCTGTTGTAATTATCTTGTTTTGCATGCGCAGGACACGTGTAAGCTTGTTAGAAAGCGTGGCACTTCACCTGCCACCACCTGCTTGTAAAAACACCTATAAATAGGCCTCATTTTTAGAAATAGAACAAATTTTCACTGCTTTAACGAAGTTATGTCGAAATCTTTCCAGAATATTCAACTTGCAATTCCAATATGCTTAATTCGATCCGCTTTTAATGGAATCACGCTTGGAAGCCACATATAAACCTATGTTCTAAAGATTTCATTAACATTGCTTAGGAAGATTTTAGTGTTTCTTTGATGCTTTAGACCTTGTGCATAGATGGATGATTCATTTTTGTTTGATATGTTGCCATTGTTGCTAGCCTAGATTGATGGATGCATGAGATATGCTTATGATTGTGTGGATGATGTTGAGAATGCATTTTAGGTGTAGTGGATTTATCATTTGATTCTTGTCTTGTTTAGATTGTAGTTGATTTTATGATGTTTGATACATTGATGATATGAGCATTTTTTATATGATATAAGTCTTGATCACCTATACCCGTGAGGTTTGAGCCATTTTTATGCCCGTTTCAATCTTGAACGAATGATATTTTTGTTGATGTGAGTTCCACACATGTGCATGTTACTCTAGAACTTGACTTGAGTCTTGTTCGATATTTTGTATATGTTCAATACAATTATTGTGTATGTGTATTAATCAATATTTTATTTAATTCTTGTAACAGATGTCTGGCTCTGATCCAAATCTCAGTGGGGGTGTGGTTTCTTAAGCCGCATTTGCGGACGATCATCTTTTAGGACTCAGAGTCCGGAAGTGTCTAGTCCACAATAGACTGGACACTCAGTGCCGATGCTGACTATACTGGCACCAAATATATCTCCAGCTGAGTCGGCAATGGAGAAGGATCACTCGATGACAAATGATAACTATGCTAATCATGCTCCACGTCTAAATAATTTGTATATCTACTTTTATCAGGATGTGTAGGTTACATTTTTATTACTCTAAATATCAAGTCAATATTAGTAATATATGTGTTTAGTGCAATACTAATATTATATATTAATTTTAATTTCAGGTTGATGCCATCAAACAATATCTCCAGAGTCATTAGAAATATCATATCGAGGTACATGGTGTTTTGTTCATATACTTTCAATCGGATATCCTGTGGTAGAAAACAAGAGTACTGGAACACATTTCAGGTATGTGTTTTTTAATTTCATTTAATTAAATATACTCCCTCAGTCCCGCTATAAGTTGCTCGTTGCTTTTGGGCACACGAATTAAGGTAAAAGTGAAAAAATATAAATAGTGTGATGGAAAAAGTGAAAAAATATAAGTGATGTGATGGAAAAAGTGAAAAAGTATAAGTGATGTGATGGAGAAAAGTGAAAAAATAATGGAAATAGTGTAAAAAGTATTGAAAATAATAATAAAGAAGTGAATAGTAGTTTCCAAAAAGGTAAAAAAGCAATGAGCAACATATAGTGGGACAGACGAAAATGGCAACATGAGCAACTTATAGTGGGACGGAAGGAGTAGCATAATGTAGAAATTAATGTAATGTTATTATTATTTTTTCTTAGAGGGAAACCTACTGGGATCTGGACGTCACTAATTCCACTAGGGTGTATGAGATATTTATCCATAGGGTAAGAGAACGATATCCTGATCTACTAAACTACTGGAAAAGATGGAACAAAGTAGATGGAAGGGTACCACCGTGGGATAAAGCAATATGAAATGCACTGTGTGCATATTGGGAGCTTCCCAAAGTGAAAGCTAAGAGCGAACAGTGCAAGAAAAACCGACTATCTCAACTTGGAGGATCAGGTGGGATAGCGAAACATAAAGGTGGAGCAAAAGGAGCCGCTCAATGGAGCGAAGAATATGTAAGTAAACTAAATATCGATATAATGTGTGGATTTTTACATATATGAATACATACATATTAATTAACATATATATTCAAAATAAAGGAGAAAAAGCACGGACACCCACCTACAAATTGGGAAATCATGCAGCATTTCCACCACCTTGGTGAAGGACAGTATACATATGGACACATATTTTCTTTACATTATATATATATTATCAAAACATAATTAGATGATAATTGATTTATTTTATTATTTAATTAATAAATTTCATATGTACAGCATGAAGTGCAGAATGCGGCTAATGAAGTAGAACCGACCTCAGACGATGGAGCATCACCAATGGATATCTCTCAGGTGTACGTCCAAAAAGTAGAGAAGCAACATGGAAAGATTAAAGGTCTCGGTCAGCTGGGTAGGACGAGAGACGTTACATCTGGGTCAGGTTTGACATCTCGTGGTACATTTATTGGAAGTTATAGTCAGGTTGATGTCGATCGTATAGTTGCACACGAGAGTGAGTCAAGACAAAAGGAAGTACATGAAGTGCAAGCAAAAGTAGATCATCTTGAAAAGATGTTGACCATGTTTATGTCGGGCGCTCTGGGAAACTTACCAACCGGTACTACTTTCCCCCATTATCATCCCAAGACTCTCCCTCCGACCGGTAGGCATAATTATCCCCCTCATGTTCCTACTCTCAGTTGTCAGCATCGCTCTCGACCTACTGGTAGTGATCTTCATAGCCCTCATTCTCCCAGTCATCGCCTCGATCTCCCGGTATTTATTATCCCATTTTTTTAGATGGTCGTCATCCCCCAACTCATCCCCACAGTACTGATTATCATCCTTCTCCAGATGATGGTCACTATTCCCCTTCCTATCAAGGTATACATCACCGATATAATAATGATGATGATGATGATGGTGATGATGATGATATGTGTGACTGATTGATGGTATGTGATGATGATATATGTTTGAGACTTTTGTGATTTGTTTAGAGTTTCTGAATATTTCTTAGAGATGATCGAATTTTCAAGTGTTATATTTATGTTTGAGACAATGACTATTATATTAGATCTCTATTATCGAATATTATATTTTGGCTCTCTACGTTATTATTATAATTTAAGAAATGTGATTATTTCATAATTTTATGAAGAATATTGAAAACGATAAAAACATGTGTATATACGTGTAAATAAAAATAGTGAAAAAGATTACAAATGTGATCAATCTATATCTTTATAGAGAATATTTTGTTAGAACAATAATAAAAATATGTATGTATGTCCTCGTATTAATAAATAGTGAAAAAATTATACATATAACTATTTTATGATTTTATTAAAATGTCAAGAAATGTTGATTAGGGTTATAATTGCATCTTTTTGCATCCATTTTTATATGGTTTTGATGTGCTTATGTTCATATTTGACCCTAATATGTTATACATTGTGCATTTAACCCTTTTTGGCTAGAAAGTTGTGATTATAGGTGAAAACAAGCCAAACGAGGAAGAAATGAGCAAGATCGAAAAAAGTCCTAAATTCTGGAGTTGAGCCAATTGGTGCAATTGATGTTCCATGTTGAAGATCTTGAAGAGAGGGTCGCAACACAAAAAGAATCGAGTCAATCGGAGTTATAGAACTCAAGATATGACAAAAACGAGGAAGTCGCGTATCCTTCAACTCGGCAGCACATACCTTCAACTCGACAGCACATGACTTGAAGTCGCGCACCCAGATACTGACTCGGCAGCCCCTTCACCACGTACGTGGACGTGCGAGTGTGGCCGGCAGGCGGCAAGCTTGTGATCGGCAGGAATGCAACTCGCTCGACCAAGCTGTCGATCCAGGTCGGCAGCAGGTCAGAAACTCGGATTTTCAGGGCTATTTTCGTATTTTCACGCGTTTTAATGAAGGGAACTTTGGACTAAACATTGTGGGAACTATAAATACTCAAGGATCAGATTCTCAAACGAACTTGTCATCATAATTCATTAGTTAGATCATTAGGTAGTTTTAGAGAGAGAGAGATTAGAGGTTACCAGTGGGTTCTTAGTTAGATTTCAATATTCTTTCTACCATAACTTTTGATCTAGCCATTAGATCTTTAATCCATTTTTTCCATTGTAATCTCCATTGAATTTCCTACATTTCTACAGTTTGATTTATGTTTTTGAGCTTTGGATCAAGACTTAGCAAATTGGAGGTTTGTAGCTTGTATTTCAATTCATCTACTATTGGTAAGTTTTCATTCAATTCTCTTAGTTTAGTTCTTAATCATGATGTTTAGAATGTTGATTGTTGATTTTCATTTTTAATTAGCCATGGGCTAATTTCCTTATGCATGGTTGTATGAATACTATGGTGAATTTAATCTCTTGTTAATCCTATGCATGAATTAGTGATCTTGATGGATTAATTCTCTTATTAATGATTTGTATGAATGCTTGGGATGTTTAATTGAAATGTATGGCTTATATGGTTAGCAATGAAATGAGAATTGAGCTATAAGAACTTTATGCATACCAAGTGTTTGATATTTGGCTTGTATGACCAATGAGAATTGCATATTAGCCTTGACCTCTTAATTAGAGTGTTAGGAGTTGTAGAGAGATCTAGACACCTAATAGAGCCCTTACATTGTGTTGTAGAGAGATCTAGACTCTAGTTGGCTTGACTAAGACACCAAGAGATCTTTTGCATGCTAGGATGAATAGGATACTAGAGGAACCATAGTAGGATTACTTCCATGTACACTTCACAATTGCTCACTTCTTTGAGGTGATAGTTAGGATTACTGTTTCTTGTTTGATTTAGTAGATAGAATCCATGATCCTTTCTTTGTTTTCCTAGCTATCCACCTTTGTAGACATTCAATGATTGATTGATATCGCATCGTTTCCCTGTGTTCGATATTTTAACTTGGTTAACTTGCCACGACAACAACGACCACGTACACTTGCGTGTGACACAATTTTGGCAAACAAGTTTTTGGCGTTGTTGCCGGGGAGAGGGCTAGTTTGTTTGGTTGTTCGATTTTGTTCTTTTATTTTCGATTTTTGCACTTTTATGTGAGAGTTTTGATACTATGTTTATATGTCTTTTCTTAGTTTTCTTTGTTTTGCTTTAACTCTTCTTGGTGAGTGTTGATACTTGCTTATTTTTGTAGGAGTGAGCTCAATTGAGATGGACGAATACTACCATTACTCGTATTCTCCATAATATCTATATTCTCCTAATTGTTATATGTATCAACCTCACCCATATCAACCACCACCTCCATACGAAATTCCTTATCCTCCTAATCCTTACTCATATAAAGATTCCTACACTTTATCCTCTCCTATTCCTCTAAATCATGAAGAAGTTCTTCTAAGCCATATTAATGATACTCTAGTTTACATCTTAAATCAACTTGAAGAAATTCAAGAAGAGTATAAGAGAAGACTTGAGGAAACTAATGAGAAGTTTGATGAAATGTTCAAATCTCGAGGAGATCAAATTAAGAGCTTGGAGCTCCAATTGGAGTAATTGACCAAACAAGCCCAAGAGATTTGTGAAGAAAAGTTGGAGGATGAAGATGGGGGTAATTTAGATGATTCAAGAGGAGGAAAGGAAGATGATCAAGAAGAGGAAGATAAATGTCCACTCATGGACTTGAGCTTAATTGAAGAAAAACAACAAATTGAAGTGGAAGAGGAGCCTACAATTAAAATGAGCATTTCTCTACACTTAGACTCTTCTACTTGTGCTATATTTGATCATGTTGTTTATTGTGAATTTGTCTTGGCTCTTGATAGATTTGATTATAATGTTGAGTTAAGAACTTTCTTGAACATTTTTGATAATCGGAAATAGGGGTGGATTGGTATGATGAGAAAAGATGAAGAAAAATTTTCTTGGGCTTATAAATTCAAATTGAAAAGGAAAGTAGGGGTATGGGGTAGAAATCCTACATGTTTCCTTGATTTGAAACTTTGAGATTAGAGTGGGATGGCAAGAATGACAAATATCCTTGGCCATTTAGCTATAATTGGTGTCGTCCGGCTAGGGGACGTTAAATCGAAGTGCTAGATGGGAGGCAACCCATCTGTATCCTTGATTTCTTTTAATTGTTAGTTTTAGTTTTTATTTGATTGATTTTTGTGTTGGAATGGAAGCATGAGTGCTAATTGGTATGTTGGTCATTTTCTTGTGATCATTGCTTGTTAATTGTGAGCTTATATGATTAGGAAGAGTTTGAGGAGTAAATTTTTGGTATAATCTTGATGAATACTTGGTTTTTGAGTTGAGAGTTTGTAATTCATTGATTTAATGTGCTAGTAAATTTTAATTTACCACTTTTCCAAACTTTATTAGGATTTATAATCTGAAAAAGTTTGGGGGTGTGTACGTGTTAAATTCTCAATTTGCTACCATATTTGATTCATATTTGATTGATATTCATGATATATTTTGAGTATTAAGTGGAGTTGTGTAGGAAAATTACAAGAAAAAGGGTAAAAATTGAAAATTTTCGATGTGGGAAATTGAAGTCCCAGGTTGGCAGCACATACACTTGTGCTCGGCAGGACCTAAGCTGAAGTCGAGCGCCTGAGCACTGACTCGGCAGGCCCAGGGTAAGCGTGGTCGGCTGGCGGCAAGAAGGAGCGCGGCAGACTGGGATTCCGCGCGACCAAGCTGCCGAGCAGCTTGGTCGGCAGCGAGCATACTGGTGGTCGCGCGACGTATGTGGATTTTTGATTTTTGACCAATTTGGGTCAAACTTTGAACACAATTTCCAAGGGTAACCCACTAACTCTCTACACCTTTTAATACCCTCTTACACACACAAACACACACTTAAACTCAAAGTTCTTGTTCACCTCTCTCTCAAAATTTTAGAACAAGAAGAAAGAAGAGGAAAATTCTTCATCTCAAATTTTATTTCTCCTCTTACTAATTCCTTCCACAGGTATGTTCCTTTCACTCTCCTCTATCTATTTCTTACATTTTTGAAGTGATTCCATGGTTACATTGTCTAGAATTAGAAATATAATTTCTAGGGTTCTTGAGCATGAAATTGGGGATTTTTTATTCTAGAATTATTTTTATGCAATTGATGATGGAATTATGCTATATTGTTGATGGGTAATCCATTAGGAACCCAATTGCATGCTAATTTTGAGTATTTTGAGCTTAATTGATGTTTGAAATTTTTGGGGTAGGTATAGAGATGAATTTTGGGAAATTTTGTGCAAAAAAATTGGATTTTCATGATAATGTTGTGCTAATTGTCAATAGCTAAGAGTATATTGATGTTAGGATGAGTTAATGATATTGATTCACCTATGATTTTTACTTACTTGAGATTTCATTGATAAATGACGTTGGCATAACTATGAGTTGCATGATTTTCTTGATTCTTAGATAAGACCCATTATGTTCAAACTATTGTATTTAGTGAATGAAGATTGATAAGGACTTGAGTTTCTTGTTCTTCTTTTGCTCATGGATAGTATTTTTCCTAATGCTTACCATTTTTATAGGCCACGTCTAAGAGAAGTAAAGGAAGAGCTTCGAGTTCAAGAATGAATGAAGGTAAAAATGAGAATGAGAATGATAGTGGGTTAGAAGAAGAATGTTATGAAATTTGTAATGACAAACCTTCCCGGTTCGGATTCTTTTTCGGAGTCAATGTAACTTTTTATATTAAGTTTGGGAGATTTGTCAATATGGAGTTCCACAGCGCAAGGTATTTTCTTAAGAAAACTACTGAGTTCCTAAAATTTGGAAAGGAGGTTGAGGATCTTTTTAGAAATGTCGGGTGGAGTGGGTTGCTAAGCATCCACGATAATTCGTACAAAAAGCTTAATATCGAGTTTCTTAGCACCTTGCAAATCAAGAAGGAAAGTGGTATTCCTACTCGGATTTACTTCCAGAATGACAACAAATCCCACTCATTGACTATTCAAGAGGTGAACCGAATCTTTGGATGTGAAGAAGATGCTCAGCAAAGCAACTTCTATAACAAAGAAGAGTTTGTGAAAGACCAAGCCTTGTGGAAAGCTATTGTGAACGATGTTGACATAGTGTTCAGAGCCCAACACTCGAAAGCAACTCAAATCGCTAATCCCATTTTCACTTATGTGCAAAAGATCCTAGCGAATACGATTTTTGCTAGGAATGATACGGAGGAAGTGCAACATGAGGAACTCTACATCCTCTTCTCAATGACTACGGGATTAAAGGCTAACTTTGGAGCCTACTTTTTCACGAATCTATCCCATCTTTACTCTAAAGGTGATTGCGCATATGGAGGAATGATAACCCACTTAGCTAGGAGAGTTGGATAGGAATCGAGTGAAATTGGGAAGGAGTTCTCATATCTCGATCCAAACTACTTGTTGAGATCGAATATTCTCATAAAGTAAGGAAGAACTCATTGTATCATTGGCTCACCATGTTTGGAGTGGCCATATCCACTTGTGGATTATGAGACCCTCACTATAAAGAATGAGGTGAATTGGAGATTGAGCAGCTCGTTACATTTTAAGATTGCAATGAAGTTCCATGAAGGGAAGCAAATGGTGAGGAGAGCAAAGGGAGAGAGTAGCACAAGAGGAGGATCTAATGAAGAGCAAGTGGGAAAAGAAGAGGAGGATAGAAGACAGAGTGTTGATGAGTTGGGTCAAGAGTTTCAAACTCTTGCAACTGATGTAGCCGCTTTTAGGACTGATTTTTCCACTCTTAGGCAGGAGGTGAATATTCTTAGGGAAGGCCAGTTTGCCCTTCGATCTGACGTGACAGCAATTCGTGCTGATGTGTCCTCCATTTGCACAATTATAGCGGAGATTCAAGAGACTCAGAAGATGATGATGGATTGGAGTATGGGGGGAGAGACATTTCACTCATCCACGTTATCCTCCTCAGTGATGTGTAAAAACGTCATGAGGAAGGGTAACAATCTTTTATCCCTATCTTGCTTCTATTTCAAATTCTTAGTTTTATTCGTTTTGTTTTGAGTTTGGTTAATGATTGTGGGATTTGTAGGTAGTTTTATCTTTTGGTATTTGCTTTGTGATGGATGATATTTTGACTTGGAATTTTGATGATTGTTTTAGTATTGTGCTTTATTGTGCATTGCATGATCTTGTCTCCACTTGTTTGCCAAACTTTTTAGACCCTTGGTCCAAAAAAGTTTGGGAGGTGTGATCGTTTCGTCATTCTCATTGCAATGCTATTTTTAGATTGATTTTGGAAGTATTCCTATGCTTTGATGCCTATTGTGTTGATGAGGCCTTGTTTTGCTTGTTAATTTTGAGATATTGTTGTTTGATTTTGAGTAGTGAATGCATGAGATATGTGTATTGCTGTGTGGATGAGTTGAAAGTCATGATAGGTGTAATGATCTTGTATTTGATTCTATGATTCTTGAAATTTCGATGATATGAGCATTTTGATATGATATGAGTCTTGATCACCTATACCAGTGGGTTTTGAGCTTTTGATGCCCGTTTCAATTTTAAACGGATGATATTCTTTGATGTGAGTTCCACACACATACATAATACTCTAGAACTTGGCTTTGGTCTTGTTTGAGGCTACATTAGACATTGATTTCACATGATATGATTTGAGGCATTTCTTTGATCTATATTGAGTCACTTTGCCCTATGAGCCTACCTTGATGTTATTATCCATTGCTAACCATTTTTTTCTTATAGACCTTTCATTTGGCTAACCACACTTTAAGCCATTTTCCTTCCTTTTTGGAACTCTCTTGTCCCTATGATTAGTGGAGTGAAAAGAAGGAGGGAAGATTGGTGATTTAATGAAGAACATGGTGGCCTTGGTTGAAAGAAATTCAAGTTTGCATGGATTGATGTGAAAATATGCAAAGGCAAGTGTTAGCAAAGCTTAAAGAAAAAGGTTGACTTTTTGTGAATTTATGGTCAAATTTGACTTTTTTGTGAATGGCTAAAAAAAGTGCAAAGAAAGGGAAGATTGATTCTTGAAAGTGTGATTTAGAAGATGCATAAGGGCATGAAGAGGTGAATGATCTCTACTTTGATTCCTTCGATGCTTTACTAATCATACTTAGTCACTTTTATCCATATGATCCTTCCCTACCAAAGAGCCAACACTACAACCTTTAAAAGTCCTCAATGATGTGTGATTTATTTGTCATATCAAGTGGTGGAGAATGTAGACTTGAGCCAAGCTTATGGTAGTATGTGTATGTGGTGTGATGTATGAGAAAGCCTAAACACTTGAGTGTTGAGTGAAACACCTATCTTGTGAGGATCATGACTCATTGACTTAATATTGTGCTAATTGATTTGATTTTGATATTGCATCTTAGATTTCTTAGATATTGAGTGATGATTCTATGGCATTGATCTTGTATTTGATGCTTCATACATACAATTATTCCCCTATCTTATCGCTTCGTTGCTCGAGGCCGAGCAACAATCTAGTTTGGGGGTGTGATTAGGGTTATAATTGCATCTTTTCGCATCCATTTTTATATGGTTTTGATGTGCTTATGTTCATATTTGACCCTAATATGTTATACTTTGTGCATTTAACCCTTTTTGGCTAGAAAGTTGTGATTATAGGTGAAAACGACTAAAATGAGGAAGAAACGAGCAAGATTGAGAAAAGTGTTAAATTCTGAAGTTGATCCAATTGGTGCAATTGATGTTCCATGTTGAAGAGCTTGAAGAGAGGGTCGCAACACAAAAAGAATCGAGTCAATCGAAGTTTTAGAACTCAAGATATGACAAAAACGAGGAAGTCGCGTATCGACCGACACTAAGTGTCTTGATCGGCAGCACGTACCTTCAACTCGGCAGCACATGACTTGAAGTTGCGCACCCGGATACTGACTCGGCAGCACCTTCACAACGCACGTGGACGCACGAGTGTGGTCGGCAGGCGGCAAGCTTGTGATCGGCAGGAATGCAACTCGCTCGACCAAGCTGTCGATCAAGGTCAGCAGCACCTATGCCTGTGGTCGGCAGCAGGTCAGAAACTCGGATTTTCAGGGTTATTTTCGTATTTTTACGCGTTTTAATGAAGGGCACTTTGGACTAAACATTGTGGGCACTATAAATACTCAAGGATCAGATTCTCAAAGGAACTTTTCATCATAATTCATTAGTTAGATCATTAGGTAGTTTTATAGAGAGATGAGTTCTTAGTTAGATTTCAATCTTCTTTCTACCATAATTTTTGATCTAGCCATTAGATCTTTAATCTATTTTTTCCATTGTAATCTCCATTGAATTTCCTACATTTCTACGGTTCGATTTATGTTTTTGAGCTTTGGATCAAGACTTAGCAAATTGGTGGTTTGTAGCTTGTATTTCATTTCATCTACTGTTGGTAAGTTTTCATTCAATTCTCTTAGTTTAGTTCTTAATCATGATGTTTAGAATGTTGATTGTTGATTTTCATTTCCAATTAGCCATGGGCTAATTTCCTTATGCATGGTTGTATGAATACTACGGTGAATTTAGTCTCTTGTTAATCCTATGCATGAATTAGTGATCTTGATGGATTAGTTCTCTTATTAATTATTTGTATGAATGCTTGGGATGTTTAATTGGAATGTATGGCTTATATGGTTAGCAATGAAATGATAATTGAGCTATAAGAACTTTATGCATACCAAGTGTTTGATATTTGGCTTGTATGACCAATGAGAATTGCATATTAGCCTAGACCTCTTAATTAGAGTGTTAGGAGTTGTAGAGAGATCTAGACACCTAATAGAGCCCTTACCTTGTGTTGTAGAGAGATCTAGACACTAGTTGGCTTGACTAAGACACCAAGAGATCTTTTGCATGCTAGGATGGATAGGATACTAGAGGAACCATAGTAGGATTACTTCCATGTACACTTCACACTTGCTCACTTCTTTGAGGTGATAGTTAGGATTACTATTTCTTGTTTGGTTTAGTAGATAGAATCCATGATCCTTTCTTCGTTTTCCTAGCTATCCACCTTTGTAGACATTCAATGCTTACTTGATATCGCATCGTTTCCCTGTGTTCGATATTTTAACTTGGTTAACTTGCCACGACAACAACGACCACGTACACTTGCGTGTGACACAATTTTGGCAAACAAATGTGTATATGTAAAAAATACAAAAATAATTATTTTAGTATTTTAATAAAAATTAATTCATTAAACTAATTTTCTACAATAATATTTAATTTTATATATAGTTATAATAATTGAATAGTTATATATACAATAAAGAATTTAAATATATGTTATAGGCGAATAATATAAATATAAAATACAACATACATAATACGTATATAATATAGTTGAATAGAATAATGAAAATCTAGCCTAGCTCAAATGGTAGGTGTCTTACACGCACAATATATATGCACAGGTAAGAGGTCAAATTTATGCATGTCCGTACAATAGTCAATGGATGAGCTTAGCTTGTGTGGTTCGTGTCCTTGGAATGGCTCTCGGGTGCTCGGGTTCGATTCCTGGCTATTTCCTTTTTTTGATGAAATTAAATGGCGAGGGCGACTTCCTCCTCGTTAACTGACGGCGAGCGATGGCGAGGGAATGCACCCTCGTAACTATTAGCGGGCGGAGGCGAGGGAATGACTAGCCCTCATTATTTACCGAGGGACTTGGCGAGGGTTCTGACAAGCATTTTGACGAGGTTGTCCCAGCCCTTGCCTTTTTTGCTTCCCTCGTTAAAACCCTCGTCTACTTTTGCCCTCTTTTAAACCCTCATTATTTATTGGCGCCGAGATGAATTTTAACTAGGGCATTTTTTTCTCGCTAATACCCTAGTCAAATTGATATCCCTCTCCAATTTGCTCACTATTGCCCTCTTTAATTTTTTTTTTTTTTATATGTGATGGAGGAACTATATTTTTTTTGTGAAAATTAAATATCTAGATAACAGATAGAAAAGCTCAAAGATTGTGCAAAATATTTTATGTTGATGTAAAAAAAATTATGAAGGTGTGCAAATTAATTTATTTGAACCTAATTGTATGTAATTAAATTTGTTGAAATTCTAAAGTGGAGTTTGGATTTTGAACCAAATAATAAGTTCCATGTAGTATAACTATGCATACCCTAATTCAATCCTCTAGATCCCCGCAGCATAGGAGATGTACTTTTTAAATTTTTAAGTGATTTTTTAAATTAATTTTTGAGAACAAAGGAATTTTAAAATTTGTGTTTTTTTTAAAATTTTAATTAGGATAAGTTTTAAGTTAATGATGTAAGGAAAAATAAAGTATTATAATAGATATTGAGTGTATTAAAAATATAATAATAATTAATTGATATATTTTATAGGTTATTTATAAGAGTAGCTAGAGTGCACGTTTTTCTTAAATTGTCGTAATGTAGTATCCAATTTGCACCGGTCCCTAAATAATGTGGGATTTTTAAAATGTGTATTCAATTCACCACGTGGCGTATCCGGCTATCACGTGGCGAATCCGAGTAACTGATACTCGAATCCGCCTCGCAAATCCTACTTGTTAATTATTAAATATATTTTTCAATTAATTTTTATTATTTTATATAATTTTAATTTACAATATGACACTTAATATAGATAAATTTCGTCACTATTATAATATATGTTATGGGCTAATGAAACTTGAATAAATATTTTATTGTTTAATTATATTAAATTATTCAATATACTTAATCTTTGGTTAGAAAAATTATGAATTTTGTATATTTAATTTACACATTTTTAAAATATAAATAAAATTTTCACCTGTTATATGTAATAAAATAAGTAAACGTATCCTTAACGAATTGCACCCAAAATTTTTAAAATTTTGAATCTCCGTATCTATATTGTATTGCTCCCGCACTTTCACACCCGCACTTATGCAATATAGAAGAGTAGATTTTATATGAAAATTATTCATGATAAATTTATTATTAAATAATTTTAAAGTATCATGCATTTGACCATTAACATCAAAATCTCATAAAGAGTATCAAAATAGGGTCAATAAAATCTATAAAAATTACAATTTGTAATACCACTAACCCAAATTTTTGATACTTTTAAAGATATTTTTTATATTACTAATCAAATATTTGATATTTTAAAATAATTTCATGATAAATTTATAGTAAATTATGTTCACACAAAACTTTGGCTATTTATAAATGGGTAAAGTTAGGATTTTAAAAATCTATTTTTAATATTTAAACTAGAATGCCTTTTAATATTTTGAGAGGATATTTTGGCCGTGTATTTTCATACTTAATATTTAAATCGAACATCTAATGTGAAATCTTGTTTTGTAAAAATTCGAGTTCAAATTTGTTTGAATTCTATCTAGTGATACAGAAACGTTTTTTTATCTGTGTCATTTAATTTTATATCCCTGCACACTTTCAAACATCACTTATGATATAATAACATAATATGCAAGCGTGCTCTCAACTCATCATGTCCCGTCTGGCGTTTACATTATTTTACGATTTTCTGTCAGACCAATTGTGGTACTGTCTCAAATGTATTTTTAATATGTTTGTCCTCGCACCAAGATTTAGATAAATAAAATATTAATTGCCACAAATACAATGCTCAGATTTAGAGATAAATAATACTCCCTCCGTCTTTCTATAAGTTGCTCGTTGCTTTTGGGCACACGAATTAAGGTAAAAGTGAAAAAGTATAAGTGATGTGATGGAAAAAGTGAAAAAGTATAAGTGATGTGATAGAAAAAGTGAAAAAGTATGAGTGATGTGATGGAGAAAAGTGAAAAAGTAATGAAAATAGTGTAAAAAGTATTGAAAATAATAATAAAGAAGTGAATAGTAGTTTCCAAAAAAGGTAAAAAAGCAATGAGCAACTTATAGAAAGACGGACGAAAATGGCAACATGAGCAACTTATAGAAAGACGGAGGGAGTAATTAAATTGAAGGTGTTGATTTTAAAATTACGCAACTGATATATCAAATGTTATTACCATTCCAAGATTATTTTTACATTTTTTTTACGTCCAAACATTATTTTCACAAAAATAAAATAAAATATTTTCAAATTCAATTCTCTCAATCTCTTACACTAAATCTTATTTTCTAGAGTAGGTCTCATATTCAATATTGCTCTGTGCAATATGATGCTAAAAAAGGAAAATTTGAAAGAGTAGGTCTAATTTTCTAGAGTAGGTCTCATTATTCAATATTGCACCGTGCAATATGATGCTAAACAGAGTCAAAGTAAGAAAATTCGCGGATTTTGAATGGGTCGCGTCGGATTCGGGCAATTTTCAAATTTCAGGATTTTCGCTCTCAGTAGTGATACTGTATGAGTAAATTTATGTTATTATAAGGTCAATGTGTGCTACTGTAAGAACAAATGTTATTTTTTTTACATATATTCATTTTTTTTTGTAGAAACAAACATTTTTACTACAATGTAAGATCAATATGTGTGTTACTATAAGAAAAAATATTAGTTTTCCATAAATATTTAAGGATTTTTATAGAAATCATTATTTTTTAAAGTGTAGTAACACACATTTTACTTTACAGTAACACACATATGTTTATGTAGTATTCATTTTGAGACTTTCGAGATATAATAACACATGTAAGGTATTATTATATTAACAACATATTATCAACATAAAAAAAATAAAAAAATAAAAAATAAATTAAGAAACACATATTTGTTCTTGTAAAAATATATATTATCCTTATAGTTACTTTAAAAGTATAAAAATTAATTTTTTAAGATGTAGTAACACACAATCTGTTTTACAGTAACACACATATGTTCATGTGGTATACATTCTGGGAGTGCCGAGATAGTAACACATGTAAGGTGTTATTACATTAACAACATATTATCAACATAAAATTAATAATAAAATGAAAAATAAATTAAGAAACACATATTTGTTCTTGCCAAAATACATATTATCCTTATAGTTACTTTAAAAGTATAAAAAATTAACTTTTTAAGATGTAGTAACACAAATTTTACCTTACAGTATCATACATATGTTCATGTAGTATACATTCTGGGACTGACAAAACTTTTCTTGAAATTTTAATTGAATCCAATTTGACCAGCTAAGGATCCGTGAATTTTTATTTGGGTATATTGCACGGGTCGGGTATGGTGCAATATTACATATTAGACTTTGTGTATTTTCTAATTTGCGAGCTACATCTCCACTAGTTGAGGTGGTAAGTCAACAGGTGATGACGTGGTTGATGACTCAGGCGAGCTACTGGGCGAGCTACTTTACCTTAAGCTTTTTGCTTATGTTGATTACTCTTCATTAGCTCGGCTCTAGGTCGCCTATCAACATTTGCCCCCAGCTCTCCTATATATGGATTTACCAATATATAGGTGACATGTTTTCATCTTTTGAGTGAACTAACAACAAGACGAGCTAGATTCTTGCTCTAGACGAGCTACAGGCAAGCTATTATTTCGGCGGCGATTTGCAAATGTGGTCCAGAGGCGTCAGCTGCCTTTTCACGTCCTTTAATGCCTTAAATTGCGCACCCATAATTGCTATACTTTTAAATTCTTTGCAAAGAAGTCCCTGATATTTTTGGAAATTACCCAAACTCTTTTTTCTTCCTATAAAAGGAGGTAACTGTTCCTCATTATTCCATTTACGAATTTCAGAATTTCAGAGCAATCAAAGTATTTTTCGGCGATTTTCAGTAGCATTCTTTGGATTTTCGTTCAACTTTCCCAAGGTAGTAACCGTTGCTCTTCTCTTTCTCTTTATTTCTGTTTCTTTTTTCTGGAATTTTGAAATTTAAGTGAGGAAACCATTTTTTCCGGCCAATTCCATTAACTCCGGTCACCAGAATTTCGACCCTTCACACTTCCGTTCATCCTTTTAAGAACTTTATAGATTTCCAAATTTTCCCCCACAACCATGTCTTCAAGATCATCTTCTTCTAGCCGAACTATTTCCAACAGAAATCCGGGCAAGAGGCCTATGATTAAGGACGACACCATCGCCCAACTGACCCCAATTCTTATTGAATAGGATTCTGAGGAGACATCAGTAGCTTGCCACATGGAAGGTGAGCAGGATAGTGACCACGATGAAGAGGCCACCTGCGCTTGTGGATCTGTCAAGCTTGTGCGCGAGCTCGAGGGTGAGCAAGAGGCAGTAGGGTCCGAAGCTCGCTAAGAGGAGGGAGGTAACACCTTCTAGAACATCGAATCCAGTGATGATGAGATTACCGCGGCGTACTTGGAATCTATTAATTTCCCAAGGCTGACCATTCCGGAGCACAATAATCACACTGCTGTGGAACACGAGCTTATTTAGGATGAGTATGTGATGAGGTACGGGGCGAGCTTCTCCACACCTCCTCGAGCTGAGAGGGAAGCAGAGGGGCCAACTGATTTAAAAGCGAACAAATTCGCAAGTGTTATTTCGCCCGAATCCTCGATCGACTTCGAAAGACGTACCACATCCATTTGGACTTCCACATGTATGCCCCCTGGCTTACTGCCATCAACATCCACACTCTTGAAGCCGGGTTGACCTTGCCCTTTCATCCCATCGTCGGCCGGTATCTGTTGGACATGAATCTGGCCATCACTCAAATTACCCCCAATAGCTGGAGCAGCTTATTGGCCCTCATGACCTTGTTTGGTCTTGAGGGGTACAAAAATCGGCTAACTACGACGGAGATCAAAAGTGTCCTCAATATCTCCATGCAGAATGACTAGGGAAAGAGATACTATTATTTTAAGGCACGACCGTGCGAGAAGCTTCTGGAGAGCTTGCCTAATAAACTCTGTGATTGGAAGGAGCAGTTCTTCTTCATCGGGGGAGATTGACAAGCATCCACGAACTAAAAGGGTCAAGATGGGCGAATCCTGTCCCCCGAGACTATAGGGATATAAGTCGTAGGTACAATCCTTGGCATGAGTGAGTTGCTTAAGATATACTAATCTGATCTACTTTTTCTTGCAGGTCCCAATTATCAAAGGTGGGGTCACCCGAACTCTGCCATCTCATAGGTTTTCGAGTACATCTATGCTATTTGCTATGGTCATAACCGTCGGGATGTTGATGAAATAATCTAACCCAGATGTTTAAGGAAGTAATCAACGGAATAACAGATGACGTGTCCCAAAATGGCTAATCAAGCATGATGAACATGGGCAAAACCAAAGAAGATCAATACAAAAGAAGAAGAATAATTGACCAAAAAGAAGATGGCCCAGCAGCAGTGCCAGAGAGGAAAGGGCGAGCAGCTCACCTGCTCGCCCAACAAGCAGTTCACCTGACATAAAGTGCTGCTCGCCGGATTTGAAGATGATCACAAGACCTTTTTTTCATCATTTTTAGCCAATTTTCCATTGTAATTATCTTGTTTAAGCGGTTAGGGACATTTGTAAGCCTCTCATGAAGTGTGGCAAAGCATTTGCCACCACCTACTTGTAAAAATACCTATAAATAGGCCCCAATTTCAGATTTATGCAAGTTTTCTTAGCCTCAGCGAAGCCCTGCCGAAATCTTTCCATAATTTAATAATTTGCAGTTCCATTAAACTGATTTTGATCAATTGTTAGTGAAATCGCACTCAAAAGCCACATAAACGTGTGGAGATTTCATTAACAATTTGGCCCTAGAAGGAAGGTCTCGAACCTCCGGTTGCTGGAATTTGTGGGATACTGGAGTGGAAACTACAAAATTTGGATTCTGGATGAAGATTTGCAACCTGCTCGCTTGAATGTTTGAAGGAACACAAGCTGTTCACTTGAATGTTTGAAGGAACATAAGCTGTTCGCTTGAAGGCTTGAAAGAAACCTAGTTGTTCGCCTATTGCTCAAGAAATAAATTACCTGGTCGTCTGTTTCACCTGGTCACCTGTTTCACCTGGTCGTCTGTTTCACCTGATCGTCTGTTTCCACCTGGTCGCCTATTTTTCACCTGCTCAGCTCAGTTGTTTGCCAGTCCACATGTTCGCCACTTCCACCTATTCACCCGGTTACTTATTTGACAGAATAACAGCTTAATCTACTTTGTGGAAAGCAGCTGACATTACATAAAATGTCGCGGGAGGTATCACAACTAAGGATGACATCTCACGGGAGGAACAACGATTAGCCGAATCAAAGGACCCCGACACCTGAACACTCAACGGCAATTCAGGGTATTGTAGGAAACCGACAACAAGCCGAACCAACTGGAGTTCCGGTAGCTCAAGTGGGACAGAACTATATGCAGGGATTATCTGAACTGCTCCCGTTCTTGCAGAACCCTGAAGATATTTCACGAGTGACGGCCCTCTGTAAAGTGTTGAAACAGCAGCAAGGTGCAGCCGAACCCTCTGGTATACGACCTGATCAGAGGCCTATTTTTCAACACGTTGATTTGCGTCCACCAGAGACCGAGGCTGACAGTGAACAGAGGAGAAGGTGTGAAGAGCGTGGAAAACAGAAGGTGACTGATCGTTTGGGGCTGAAGATGGCAGATCGATTGGGCCCACAAGGTGGAAGAGCACGAAGCGTGGTAGACGAGTCAAGTCATGGAACTCCACAAAACAGACATGTGGAGCGACGAGAGTACAGGTCGCATGGCCAACCCCTATCGGCCTATCGACCTCCAAACAGGGCACCAGAAGCAGACCAAGTAGAGTACCAGAACCAGACCAAGGGGAACCAAGTAGGGTACCAGAGGCAGATCATAGAAGGCAGTATACCGTCCGAGAAAGATTACATTGGCTAGTGGCAGAGAGATTTGGCCCTGAAGGTGTACAGAATGCCAGTAGGATTCCGGCGAGGTCACACCCGAGTGACCGGGTATTCGGCTCCCCTCGCCCAGTGCAAGAGGAACAACCACCCCGTTCAGGTGTAGAGGCTTCGGATGAAATCCTACGGTCGATGAGGAAAGTCATCGAAGACCTTCAGGCCAAAGTCTCATTATGCCCAGAAGGTAGCTCAGCCGTACAGATCCCAGTTTCACCCCTATCAGCAGCAATACTTTCGGCGTCTGTTCAGCCGAAGATTCAGTTCCCAGCTTCTAATCTGTATGAAGGAACTTCAGACCCGAAGGTGCATGTATCCAAGTTTACAGATTACATGATTTCTATGGGAGCATCTGATGCGACCCAATGTAGAAACTTTCCTCTTACACTTGGAGATCATACACACCTATGGTTTACCGCGATGTCCCCTGCATCGATTACATCCTTCATGCAGTTAAGCCGAGAGTTTTTACTACATTTTTCTGGAGCAGCATCTTGTTTCACCCAGAAGCATCGACTGGAGAATCTTGTCTAGGAATCGGAGGAATCTGATCAGCAATTCCTTGAACAGTTCGATAAGATTTTGTTGGAAGGAGAGCCAATCAATGAAGATACCAAGGTAATCACCACGATGGCGGGTTTGAAGAAAGGTATATGGAAAGAAATGCAGCTTGCGTGTCCGAAGACTTATGCGGAATTTTGGAACAAGGCCAGAATTTATGTGAGCTTTGAAGAAATCTATGGGTGAAGGCAAGAAAATGCCGAAAGCGACAGCGACATTCAGGAAAGGTGGGGGAATTTATCGAACCCCTGGAAATTTGAAATCCTTCGAGGGGGCCGAATTGGCAGAAAGACTTTACCAGGTTATGACCGTGTCCATTGACCAGGTTTTCTGCGATCAAGAGAAGTGGAGAACTACCCCCAGCAAGGAAGCTCAGAGTAGATCCGAAGAGAACAAACACGAACAAATATTGCGCCTATCATCAGGCCACAGGACATTTCATGAGTGAATATCAGGATCTACTGAGATAACTGTGGAAGTTTTACGAAGAAGGAAAGTTATAGGAGTTTGTGAAGAGACCACCAGGAAAAAGACCACGTGTGCTCGATCAGAGGGCGAATGAAGAAAACAGCGAGAACGAGGATGAGGAGAGAGCCCGTCCAAGGCACCGGTGAGAGCAACAAGCCCTACTTCCCCCTCCGGGTCCAGTGCGGGATGTTTTTATTTTGGAACCAGAGGTTGGTCGAGCCGGCGGATGTACAGATGGAAGACCACCTCAGTCGAAGAGGCAGAAGAAAGTAGAATTGCGCGCTATAGACCAGATAAAAGAAACTGATGTGGGACCCTCCACCAAGGACTTGGAAGGGATCATAACCCCCCCACAATGATTCCCTGGTAATAAGCGCGAACATCATGAATGCACGAGTTCACAGACTGCTGGTCGACACTGAAGCATATACGAATATCTTGTTCAAGAGTACTCTAGACCAGATAGGGACTACGAATCCTACATTGAGAATTGTAATCACAGAATTATAGGATTCAGAGATGCAGTTACTATTCCCCTAGGTACTATAGGTCTGTCTATTGAACTTGTATCGGTCGATGATCCCAATAGGAGGTTGACGAGGCAGGTAGATTTTCTCGTTGTAGACCAGTCATCCTCCTATAACGGGTTCCTCGGTCGACCTTTTTTACATGAATTTAAAGCTGCCTGTTCGACTTACTACTACTGTACAAAATTCCCAACTCCAAATGGAGCTGGTACAATAAAGGGAGATCAAAAGAAAGCCCGATAATATTTACTTCAGAATGCACCATCAGTCATTTATATACACACGATTGAAAGTCCTCCCCCGTGCACTGAACGAAAACCTGAGATGTTGAGTGCTTCCCAAGTTGAGGCGGAACCAATGGAGGTTGATAATCTGATTCACGTACTAGAGAGTGCACCCAATCATGTTGTGCAAGTCCTAGGGGAATCAGAGCCTAAGAGGCATCTCAGAGGCGAACACCCAGATGAATGCCAACTCAGCCAAGATTTCGAACCTAGGCTCGATTGTGAACCGATGGAGATTGAAGACGAATTGATCATGGATGGATCTATTCTAGATCCAAGGTAGAAAGAAAAGTGAAAGCGAACCACATCGATGGAAGAGTTAACATCTATCCAAGCTTATCTAGACAAAGAAGGTCTAGAACTCTTCATCGGATCTGAACTGCCTGAACCGTTCAAAACAAAAATGATTACTTTCTTGAAGAATAATCTGGACGTTTACGCATGGTCTCATTCAGATATGACAGGCATTCCAACTGAGCAGGCCTGTCATCGACTCAATATTGATCCACCACGCAGATCGATTCACCAAAAAAGATGAAAGTTTGGGCCTGATAAATATGAAGCACTAACAACCGAGGTCAAGAAATTACTGGACAATAGGTTGATACACGATGCCTTGTGCCCACAATGGGTTGCAAACCCAGTCCTTGTTCGTAAACCCAACGGCATATGGAGACTCTGTATCGACTTTACTGATCTGAATGACACCTGTCCGAAAGATAACTTTCCACTCCCCACATTGATCATCTGGTCGATAACACTGTAGGGCACGAACTCATGACCTTCATGGATGCCTTTGCAGGGTATCACCAGATAGCACTACATCCTGACGATCAGGAGCACACCGCATTCTATACCAACAAGAATCTTTACTGTTGGGATAGGATGCCATTTGTCTTGATCAACGCTGGAGCCACTTATCAGAGATTGGTGAACAAGATGTTTGACGAACATATCGGCCACTCAATTGAAGACTACGTGGACGATATCGTCGTAAAAAGTTTGCACAAGGAAGACCATCTTGAACACTTCTCTAAAACGTTCCAGATACTCCGCGCCTACAACATGAAACTTTACCCGAAGAAGAGTAGTTTCAGAATTCATTCGGGAAAGTTCCTGGGACATTTGGTCAGTCAGCGCGGGATTGAGGTGAATCCAACCAAAGTCAAAGCCATAATCGATATGAAGCCTCCTGATTCGGTTCGAAAAATTCAACGTCTTACAGGATGTTTAGCTGGATTGAATCATTTTATCTCGCGTTCTGGAGATAAATATCGGCCATTCTTTGAGGCCATGAAGAAGAAGGATAATTTTGTGCGGACAAGAGATTGCCAGATAGCATTCGAGTAGATCAAGGAATATCTGGGCAATACACAAATTTTATCCAAACCAATTCCTGTTGAAAAACTCTATCTCTACCTCGCTGCATCAGAGGTAGCAATAAGTTCAGTGCTGGTACGTGCCAAAGGCAAGTTTCATTCCCCGATCTACTACATCAGTTAAGCTCTACATGAAGCCGAGTTCTGGTATTCTCCAACGGAGAAACTCGCGTATGCATTGGTCATGAGCACGTGAAAGTTATGACCATACTTCTACGATCATCAGGAAGAAGTACTCACGACGTTCCCACTACGTCAAATTTTGCATCGCCCTGATACTGCGGGAAGATTGCTAAAATGGTCACTGGAAATGAGCCAATTTAGCATCACGTACGCAACGAGAACGACTATCAAGGGACAAGCTCTGGCCGACTTCAATGTAGAGCTAACTTATCCATCTGAACTGACAAGGGACCTTGAACATCCTAAGCACCTGTATGTAGACGGTTCGTCTACCAATTTGGCGTCGGGGGCATGAGTGGTTTTAATAAGCCCTTACCGACAGGTGTTCACGTCGGCAATAAGATTTGCTTTCCTGGCAACCAATAATGAAGCTGAGTATGAGGCGCTGATTGCCAGACTCAGACTTGCATTTGCAATTGGGGTTAAGAGAGTACAAATTTTCGGTGACTCACAACTCATAGTTTCTCAATTTCGAGGAGAATTTGAAGCCAAAGATGAGCATATGATTTTGTACCAAAAGATAGTAGCTCATCTAATATCAATATTTCAACAAGCATACATCGAACAGATACCTCGACTTGAGAACACACAAGCCGATGCCTTAGCCTGATTAGCATCCAGCCAGGGGGCAACAGACATAACAGAAGTCATCATCACTCGGCTCGATAATCCTTCAACCTTTGATTATTAGATAAATCAAACGTTGAATGGGGGCAAGAGATGGACGAGGATGATGACGATTGTAGGACAGCTTTGAGGAAGTATCTGACCACGGGAGAACGGCCCGAAGATCCTTGGGCGACAGTTCAATTGGTTAAGCAAGCAGCTCGTTATGTAATGATCGACGACCAATTATATAAGAGAGGATTTTCATCACCCCTACTCAAATGCGTTTCACAGAAGCGAGGATCGTAAATTCTTGAAAGAAATCCACGAGGGGATATGCGGAAGTCATGTTGCAGGACGAGCACTGACACATAAAACCATGAGGTAAGGGTACTACTGGCCTACCCTGAAAGAAGATGCTATTTCATTTGCGAAAAAGTGTCGCAAATGCCAAGTGTTCGCTCCTAACATCGACGTTCCTCCACAAGAGATGAAAGCAATCTATGGCCCTTGGCCATTCGCCAAATGGGGTATCGACATCATCAGACCATTCCCACCTGGGAAAGAAAGTGTGAGGTTCGCAGTGGTTACCGTGGATTATTTCACCAAATGGGCCGAAGCCAAATCGCTGGTGACAGTCACCCAGGAAAAAATGATCAATTTTATCTGGAAGAATTTGATCTGCAGATTCGGCATCCCTCGATAATGGGCCACAATTCGACGGAAAGAAAATTTGAGAGTTCTGTAATACTTGGGGCATTAAGAAGTATTAATCGACCTCATATCATCCGCAGTCCAACGGTCAGGTCGAAGCTATTAAAAAAATTATCAAGCGAACGTTAAAGCTTCGTCTGATTGGAAGAGCTTCCGGAGGTGTTGTGGTCATACCGTACTTCATTCAGAACAAGCACAGGCGAAACTCCATTCGCAATGGCGTACAGTGTTGAAGCAATGGTACCAGTTGAGCTGCAGAATCCAACATGGCGAGTTTGTATGTACGATGAAAAAGAAAATGATGAAGCTGTCGCGATCGAGAAAGATTTCCTGGAAGAAAAGCGAGCGGCAGCAGAAGTACGTAATGCGGCATATAAACAATACGTTACTCGGTATTAAAATTCATGAGTCAAGATCAGAAGTTTCCAAGAAGCAGATTTAGTGCTGCGAAAGATCCTATCCACCCCCCCAGAACTTTTAGACCAGGATGAGAAGGGCCATTTCGTGTTTCGCGAAGTTGGTCGAATGGGACTTGCGAATTGGAAGACCTGGACGGGGTACCATCTTCATAAACATGGAATACTGCTCACCTGAAGAAGTTTTATCAATAAAGGATGTATAATGTACATTTTGTTTCAGAACCGATAATGAATGTTATAGATGGCCTTTTTTAAGAGGTTGCAGTCTAATAGGAATCGCCTAACTAATACGTGGCTGTAGAGGGTTAATGCGCTCCAAGTAGAGTCAAGGCTCTACTTGTCGAGCAAGCTCCCCGTACAGTGATAAAATGGTATTGTACAATACCAATACGTACTGCGCCAGTTAGAGCTAAAGTATGTTGTACACTTTCTTAGGTTGAGAAGTTACAGCGTTAAATGCCTAACAACTCCCCGAACAAGAATCGAGTGTGATGCCCCGAAAGACCATTCATACGGGACCTGAGTGTACTTCGGACGCTCCTCCAAAGGACGTTGAATACGCTCCGGAGGATAGCAGAGCGAATGTACCCGGTAATACCAGGATAGCGCTTCATGCCCGCCAAAGGGACCCGGAATATGCTCCCGCCGATGAAGTGAACGCTTCCTGATGCCCGCGCGAGTGTCTTATTCGTTACAGGTGAAAAAGCTATTCGTAAACGCCCAAAAGAGGCAAAACGAAGTGAATTAAAGACCCGACAGACGCGAAAGGCGATATATAACGATTATACATAAATGACATTTCATTAGAGTTCATTAAAAACAAAACAAGTGCATCAGAATAACATCCTTGATTGGAGAAAACAGGAGTACAGCAGTAGGTGAAAAGTTCAAATAACATTCTGAATTGGAAAGACAAAAGATGAAAGTGCAACAAAAAGCAGGAAAGCAAAAGGCAAAACTGATGTCTAAAATAGTGAAGACATCAGGCCAACACAATAACAACCCTAATCAGTAGCGAGGGCAGTGGTGCCGGCAGCATCAGATGGCGGGACCTCGGGAGCCGTTGTATCAACGCCGGGAGGAGTCTGGATGTAAAACAGGGCAATCTCATTCTCTCTCTCTCTTGACGGCCTTCTTCAAGAGAGGCCTCGGCGGCATCAGCGATTCCCGGAGCAATGAAATAGGTCTCGGAAACCACAACAGTTTGCGGAGCATCTGGGGCAGGTTGAGGTGGCAGTCGGAGCTGGGTGATGGTATATCCTTCTCCAAGGAATCCCAAATAGAACCCAGACTCCACTAGATCAGCGAAAGGAAGATCCTGCGACCTGTTTTGGGGATTAGCCCTGATGAAGTCCAAAAACTTTTTCTTCATCTGTTCAAAGGTCTCTGATCCTTCCCCCACTGTAGTACGGATCACCCGGATGCTTTCAGCATATGAACAGAGAAATCCGAAGTTAGCCGCATCATGCAACTGCTCCAATATGTCCTCCTCGGTGTACATGCTCTCCACCGTATTCTCGAGTGCAGCTTTCTCTCTCTCTAATTCCAAGACCCGGTCCAGGGAGTCATTGTACTTCTGATGCTCATCAGCTCTCTCAGCCTTAAGACGAGCAATGTCTGCAGCAGCCTGTTCGACTTGCTAGTTGAGGTTCTGATTGTCGTACTGGAGTTTCTTGACGGTGTCAAGAGCATTATTCTCAGACTCCAGAGTACTCTTGATCTTGAGATGTGCCCGGGCCAGCTCATCCTCCTTCGCCTTCACTGCTTTCTCCTTCTCCTCACACTCCTTCTCCGCCTTACGACTTGCCCTACCGACTTCAATTGCTTGGTCCAGGGCCCGTTGGGCTGTGATCGCTGCATGGCTGGCAAACACCCCGCACATGAGCAGGTTGTCACTCAGGGTTTGCTGGTGGATTGCGCGATCTAACGTTTTGCTCCAAGACTGGGCAATGAGCTCAGTTGCCCTTTGGACTTCCGTGTCAGGAATGTCCCCCATGTGCCTCGGCACCCTAGAGCAAGCAGTCTGATGAAGTGTATCACAACGGAAAGGATGATCGCCCGGATGATAGGTGAAAAGAATAGCAACTATGTAAGCAAGGAAATAATACAAATACAAGATGATCAGAAATGATGGAAACTCACGATTCCCGAGCCTCCCGTTCCCATCCAAGATAGGAGTCATCTCAGTGAAAGCCTGGTGCACGAGGGGAAGACGGAGGCGGGTCACGAGGATCCCTGGATCGAGGGTCGGCGAGTGGGCGACTAAATCTAGTGGTTGCAGCAGTCTTGCCCTTCTTTTTCTGCCGGTTGGCATCCCCTTCGTCACTAGTAGAAGTGCCGCCACTTTTCCTTAGCTGCTTCGATTTCTTAGGTGGGCTCTTTCGAGCTGGCGGATCGGCAACAGGAGCAGCAGGAGGTGGCGCGGCCGTTCATTGCACCGGAGGCTTGATTTCCCTTTTCTTCCGCAACTAAATCAATGCAGCTGGGGGATCCATCGTGCGTTTGTTTAATCCAGATTCAAGATCTCGAACTCATTGGCAGAAAGCGTGGAACTCCGGAGAAATTGTAACCGTAACTCCTTGATCTGTTGCAAGAACTTACTGTTAAAAAAGTGAACAAATCAAAGGAGTAACAATAAATAGACGATATCAACCTTCTGGAGGCGGAGCTTGAGCTGCGAGATGATACGGACTAGTGATCAAGCCAGTTGCACGTCTGCAATGTCCGCTCGATAAATGTTTCACCGTCCAGAAATGCTCTCGGTGGTAGGAAGCGTTGGAGAGCGCGTAGAGGAAAAAGTCAGGAATTCCTTTTTGTCCCCACTTCGGAAGCCTCGGACCTGCAAAGAAACAAAGTTTACATTAGTGAATTCCAGAACAAAAGATACACGGGGAATGGTACTTACGTCTTAATTCCCCGTATCCTTTTAGGGTCATAATTCTCTCTCTAGCACCGGTATAAGACGTGGAGGCATTCCAATCCCCACCGTTGAAAAAGAACTGATCTGTCCATCGTTTTATTTTATTCGGGAGCAACTCCACGATCTTCATCCCCGCTCGGGCTTTAACATAATAGTAGCCGTACCCTTCCTCTTTGCATACTGAGATCATCATGGCGTAATAGATCTCAGGGGCCATCAACCGGTTGGGATATCCTTCCAATCCCATCAGCGTCAGATAACCTAGTAAGTTATTCCATCCATTCGGTTTGATTTGGGTGATTGCCAGATTGGTGTCCATAAAAAAATTGTCCGATAACCGGGTGCAGAGGAAGCGGAAGTCCGGCTTCAAGAATGTCAATATTTACAGCGGTACAGCCCGGCGGAGGCCGATCAGCTCGTTCTCGATCACGTGGGACATACATGTGGATGTCGAGCAGGATATTATACTCATCCCGAAGAGCAGTCAGATCATCCTCTGTCAATAGGCTTTGATGCTTAGTGGCGGTGTATATCGTCTTAACATACGGAACAGGAGAGATCCGAGGCCGGATGAACTGATCCCGATACCGATCCAAATATACCACCCAGTTCATCTCCTGTGCAACCCATTCTGGAATCGTCTGTTCAAGTAATTGCTCAGGAGGTTGATAGATTCTGGTTAAATCATCCCAAATTTCCTATTAACTCGGCCCGAGATCTCGCTCAAATCCTCTCCAAGTTCGGAGCCGGAATCACCTTCCCAGAAGTCAACCTCTTCTGGAGACCTTCCAGACTGATCACGAGCTTAAAAAATCTCACGAACAGTTTCAGTATCATCAACATTAGGTCCTGGAGATTTTGAACTGGTCCCAAAAGCCTCATGGATGACCGAACGAACATCCAAGTCAGTTTTTTCATCAGTCTCTTCGTCTGCTAATAATAATCTTCTCCTAGCAGGCGGAGGAGAAATGGAATGTCCACGTCGAGCGATCCGCTCGCGACGAGCTGCTTCCAGATCTCTATCAGAAGGCTGGGGGCGACCAGCTCCACATGTTCGCCCGGAACGAGCAGCTCCTCTTCATTGAGGGCGAACAACTCTTTGCTTTGCCCGGCGAGCAACTCCACCTGCTCGCCCAGATGGGCGAACAACACCTTCGACACTTGGGCGAGCAGCTACTTCAGAAGGCTGGCGATCTGTTCCACCTGCTCACCTAGTCAAGCGAGCAGCTCTTTCAGGTTCCCGGCGAGTAGCTGGTTCAGCACCCAGGCGAGCAGCTGGTTCAGATTCCAGGCGAACAGCTGCACCTGCTCGCCCAGATTGGTGAGCAACTTCTTGAGCTCCCAATTCTGGGTGAGCAGTTCCTTGAGCTCCAACATCCAGGCGAGTAGCTCGTTCACCTTAAAGCTCAGCTGCTCGCCTTTGTTCTTGAACGGCCCGATCGCGTTCCCGAAACTCTGTTCTAATTACAAGACTTCCCGTGCCCCTATTTCGTGCTAAATTGGAATAATCCCAAAGGTCTTGGATATGGGATTCAATCATAGGCCTTCTTCTGGGTTGCACGGCGGCTAGCCACCGGAGGGCGACGACGACGCCATTAATTCCGGCGAAAAAGCTCCAAAGTCAGGGAACACCCAATCAAAAACAGAAAATCAACGGCGTATGATCCTAAGTCCGAAGCAAACTAAACCCAAAACCAAATCTAAGCCTAAATCCAACTATTTTCGGCAACAAAACACCCACAAGTCGATTAGTGAATGGAAGAAGAAAAGAAAATTAACAGAGGAATGAAAATCAGTAACCCACCTTTCTTCGGATTGCGATGATGAATGCTTGAAGACGATGATTACCGGAATTCGTAGGAAACTTGAAAGAGACGAAAAGAAATAAGAAGGGTTTTGGTTTCGGATATTTATAAGGAAACGAGAAGCCCTTATTTGCAATTATTCGAGGTCCAAATCACAAACCTTTAAAAATAAGGAAAGTGGCGTGCGAAATGAGGAGATGACATTTCATATTTCGCACCTTGAATCTCACCGAAACAGGCGAGCAGCTCACCTGATCGCCCAGTGAGTTGCTCACCCCATGCTAGCCTACATCAATCCAAGCTGTTGGTCGCCAATTTCAACAACCCGAGTGTACACTAACCCTATTTTTAGTGTTATACATCATTTGGACATGGATATGTGAGGGTACACCCTGGTATCTCTTTTTTCCTACGATCGGTTTATCCACAAGGGTGGTTTACGGCTTGGTTTTTAACGAGGCCATGGGGGTCTTTTATTATATCCACACTCCAAATGTTTGCAGGTTACAAGAATCCTTGGTTACTTCCCCACTATGAGGAAATTTTACGGACAACCCAAATAGCTCGATAATTGTTTTTCTACTAAGGGCTCAAAAAAATATCGAGCTAGGGGGCAACTATTGATGAAATAATCTAATCCAGTTGTTTAAGGAAGTAATCAACGGAATAACGGATGACGTGTCCCAAAACGACTAATTAAGCATGATGAACATGGGCAAAACCAAAGAAGACCAATACAAAAGAAGAAGAATCATTGACCAAACAGAAAATGGCCAGGCAGCAGTGACAGAGAGGAAAGGGCGAGCAGCTCACCTGCTCGCCCAACCACCTGATTAGCTCACCTACTCGCCTATTTACACATAATGGGCGAGCAGGTCTTGCAATTCTTATGATGGGCGAGCAACTCACCTGCTCGCCCAACAAGCTGTTCGCCTGACATAAAGATCTGCTCGCCGGATTTGAAGATGATCACCAAGACCTTATTTTCATCATTTTTAGCCATTTTTCCATTGTAATTATCTTGTTTAAGCAGTTAGGGACACTTGTAAGCCTCTCATGAAGCGTGGCAAAGCATTTGCCACCACCTACTTGTAAAAATGCCTATAAATAGGCCCCCAATTTCAGATTTATGCAAGTTTTCTTAGCCTCAGCGAAGCCCTGCCGAAATATTTTCATAATTTAATACTTTGCAGTTCCATTAAACTGATTTTGATCGATTGTTAGTGAAATCGCACTCAAAAGCCTCATAAACGCTTCCGCTGCGGAGATTTCATTGACACAGGATAGAAGAGTTGACCACCTAAGCAAGGCCCACTGCCGGTAAGATGCATTGGTGCTCACCTCGCCACATCACTTAGCCGTACAAGCTCCAGCACCACCTAGTAGGGTAGCTCACCTAGTAGTGCGTTCTTTTTGTTAAGTAGTTCGCCTATTAGCTCACTAATAAGATTATTTTCATTGTGCAGTTCAGGAGGTGACTATCGCCATCCCACCATCTTACCACGCCCTCGTATATAAATTTTGGATGACACCCTCGAATAAGAATGGTCCACCCTCGGCTATCTTGGCGGCACATAAGAAGGTGATGGTGGCCGCGGCTGCGAAAGGCAAGGTTGGGGGCTCTACTCAAGCTCCCCTTCTGAAGAGTACTCTGGCCCCTAAGATGGTGGTAAAAAAAAGTGGCGAGAAAGCCCCTGATCAGCCCTCTTCTCCGCATGGTGGTCGTTTGAAGCGAGGGGATGGAACTCTCATGGGTGAACAGGAGAAAGAGAGAGCTCGCAAGAAGTCAAGGCCTTCTGCCCACGAGTCAGACTCGGACAGGGTTGGGCGAGCTGGCACTGGTCGTCCAACCCAACCTCAGACTCTTTCTTCCCAACATCGCTCTGGCCAAGGAGGCTCGGCACGATCTGCCACCCCACCGTCGGTGTAAACCCCTCCACCACGTCTGTCACCCCTCGGAGTTCAGGTGGTGGATGACACCCTACTGGGCTGGGATCCCGCCCGATCGGGATAAGGATTTCATCGGATGTCATTCCTTTTGCTTTAGTAAGTTTATTTGTAAGAAATTTCACAAGTGTTTTCTATTATTTTCTTGCAGGTGCGCCCCTGCTAGCTATCCGGAGTGGTGTGATGTTCTCCATTCCTATGCTCGCTCCTGGCCACTTGCTTCTCTTAGCAATCTACCCGCTAGTGTAGCTCACCGGACCACAGAGGAAATCCCCATCACTGGACTCACTCCCAAGTGGCTGTCATTGGAAAGCAGAAGTTGGCAGACGACCTCCGGCTAGCCATGCATCACACCAGCGGGGCCCTGCTGGATGCTCAGTACGGCATGGAACAAATGCTGGAGAGTGATAAGGCTCAGCAGGAGATTAACGCCTCTTACATGCGAATGGCTGAGGATAAGAAGAAATCTGAGAAGGTGGCGGCAGCTATGGAGGCCAAGGCCAAGGTGGCCCTGGCGGGCGAGTAGGTCGCCCTTACGAAATTCGAGGAGTTGCAAGGTGAGTTAGCTCACAAAAAGGGAAAGGTGGATACCGCCCTCGCGGCAAAGACTGGGGAGCTCGCTGGAGAGATGGAGCTCAACAAGACTCTGCGAGCCTAAAACTCTAAGCTGGATAGCGAGCTTCGCTCCTTCGCGAATAAGATAGCTAATCTCCAGAGCTTTGTGGACATATCTAGCTCGCCCAAGATTGTGGAGGCTGAGAGGTCAAGTACTTCTGACTTCGGCTATCTTTGCTGCCATGCCGAGACTCTCTGGGCTTACCGGTATGCGGTGGACAGCAACGAGGATGTATGGGAGCTTCTGAAGAAGGAGTACCAGGAGTTCGTGGAGTCCACTACCTTCTCCCTGGGACCATCGCAGACATCGGGGACTTGGCCACCCTCGGTGTTGACTTGAGCTTCATGCCCTCAATAGTTAGGATCATAGGAGGAGACTATCCGCCACTAGAGGGCGAGGAGGCTGGCGAGGTGGTTGACGAGGAGGGTGGTGAGGTAGTAGAGAAGGGAGGCGAGCTCACTTGGGACATAATGGTAGACATAGGTGATCTCAGTCCGTTCACCCAAGTGCCTACTTTGTCTCCCCCTACTGGGCAGGATGTTCCTACTGAGGTTGGTGAACAAGTCCCCCTACTATCGAGCCCGTTGCTACCACGGAGCTTCCACCCACTGCTGATCCAGCTCCATCCCCAGCTACCTAGACTTAGGGTTTTCTTTGTTTTTATTTTGTAGAAGTTTGGTAGCTAGCCCCTGCGAGGGTTTCCTTTTTGTTAACCTTCAATGTACTTGATCCAAGCAGCATATAGCGGCCTTTCGTAATATACACCCCTTGTACTTAAATTAAAAAAATTATATGAAGTATGGATTTCTGTTAAACCTTATCGTATTTTCTTTTAATGTTATTATTTTATTATTGCTCCTTTTTCATTGGGTGCATATTTGTTCGTCTTACGCCACTTACGAACATGAATTTGCATTTTATAAAAAAAATTTGGGCAATTGGGTTTTTATTAAACACTTTGCCTTAGACGTTTTGAAATCGTCTATTGATAATTTTTTTCTAACACTGGGCAGGGGGTTTATAGTGATCCTTCTAATAGGTCACTTTACGACCCTTAGCACTTTAATAGATTTTACCTCGAGCTTAATAATAACTTTTCGGGACTTCACCCTTTAGATATTTGGTTTGAACAGACATATCTTGAAAAATGGAATACAGATCGTCATCAACATTTCTGATGCGAACTTTTGACAGCTATTTACAAGCTATTATTTTACTACCAAAAGTATTTGAAAAAACTGGACTACTGCTATTGATAATACTTCTTCAAGTGAGCTGCACTCCATGTATAGGACGAAGCTTGATCATTGGTTTCTTCCATTAGGTCTTTCTCTATGGCTAAGGCTTGATCATTGGTGCCTTCATCATACCCTGCAACCTTCCACGTCTGATTCTGGACTTCCACTGGGATCACTGCTTCAGTTCCAAAAGCCAAGGCAAAAGATGTCTCCCCTGTGTTGGATCTATAGGATGTTCTGTAAGACCAAAGTACTTCAGGGAGCTCTTCGTCCCAGCTACCTTTTCTATTTTCCAGACGGATCTCCAAGATGTATTTGAGGATTTTGTTAAGGGGTTGAGTAATGCTTTTGACCATCAAACTATTTTCCATTATCTGTTACAATAGATTGTGGGAGTCCGAACCTGCAGATCAGGTTTTCCATATAAAGCTGATCATCCTCTCCTGCATTGTTGTTACTAACGCTTCAGCTTCAGCCCACTTTGTGTAGTAATCTACCGTGACTACGATAAACCTAACACCGTCTTTGCCAGGTGGGAATGGGCCTATCAAGTCGATACCCCATTTTGCAAAAGGCCATGGGCTGAAAATTTATTTTAACTGGTTAGATGGAGTGTGGATGTTTGGTGTGAATAGCTGGCATTTGTGACATATTTGAGTAAAGCTAATAGCATCTTTGCGCAGAGTGGACCAATCGTACCTTTGTCTGATCATCTTATATGCTAAAGCCTGCCCCCTAGCATGACTCCCACAGATTCGTTGGGGGATCTCCTCTAGTACCTCCTGTCCTTCTTGATTTGTCAAGCATTTTAGTTGGGGTAAGAATCCCCGCTTGTACAGTCGGTCATCTATCAGTGTATATCTTGCTGCCTATTTTACTAATCGACTAGCTATCCATACATCATTCGGAAGTGTCCCATCTTCTATGTATTTCTTAATGGGAGCTTGTCAGTCGTTGTCATCCTTCTACCCTCCACTCAATAACTAATTTATGTTGTAATCAGATATCGAGGGACTTTGTAGCTTTGTAATCATGACTTCCGCTAGCTCCGCTTCTCCATTGCTTGTAGCAAGTCGGGCTAGTTCATCTACTTGCATGTTTTCCAGTCTTGGAATTTGTTCAAAAAACACTTGCTCAAATAGTGATATTAGATACGCTACTATTTTTTGATATAGTGTCATCTGCTGGTCTTTATCTTCGTATTCTCCCTGGACTTGAGATATTATTAGCTGGGAATCTCCAAAAATTTAGAGTTTGGTTGCCCCCACAGCTAATGATAACCTAAGTCCTACTATCAGTGCTTCGTATTCAGTTTCGTTGTTAGTTGCTTTAAAGTCTAATCTAATTGCTGAAGTGAAGACTTGTCTGTCTGGGCAGATTAAACCGTCTCCTGCTGCATTGCTAGTAGTTGATCCATCGATATAGAAGTACCATGGGAAAATACGTCCCCTCGTCGAATCTTGTAGGAAGTCAGCTCGATAATGAAGTCGGTGAGAGTTTGTCCCTTGATCGTTGTTCGTGGTGTGTAGGTAATTCCATACTGGTTGACCTCTAGGGAGGGCATATTTGTGCCGATCTCTTGGCAACAGTTGTGGTCGTTCTGGTATGGAGCTCAGATCTGGAATCGGTGTAGCGGGCCTACTTCTTCTCCCAGATCGGTAATGCGACATGCTTCTTCTCCCAGATGTGGTGGCCAGGCAGAGGTGTGGAGGTGGTGGATGGTGGCAATTCTGAGAGACAAAGAGAGAGGGGTTTGGGCGTAAATATGGTGGGTGGAGCTTTTATTTTGAAGATTTGGTGGGTGGGGTGGAATGCATAAATGGGGTGGAATGCGTGGCATTAGTTCCCAGATTTGATTAGTGACATGGGATGGGGGTGAACCCCATTTTTTACCATATTTGTAATATGAGATCCATTTTGTGACCCTTTATAACATGGGATTTTTGTATTCCTATTTGCAGTTTTACTATTATAAATGACTTTGTATGTAATGGACTCATAAACTTATGATCTTTTATAATCATAATAACACCCTTAAATTATGTTTTTAACTTTAGAAATATAATTTAAAAATATATTTCAAAGACATTATTTGTATATATTAAAAAATAAATTTTATTTGTGGGCTTTTATATAGATATTTATGTGACATATCAGCCAGCGAAATTATTTGTGTTCTGCTAAAAATTATTAGATGTTTAATTGTAAAGAATTATAAATTTTTTAAAACAAATGACTTTAATTATAAATTAGTTCTATTTAAAGAAAAATGATGCCATGTGCAAATATTATGAACTAATTTGTAGATATAAACTTTTTTGAACTAATATGTGAATGCCCCAATTGTAAAACTTAAACAGATAATTTATTAAGTTACAAAAAATTACACACTGACAAAATGGTTAGTTACAAGTATTTCAAGCATTTGATAAAGTCTACTAGAACTTTCCATCTCGGTGAATAGTTATGGGTTGAGAGTTCAAATACAAGATTTTGCAACTAATTTATTATTTTGTGTGTAGTTTGTAACATGCCATGCACATGGTATTTGCTATAATTCTGTAACAGTGTTGAAGATTAGGGAAAAAATTATGATTTCACTTCCACGTCTCCACGCCTCACCAGTTCCATGGCAGTCAAGTTCTATTTTATCTCCACTTCACGCCTCCATTAAGGGTGCCGAGAATCGCCGGAGGAGAGGACCACCACCATCATATGCGGTGGCATGTCGTCATCTCTATGCAGCCAATTGAGAGTCTATAATGTTGGCCCATGATTAGGGTCATATTTGTATGAAACTCATGCTCATTTTGATATGATATTTGGCTGTTTTAATTGCATTTATGATACTAATGGCTATATAATTGATTAATGGCCTATTTTGCAAAGAATTGTGTATTTGTAGGAAAAATGAAGCAAAAGGGTGGAAAAACGAGCAAGTTTGATAAATTTTTATGATTTATTATTAAATTAATCCAAATGGTGCAAATAATATACCATGTGAAAAAGCTTGAAGAGAGGATCACAACGCAAAAAGAATCGAGTCAAACGGAGTTCTAGAGCACAAGATATGAAGAAAACAAGTTTGCATGAGCACTCGTTCTTCTTTGCTCGAGCAGGTGTCCTTCTTTGTCCGGGCAAAAATTGCTCTCCTCCAGCCATGTAGGGGTGCTCGGTTTGGCCTTGTCCAGACGGTACTCCTTCTTTGTCCGAGCAGTTGTTCGAGCGAGAGTCCGGGAGTGCATTTTTAAGGGTAATTTTGTTATTCCATCCAATTAATAAGGGGCAATCAAGTTATAATGTTTTGACACCTATAAATAGTGCTAAATTCATATTTTAAAGAAGTTTTTAATCATTTTACGAATTCTTAGATTAAAAAGAGGTTATAGGTAAGTTAATTGTGGGTTATACTTTGATTCTACATCTTATTATTACAATTACTTTTGATCATTCCGGTAGATTTTCTATCTGAGTATTCTGTTAGCTTCCCCATTCAATTCTCTATGTTTGTACGGTAGGATTTTTTAATTCTAGTTACGGATTTGATTTTGCTATTTTGAGGTATTTTTCATATTAATCACAATTCGTAAGGTTTCATATTTCTTTACTATTTTTGCATTAGATATGATCTCTATTAGCTTAATTGTTGTTTTTTGTTCTTAATTAGCCATGGGCTAATCCTCTTGTGCATTGGGGATATGGATATTATGGTGTAGTTTAATTGTTTGTGATTCCAATGCATGTGTGAGCTAATTATGTGTAGGAATTCTCTCAATTTATGTTTGATTGAACTATTGGTGGATGTTTTTTTATGTTCTATTCTCTAATTAGATTGACAACATATGAGAATTGAGTTAGTTCATATAGGATTTGAATGGATAATTGTGCACATCATGTGTTTGTGTTATGATTTCTGTGTCAAGGAGAATTGCTTGATCCGAGAAATATAAATTGGAGTATTGGGTGTTTAAGTGAGTACCTATGCATTTGATAGAGTCTTAGAACTTAACTCTTGCACTAGTGACCCTCATGCATGCTAGGAATTACAAGTAGTTAAATGATCCATAATTGAGGTACCTCAATGCATACTACCAACACTTGCTCACTTGAAATAAATGATATATAGATTTTCGATATTTGCAAGAAGTAGATAGAACCCAAACATTGTCTTTTATATTTTCTTAGATAATCACTTGATAAACACTCAAACCTAGCATTCCAATCATTATTTCCCTTGGTTCGAAATTTAACTTGGTCCCTTGCCTTAACACAACAACGATTACGTACACTTGCGTGTTGCCTTCCAAATTTGGGCAAACAAGTTTTTGGTGCTATTGCCGGGGAAATATTCAATTGATAAGTTTGGTTTGTTGTTTACATTTGTTAGTTTAATATGTTTTGGTGACTGTTGATACTTGCTAAACTTTGTATGAGTGAGCTTAATTGAAGAAGATGAACAGATACAACCAATACTCGTATCCTCCACAATACATATATATCCTCCTCAATCTTACATGTATCAACCTCACACATATTCACCACCTACATATCAACCACTTCCTCCACAATACCAATATCTTCCACAATAATATCCATATTCTCATCAACCCCATTCATATTCCCATCTTTACCCCTCTCAATCACCATATTCATATGATTTTTCCCTCCCATGCCTTTATACTAGTAAGAGGAAGAAATGAAAGTAGAAGAACGGGAGGAAAAAGTGGATAGAGATCATGAACCAAAAGAAGATGTGTATGATCTTATTGAGAGATTTCTTGATGAGAATGAAGATTTGCATGATGAAGACATCAAAAATAATCATACACTTCAATAAGAAATCTCAAACTCCTTCTCATTTTACTATTTGTCCTCTTAATGATTTTATTGTTGGTAATACTTCTTTTGTAAGTATTGATAGGAAACAACAAGAGGAGGAGAAGGAACAAGAAGATGGGGAAAAGGACAAAAAGAACTCAAGAGATGGAAGTAAAGTCATCGATTCTATTGACACAAAAGGTGAAGAGGAATGTCCACTCATGGACATGAGCAAAAATGAGGAAGAACATCAAGATGAAGTGGAAGATGAACTTAAAAGTTAAATGAACATTTCTAAACCCTTAAACTCTTCCATTTGTGCTTTATTTGATAATGATGTTTCTTGTGAGTTAATTTTGCCTCTTGATATAATTGATCATAATATACAATTGCAGATTCTCTTGGGTATTTTTTATCATAAAAAATGGGGATGGATAGGTATGAGGAGAAAAGAAGAGGAAAAAGGATGTTCTTACAAGTTTAGATGGAAGAGGAAAGTTGGAGTTTGGTGTAGAAATTATACCAGCTTCCTTGACTATGAAGCCAAGATTGAAATATAATGACAAGGATGAAAAAGCGCTGAGTAGAACTGATGTACTATCCTCGCAAACCAACACATGTCTTTTCTAGCTTGCTTATGTCCTCACTTGCACGCACCCTGAGAACTTCCCAGGGGGTCACCCATCATGAAATTGCTCCAAGCCAAGCACACTTAACTTTAAAGTTCTTTCACAATGGACACCAGAAAAGAAGATGCACCTTGTTGGTATGAGTAGTACAATCAATTCCTTTAAACCCAATATCTAGCTTCAGCGCCACGGGCGGCACGCAACTATGCCTTTAATCGAGCGAACGAGTGGACTTGAGCGCAGCTCGCCTCCAAGGCAGGGACTGCTAGGATTTCTCCCAACAATCCCCCCCTAGCAGTAGCCAAACTTGAAGCCAAACATACCACTATTTGCGCCATGGGGACTCGAACCCGTGACCTGTGCTCTGATACCAATTGTTAGATCGGTTGCACTGAGTAGAACTGATGTACTATCCTCGCAAACCAACACATGTCTTTTCTAGCGTGCTTATGTCCTCACTAGCACGCACCCTGAGAACTTCCCAGGGGGTCACCCATTATGAAATTGCTCCAAGCCAAGCACGCTTAACTTTAGAGTTCTTTCACAATGGGCACCAGAAAAGAAGATGCACCTTGTTGGTATGAGTAGTACAATCAATTCCTTTAAACCCAATATCTAGCTTCAGCGCCACGGGCGGCACGCAACTATGCCTTTAATCGAGTGAACGAGTGGACTTGAGCGCAGCTCGCCTTCAAGGCAGGGACTGCTAGGATTTCTCCCAACAATTTCGATGAGCTTAAACTTTCCTTCCTGCTTGAAGACGTTAAACTTAGCGCTAAATGTGATGCAACCCATTCTTTTTTCTTTTTGTTTGTTAGGTTCATTGTTAGTTGCTAATTTTTTTTGTAGGAAAAGTGTGAGCTTACATGAAGAAAAGGTTCCGTAGAGCTTTAAAAGTGGACTTTCAATTCTTAGATGTGTGCTTAGTGCTACATGGAGGTACATTGGCCCCATGCTAACACTTAGGATTGCTTGGCAAATCCTAAGTTTGGGGGGGGGGGGGATTTTTATATATGTTGCATTGCACCAGCGCAGTACATTTTTGGTATTTTATTTAGAGCATTGACTTGGCCTACATGATTGATTGAGTTGATGATTTATGTGATTGCTAGCATGAACTTGATTGCTTGTTGATTGCAAATTTCATTTTGAACACTAGTTTGCAAAATTTTCCATTGTGTAGCAATGAAAAAGTTTGGGGGGTATGACCGTTTTTCAAAATTCCATTTGCATCAATTTATCCTATGTTATGTTGCTAAATCATGCTTAATATTTGGATTGATGGAGTTTAGTAGCTTATTTTTGTGAGCTTTGAATGTATTTTTTCTAGTTTTGATGATATAGAATGATTGCTTGATGAATGTGTTCTAAGTGTTGTTAGATGTAGTGTGGTCCTATTTCATGATCTTGTGTTGATTAATCATGCATAGTGTGGATTCTTTGACGCTTGATGTTAAGTTGAGATGAACATTTGAGAAATGAAGCATGTCACAATCAAATAACCCGTGAGATTTTGAGCCTAATTCATGTTTCATTCTAAAACGGATGAACTTTCTTTGGTTGTGTGGTCCTCTTGATGCATTGTGCTCTAGAACTTGCCATGAATCTTATTCGAGATCACACTTTGTAATAAGTTGTCAAAAATGATTTGAGGCCATCATTGATCTTAAAAGAGCCACTTAGCTAAATTATCCATACCAAATGACGTTGCTTACCATAGTTAGCCATTTTGTGTCCTTGGCCTTTTTCTTTGCCAACCTATGATTGTAGTCTAATTATCCTTCATCTTGAGCATTATTCTTCCTATGACTAGTGGAACTTTCATGAGGACAAGAGTTGTACATGTGCTTTAAAAGAGAGTTTGGTGGATGAGATGTTGAAGAAGAGTGAAAGAAGTAGAAAAATGAAGATGTGAAAAAAAAATTAAGATGAAAGTTGTGCGAATGAAAACAAAATGTGAAGAAGAGCTTATGTGCCTAATGTGTTGGTGATGTGATACAAAGTTGTCAAAAAAGGAAGTGGTAAAAATAAAATGCTTGAAAAGAAGAAGGATGAAAAAAATGTTGTGGGGTTGAAATGGTGTTGCAACTTGATCATTTGCAACCTTTCTTTTGAAGAGTAGAGATATTCTAGCTAGATGTCTTGACCTTTTGCTCCACTAGTTTATGAGTCACTTCTATCCAAAAATATATCACCCTTACCAAAGAGTCAACACTACAACTAAATGAAAAGTCCTCTTTGATTTGATGATGAGTTACTTGACTAGTGGTGGAGAATTGAGACAATTGGCAAGTCTATGGTAGTACTTGTGTTTAGAATGATATTCAATGATTTGTTATAGCCTATACACTTGAGTGTCGAGTGAAACACACCCGAGAGGATTGTGATGAGTGGATTTGATCGTGTATTCATTGATTCTTAATTAATGGTTGACAAGTTGACATATTTTGCATGTGATGTTGAGCATTTATTTGTGATAGTATTGCATGACATTGAGCAAGATGAGGATCACATTTTGATGTTATTATTCCCCTTGCTTTGTCATTTTATTGCTCGAGGACGAGCAATACTCTAGTTTAGTGGGGTGATTAGGGTCATATTTGCATCAAATTCATGCTCATTTTGATATGATTTTTGGTTGTTTTGATTGCATTTATGATACTAATTGCTACATAATTGATTATTGGCCTATTTTGAAAAGAGTTGTGCATTTATTGGGAAAATGAAGCAAAAGGGTGGAAAAATGAGCAAGCTTGATAAATTTTCATGATTTATTAAATTAATCCAAATGGTGCAAAAGATATACCATGTGAACGAGCTTGAAGAGAGGATCATAATGCTAAAAAATATTGAGTCAATTGGAGTTCTAGAGCTCAAGATGTGAAGAAAACAAGTTTGCCCGAGCACCAGTTCTTCTTTGCTCGATTAGGTGTCCTTCTTTATTCGGGTGAAAACTGCTCTGCCTCCACCCATGTAGGGGCGCTCGGTATGGCCTTGTCCCGGCGGTACTCCTTATTTGTCCGAGAGGTTGTACGAGCCAGAGTCCGGGAGTGCATTTTTAAGGGTAATTTTGTCAATCCATCCAATTATTGAGGAGCAATCAAGTCATAACATTTTGGAAAATATAAATAGCATTAAATTCAAATTTTTAAGAAGCTTTTAATCATTTTACAAATTCTTAGATTAGAGAGAGATTAGTGGGAAGTTACTTGTGGGTTATACTTTGATTCTACATCTTATTCTTGCAAATACTTTTGATCAAGCCGGTAGATTTTTTATCTGAGTATTCCGTTAGCTTCCCCATTCAATTCTCTACGTTTGTACGGTAGGATTTTGTAATTCAAGTTACAGATTGGATTTTTCTATTTTGATGTATTTTTCCTATTAATCACAATTGGTAAGTTTTCATATTCCTTTACTATTTTCGCATTAGGTACGATCTCTATTAGATTAATTGTTGTTGTTTGTTCTCAATTAGCCATGGGCTAATCCCCATGTGCATTGGGGATATGGATATTATGGTACAATTTAATTGCTTGTGATTTCAATGCATGTGTGAGCTAATTATGTGTAGGAATTCTCTCAATTGATGTTTGATAGAACTGTTGCTGGTTTTTTTTTTATGTTCTTATCTCTAATTGGATTGGCAACATATGAGAATTGAGTTAGTTCAAATAGCATTTGAATGGACAATTGTGCACACTATGTGTTTGTGTTATTGTTGGTCCCGAAACGAGTAAATCAGTGTATGGGGGGAATACACTGATGTCAGATTTTTCTGAAAGACTCAGAAAAATGCTCTAACACTCTCAGTCAAGATTTCCTAAAATACTCAGTATGCTGAAGGTCCACAGGGGCAGCAGGGACAGTTCAGTAAAGAGACAGATAAGCTGAGTGTGAGTAAAGTGCTCGTAAGCTCAGTAGAGATAACAAACCTACTGACTGCTCGGAAGTGAGTCAGTTGGACTACTATCTCAGTGAGCTAGAGTGCGTGCGGAAAGTGAGCCCTTAGTTTCTACTCGTTTTAGTTTCTGAAAAGGTTTTCTCTGAGTTTGCTTAGTAAACAGGTGGTTGAGGCTGAGTGCACAGTATTAAGGTTCAGGATGATTGATTCAGTCCTGAAGATAAAAACAATGCAGAATGTTCAGTTTATTATGATGACAGTTATGATCCTGAACAAGTATGTAAATCAGCACACAAGGGACTTTTTAATGTGGTTCGAAGATAACCAACTCCTACGTCCACGGCCTGATTTAACAGGAAGCTATCCTCAAAACCTTGAGGATAGGTGCTTGGTTTTACGTGCCAAGGGACACGGATAGCCAACTTCCTCTCTTAGAAACTGACCCCTGGGCGTTTTACAAGTCCCAGTCCGTCTAACCAACCAATCTCACACCCTGAGTGGTTTGGTATTCTGGTTTCCAACTGAGATAGCTCTAGCAATACAAAACAATGGTGAATATAGAGCTATCGATCTAAGCAAATACAGAGTGAATCCTACTACAACACTAGGGAAATTTAATTGCAGAGTGTTGTTTATGGTATGCTTTGAGAGCTTGGATTCTTGAGAGTTTTCTCTTGGAAATTTCCTGTTAGCCTTGAATGGGTGCAAGGCTCTCCATATTTATAGGCAAGATTCAAAATAGATCCGTTGGAGGAGATCAAATCAAATCTTTCCTATTTTAGGATGGTTGCAGGCTAGATATACTGTTTGACCTACTCGTCATGCTTAATCTGGCAAGTTTGTCCCGCCGCCTGCAACTCTGAGACGCATTAAATGCTACGCAGACTCCGTATATATGTGTCGAAAGATCATTGGCTTTTCTTTCTAACGGCTTGTTGACTTCCAGACATTTGTCCTTCCTCGTATATTTAGTACTCTGAGTCTCTTGTTAATAACTCAGTCTGAATGTTTGTCTTTATTGGAGTCTTGCTGACATTCTCTTTGTCTCTGTCCCATAGCATAAATAACCTTTTTGCTTTGGACTTACATGATTCAGGTAAACTGAACCAACGCCTAAGTCACGTCTTATGTGCATTCAGCACAGCCTGATAGGTTATTCAGCCCAGTATGTGTAACCTTTTTGCTTCGGACTTACATGATTCAGATAAACTGACTCAAGGCCTAAGTCAGGTCTTATGTGCATTCAGCACAACCTGATAGGTTACACTTTACTCTTCACTGACAAAGTTCTGTCCTGAGTATGCTTAGTGAACTCAGTAGGAACATCAGCCAATGGTACTTCAGGATTGTCTTCAGGACGGATGGTCAGGCTTCGTTCTTCAGCTTCAGTTCAGGCAATCTTCAGTAGACTTACTCTGACTTCTTCAGGATGGATTGCACATCAGACTTCAGTAAATTGGGTCGACTCCAATATTCTTCAGTCTTCAGCGTGATTCTCCTGAACTGAATTCCTAACCTAACTATCCTGAACTAGACTAACCTGAACAACTGTAGTTAGGCAGATTCATCAGGGGTTTTGGGACCTAATCAAAATACTCAGATTGTCCCAACAATTTTCCCCTTTTTGATGATGCCAAAACCCTTAAGCAAATTCTTATTCATCTAAACAATCAACTGACTTAGTCAGTGAAATAGGTTCAGTACCTTCTGACAAATTAGGCACTTAGTCTATAAGATGAAAACAAGGAATGAGTTAGTACAGTTATTGATAAGGATACAGAAAAGTAAATTCAGGAGTCAACAAGAAGTTGTACTCAGGAAAGCAAAATAACTTCATTGATTGATATGAGAATTACAAGTATCCTGAAGCTATTACAATTCCTGAATCAACTAGCTCCTGATCTAGTCTTCATCCTTATTCCAAGCAGCTTGAGAAATTTCATACATCTCCAAGACTCGGTTCAGGACCTGCTTCATCCTGTTCTGATTTCCAACGGCCCCGGCAGTGCGTCCTACTCTGACGACTTCTTCTGATAGCGCTTTCCGGTCCAGTTGCTTGGAGTTCCTGAAGAGTGGAGGAGGGTACTTTATGAATTCCGGAGGAGCAATCTCTACACCTTCAGTGTCAGCATGTCTGATTATTTCAGCCCATAGATCCGGATGCTCCTGTGCCATCCAGTGATGGAGTATGACGTCTTTTTCTTCAGATTGATCGGCATAACCCCATCATATAGAATAGGTAGGCCCACCTATTCTGGATCGGAATCCATACCTCCAACATCTCAACTGGAATGAAATCCTCTACGAACTGAAGTGGAGGAGGATTCTGATCTGGATTGACCACCAATTTCCTCTGAGTCTTCATTTGAGATCCAGAAGGCACAAATTTCTTCTTCTGAACCTGCGAATTCAGGTACTCATTAGACTCTTTTAATCGCTGAATCTGACTGAGTAGCGAAATCTCCTTCATCTTCGCTAACTTCTCCGCCTCAGTCATCACCGTCTTTTTCTGAATGGTCAATCCTGGATGCATCTGTTCCTCCATCTCCTTATACAACGGTTCCAGAGCAAGATCCTCAGAAGACCTCAACCTCTTCGGCTCTGAACCTTCAACAGCTTTGATGGCAGCTACGGACCTAGTCCTTTTTCTGTCCGCAGCCTTCAGTTCAGGGGGGAAGTCCTTCTTCTTGGCTTTCCCAGCAGCTATTTGCTTCTTTCCTTCCCCCTTTTTGGCATCATCGTCATTGATTTGGCCAACAACCTCATTTACTGACTCCGCCAATATGGTGAACTGACTGTCCATCTCAGTCTGCTTCACCTGCAGTTGCCCTATCTGCCCCGCCATCCCTCTTAGGCCGACACTGAGCTTATCAATGGCTGAATTGTGTGCAGCCTTCAGTCGACCTTCGAAGTTTGTCATTCTGTTGTCCAGGGCAGAGGCAATTTCCATCTTCTTCTGTGCAGACATCTCACTCAGCAGCTCATCCTTAAGTTCAGCCTTCAGCTTGGCCAACTTTTTATAAACCAGTTGATCAATTCTTTCAGGCAGTTGTTGATCAAGAAAAGTGGTAAGCTTGTTCTCCTGCTGAGTTTGCGCATCAGAGACTATATGATTGCAGCTTTGAATGGCCCCTTTTGCTTGCTCAGAGATAACAGTGAGATCTACTGAGTGTTGAGTTCTGACTTCTCCTAGTAGATCAATGGCTGCATGCATGTCAGTTCCCATCTCATTCAGGTCACGATCCAGCCTATTCATCTTCTTATTCAGCACTTCAGAATTTGAACCAACCCGGCTAGTTTTTCTCTCGACGAGGATTACCCTTCTGTGAAGATTGGCAAGAGCTCGTGAGGAGTTTTGAACATATAGTGACTAGGGGGTGATCCATTTTCCTCTGACTCGGACCAGACCTGTTGGACCCTCTCCTGAAGCCTCTGCAGTCCCGGGTCCCAGGATTGCTTCATCGGCCGGTGCACTGACCCCTTCAGTGCCACCTTGCTGATCATCATCAGCAATCACTACATCCTTCTCAGTTTCCTTCTCCGCTTCCTCTCTTTCTCAACTCTCTGAGGCTCGAGCTCAGGATAGATGCGTCAGACTATTCTGACAAAGTCCACCATCTTGATCAGGTGATGTAGAGAGTTTACATCAAAGTGATAAAAGAGAGCAACTTCTGATTCATCAATATTGTCCCATCCTTTCGACTCTCCGAGCTGACTAAGTTCAGGCCAGGTGGCATTTCTGATCATGGCATATGTGCAAAGTTGCACAACTGCCTCCTTCTGAGCATCCGAGAGGTCAGGAAACCTCTTCTCCACCATCTCAGCAGTCGTTCCCCTTGCCACTATCTCAAAATCTGGCAGTGTGTTCTCATCAGGCGCAGGGAATGGTCATGGGGCTTCAGCCTGAACTCCTTCAGAAACCTCCGTCTGGATTCCTTCCTCCTGAGCAGGTTCCCCCTGATCCTCACCCGAGGGGGCCTCCAAACCCTGATAAGTTGAAGCAATGTCAAGGATCAGTGGGTTTGGATCAGTGGGTGCAACCTCCGGAATGGCAGAGATAGGGGCGATTTCAAGTGTAGCCTGAGCTGATTCCCTCTCCGGAGTTGCATGTTGAATCACTTCTTCAGCAGCCTTCTCTTCCACAAGCTTTTTCTCTCGCTCTTCTGACCCCGGATATAAAAATTTCAGTTTCTATTGCTTGGGTCCTGAGGGCTTGGGTTTGTCCGCTGGCTTTGCAATAAGGATCCCAGAAGATTTGCTTGCCTGAGCCTTGACTCCATCAGTCGTGCTCGCCTGAGCCTTCTTCTTCTGAGTCCTTGGATGTTTCTTGGTGCCAGCATCACCGGAATAGGCTCTGAAGAGATCAATCTTCGCTGGAATCTCGAGTGATTGGGCCTGATCCACATCACTGAGATCCAGGGTCTCCAAGATTAGAGAAATCTTGGTTCCAAAGTGCATCTTGGCCTCAAAAGTCGCCTGACCCTCCGCGAGTATTTTATTTTATTGGTCTCAGCTACCAGCAATTGGAGGAAGTAATCCTCCCAGTTAAAGTAATGCACTGAGGCGTCAGAGATTGCCATCATCGTATATAATTTCGGCCGCGAGATCTGCTCCAGCCCTCCAGCAATCCCCATAACTCCCTGACTTGTCAGGTCAAAGAAGTGGCAATTCTCTGTTCTCAGAACCGACTTGTTCAGGCCCGACCTCAGGACCACATCACCATCGCAGAGGGACTGGGGATAATCCTTCTCGGTCCCAAACCCATAATCAACAGGGCTTCATCCAGAACTGGGAATATTAAAAACCTCCTTAATCTTTCGCCTAAGGTTGAGAGTGACCCACCTCCTGGTCATCTCTTCCTCACCATCTTTCCCCTTCACACACGAAGTCAGGGGAATGCACGTTTCCCACTCCTGGGAATCCTTGTTCTGCGCCATTTTGAGATAGAAAGCAGCAACAAGTCTAGGATGAAGTCTCTGGGGTCTGGTAGTGACAAATTGCAGAAGACCTGCATTTTCAAAGACCTCTTTTACAGGTGATATATCAGGATGATTGGAGGTAAAGTCTCCTAAAGGTTCCCAGTGTATTTCATTTCTTAGGTGAAAAAGATTTCCAAAGAATGATTCTACAGAAGGAGAAGCCATGGATATAATATTAAGAAATGAAGAAGATTGGTTTTCAAAAAGAAATATAATAAGAAAAGATTTAGGTGCATAAAGGTTGCAATAGCACAAACTTCCCTTATTTATACTAAAATTCAGTTTTAATCGGATGGCTCAGAAAATGGTGACTTATGAGATTCAATGGTCAAGATTAAAACGCAAGATGCATGGAGACTCTTCGGTTTTCAAAAGTAATGACAAAACTTTATCGAAAACTGTTCCCGCCCATTGTGCATTAAATGAGCGTCAGAGCATGTCCGTATTTAATTCAAATAATTTTCATTAAATAATAACTGAATATTAAATGAATGGCTGGGATTAAATGACAAAATAAATTGATTTGACAATACGGTAAAAAGTATCAAGGATGATGCAAACAAGATCAGATGACTAGATAAAAATCAGGAAACATACCGGTCAGTCAGATTTGTATTCTGACTGATACCACATGTGACCTATCAGGGTGACAAGCCCTGAATTCAGTGTCCTGAATCTTAGTCAGTCTAAACTGATCATTCCTTTCAACTGAATGTTCCCCCTACAACCATTCATATTCTCTCTGAGATCCCTTCAACCTGAGTCCTAGTTAGTCATTTTCCCTGACCTTATGCATTCTGATCAGAGATTCAGATTGAATCTCCTAAGCCTGGGTGAAGGAGTCCTAACTCTACTAATAGCTCAACAAACCTGGTTTCAGGCAAAGCCTTGGTCAGGATGTCAGCTCTCTGTTTATCAGTAGGGACTCTTTCCATCCTGATGTCCTTCTTCTCAACATGATCTCTGATAAAGTGATGCCTTATGTCTACATGCTTACATTTTGTGTGTAAGACTGGGTTTTGGGATATGGCAATAGCACTATTATTGTCACAATAAATTGGGACTTCAGTGGCCTCAACTTGGTAGTCTCTCAGTTGTTGTTTCAGCCAAAGGATCTGAGAACAACAACTGCCTGCCGCTATATACTCAGCCTCAGTAGTAGACGTTGCAACACTGGTTTGCTTCTTAGAAAACCATGAGATCAGTTTACTCCCTAGAAACTGACATGTGCCTGTAGTTGATTTCCTATCAAGCCTACAGCCTCCATAATCTGCATCTAAATAACCAGTCAGTTCTAGGTTGTTATCAGAGGGATACCAAAGTCCTAAGTTGACTGTACCCTTCAGGTATTTCAGTATCTTTTTGGCACTCTCCAGATGACTCTTCTTTGGATAAGACTGATACCTTGCACACACTCCAACTGCATAAGTGATGTCAGGACGACTAGCAGTCAGGTACAATAAAGATCCTATCAGTGCCCTATATTCAGTCTGATTTACTGAGACTCCTTCTTTGTCAGGGTCCAGCTTCTCATTGGTGTTCATGGGAATACGTGAGACTTTGCTGGACTGTACTCCAAATTTTTGAATCAAGTCCCTTGCATACTTGGACTGATTTATGAAAATTCCGGCGTCAGTTTGCCTGACTTGGAGACCCAGAAAGAAATTCATTTCTCCCATCATTGACATCTCAAATTTCCCAGTCATCAGCTGGGAGAATTTCTCACAAAGCTTCAGATTAGGAGATCCAAATATTATGTCATCCACATAAATCTGAACCAAGAGAATGTCTTCCCCTTCGGATATCCGGAAGAGGGTCCTGTCCACCGTTCCTTTCACGAACCCGTGGTCTATCAGGAATTGGGATAATGTATCATACCAAGCTCTCGGAGCTTGCTTCAGGCCATAAAGAGCTTTCTTCAGGTGATATACCTTATTTCCAACTTCGAACCCTGGAGGTTGCTCAACATAAACTTCCTCGTTCAGTACACCATTCAGAAAAGCACTCTTTACATCCATCTGATACACTTTGAACTTCTTGAAGGTTGCATATGCCAGAAACAACCTGATTGCTTCCAACCTTGCGACCGGAGCCAAGGACTCATCATAGTCGATGCCCTCGGCCTGAGAGTAACCCTTTGCCACTAGTCTGGCCTTATTCCTGACAACAACATTCTTTTCATCCCTCTTGTTCTTGAAAACCCACTTGGTGCCAATAACATGTTGACGCCTAGGTGTTGGGAGAAATCCTAGCAGTCCCTGCCTTGGAGGAGAGCTGCGCTCAAGTCCACTCGTTCGCTCGATTAAAGGCATAGTTGCGTGCCGCCCGTGGCGCTGAAGCTAGATATTGGGTTTAAAGGAATTGATTGTACTACTCATACCAACAAGGTGCATCTTTTTTTCTGGTGCCCAATGTGAAAGAACTCTAAAGTTAAGCGTGCTTGACTTGGAGCAATTTCATGATGGGTAACCCCCTGGGAAGTTCTCAGGGTGCATGCGAGTGAGGACATAAGCACGCTAGAAAAGACCTGTGTTGGTTTGCGAGGATAGTACATCAGTTCTACTCAGCACAACCGATTCAACAATTTGTATCAGAGCATAGGTCACGGGTTCGAGTCCCCCATGGCGCAAATAGTGGAATGTTTGGCTTCAAGTCAGGCTACTGCTAGGGGGGGATTGTTGGGAGAAATCCTAGCAGTCCCTGCCTTGGAGGCGAGCTGTGCTCAAGTCCACTCGTTCGCTCGATTAAAGGCATAGTTGCATGCCGCCCGTGGCGCTGAAGCTAGATATTGGGTTTAAAGGAATTGATTGTACTACTCATACCAACAAGGTGCATCTTCTTTTCTGGTGTCCATTGTGAAAGAACTCTAAAGTTAAGCGTGCTTGGCTTGGAGCAATTTCATGATGGGTGACCCCCTGGGAAGTTCTCAGGGTGCGTGCGAGTGAGGACATAAGCACGCTAGAAAAGACCTGTGTTGGTTTGCGAGGATAGTACATCAGTTCTACTCAGCGCAACCGATCCAACACTAGGTCTCTCAACTAACTCCCAAACCTGATTCCGCTCAAACTGATTGAGCTCATCCTGCATGGCTAGGATCCAGTTGGGATCAGCAAGAGCTTCTTCTATGCTCTTAGGTTCCTGATCACTCAGGAAATAATAAAACATAGCGCTCTCTCCAAAGGACAACCTCGTCCTGACCCCCTCATTGATATCACCAATGATATCAGCCAATGGCTGATCATCTAGCCATCGCCTCCTGCTGACTGGAGCACTGGGAGCTGCTGACGTTCCCTCTCCTGAACCTAAAACATTAGTCTCGATAATAACAGGCAAAGAAGCGGAACGAGCAAGAACAAGGGATACTGAGTCATTTCCTGAGGGTTGGCCAATATCAGAGAAATTGTTTTCCCCTACAGTGTTGGACTCAGTAACTGTCTCAGGTGCAGAAGCATCATCACCGACAGTACGTACCTCAGGTTGAGTCTGTCCCTCCGTCTGACACTCAACATTCTCCGAGACTGGGGCTTGCTGAGGGTTGGCCTGAGGTCCATTCTGATCATCATCATCCCATCCTTTGGGAGTACTGACAAGCTTGATCTTGAATTCAGGATTTTTCAGGCTCAGTCTTGTTATTCTCTTGGTAACCCCCTCAGTGTCAGGACTTGGAACCTATTTTCTATGCACTGATACAGTCTCATCAAACACAACATGAGGTGTTTCCTCCACATAAAGGGTCCGACAGTTATACACCCTGAAGGCTTTACTGACTGAGGAGTATCCTAAGAAGACTCCCTCATCAGATTTGGTATCAAAGGCTTTCAGCTGGTCTTTCCCATTGTTCAGGATGAAACACTTACACCCAAAGATATGGAAATAAGAGATGCGAGGTTTCCTCTTGTTCCAAGTTTCATAAGGTGTCTGAACATGTTGTTTGTTCAGCATAGATCGGTTCTGAGTGTAGCAAGCAGTGTTGATTGCTTCAGCCCAGTACTTCTTGGGCAGTCCTGACTCAGCCAACATGGTCCTGGCAACTTCCTTCAGGGTCTGGTTCCTTCTTTCAGCTACCCCATTCTGCTGAGGGGTCCTGGCTGCAGAAGTCTCATGAGCTATACCATGGTTAGTACAAAAGTCAGTTATAATAGAGTTTATAAACTCTATTCCTCGATCTGATCGGATCCTGACTATGCTCTAACCCTGTTCAGTACTCAATTGCTTGAGTAACTCTGGAAGCTTGACCTGAGTCTCCTTCTTGTTCAGCAAGAAAATAACCCATGTATACCTGGAATAATCATCATCAACAACAAGGATATATTTCCTACCATTTATGCTGACAGGAGTAACTGGACCAAAAAGATCCATATGCAGGAGCTGAAGCACTCTGTCAGTTGAGAAGGCTTCTTTCTCTTTGAATGAGGCTTTGGTTTGCTTGTCTTCCTGACATGCTCCGCACACGTGGTCTTTGCTAAACACTTCATTAGGTAGACCATCTACAAGAGAAAGTCTAGAAATTTTGTTAATAATCTTGAAGTTTAAGTGACTCAGGCATTTATGCCATAGCCAACTGAGCTCAAAGGAGCTCTTAGCAACCAAACAAGTTTCAGGAGGACTGCTCTTGAAATCAGAAAAATATACATTGCCCCTCCTGACACCTGTAATCAGAACTTGTAGTGTATATTTGTCCTTCACAAGACACGTGTTAGATGAAAATTCTACACTATATCCTCGGTCACAGAACTGATTGACCGAGAGTAAGTTATGTCTCAGTCTCTCAACATATGATACATTCAGTACACGGACAGAGCCAATAATAAGGGTTCCGAATCCTCTGGTGAAACCCTTAGAGTTATCACCAAAGGTTACCTGCTGGCCTACCTGAGCTACATAATCCTGAAGGAGATCACGAAATCCGGTCATGTGCCTGGAACACCCTGAGTCCAAGTACCAGTCCTTCATCAGATCCTCCTTCCTATTCTTGTAGCCCGCAGTGACCTGAAAAGAATCAGGCCTCAGGTACCCACCTAGTATTAGGTCCTACTGAGTCAGCCATACCCTTCGGGATCCAGATTTGTCTGACAATTCTGATAGCATCAGAAGTGTAAACCTGTCTCCCAGAAATATCAACATACACAGTTCTCTTCTTCCTTTGTGCCTGGGAATTTAAGGGTGTATGGGTGTCGGCCTGAGTCTCAGGAGCCCTGGATTGATTTCTGGGGGCGGGCCTCCTGTTCCTCCTTGGCCTGGGTGCATTGGGCCGAGTTTGATCCTGAGAAGGAGCAGCTCGGGCCTGACCTCTTGGCACTTGAGATCTGGCCTGAGTGTTACCGGAGTCAGGTCTCCGTTGCCTTTCAGAGACCACCTGGTTTGTCCTTCTCCTTTGAGGATTGGGACGCACCTGATGGGCTCTGTGCCCTGCCTGAGGAGTCCGGACCTCAGTAGTCCTTGGCCTTGCCTGAGGCCTCCTCTGACTGGAGTTCCTTCCACCCTAAGCATTTCTAGGCTGGGCCTGAGAAGTGCTAGGAGCAGAATTCTTCCCAGCTTGAGGATTCCTAGGCTGAGCATTGAAGTTCCCTTGATCTGTCTTCCTCGACTCAGGATGAGAAACCTTGATCTTTCCCTTAGGTTTTGGTCTTGGTTCCTCAGTCCTTTGCCTGACAGGTTCAGCAGGCATTTTTTCCTTCCCTTTGCCTTTGTCCTGACGAGCAACACTTGAGCTCTTATCGTCAGTTTGGGCAGGGACAAACTTCTTCTGAGAGTTGCTCCATGAAGCACCTCTCTTCTTCTAGCCCTTTGGGTCTTTTGAGGCATCATAGCCTAACCCAGCTTTAGCACCATCGGTCAGCTGAGAGAAACTTGTTAACTCATCCACCACTTGGGTAGATGTGTATAACTTCTTCAGCTTAACCTCAAGATGCCCATTTGTTTCTTTCAGGGCCTCAATTTCAGTGATGTACTAAAGCACCAACTCTTCATGAGCTTTCTCTTTTGAGATCAGCTCAAGATCCCAAGCAGTTTGCTCAGCACAAAGGCGAGCTTGCCACTCAGTTTCGAACATTACTCTTAGAGCAATTCGCTCAATCATCAGTTGTTCCTGAGCAAGGAACAGATCAGTATCACGAGTCTCAATCAGCGAGCTGATCACACCCTTCAGTCTTTCCACCTCCAGTGGAGCTTCATCATGCTTGTTCCGAGCATGAAGCAGCTCTTCCTGGAGATGTACTAATCTGAGGGCTTCCTCAGTATCTCTTACTCTGAGAGACTCAGTTAACCGATCGTTTTCTCCACTCAGTTGTGCATTCACATCTACTGTGTGAGTATGAGTCTCCTGCAATCTTGAGAAGTCAACCACCAATTGTTCTAGAGCGAGCTGAAGGTCGAGTTCTCCTGCTGAATCTGAGCTAAGCTCAGGTGCGTGATCAGGAGAGGAGGCAGAAGAACATACCTCATCGTCTGCCATCAGGCAGAGATCATCATACTCTTCATCGGAGAAGAGTTCAGGGGACCGGCGTCCTGGGCCATCTAATTCTGAGGAATCCTCAGCGAGCATAGCTCTCCGGTCTGATGCCCTGAGCTCTCTCTTGGCTCTCCGATCCTCTCGTTCACGAGCACTGAGCTCCGGACAATCATACTGATAGTGTCCATTCTTCTTACAGTGGTAGCACTGATCTACATCAGAAGCAAACTTCTTGTCAGTGTACCTTTGATCAGATGACTCCCTCCTGCTCCCTGATGATCGTTCAGGTTTGGAGCTGGATCTTCTGGGCTCATCATCTCTCCTCTTCTCATCTCTGCGCCGCTCAGGCTCATGATGATTTCTCCTGGAATCAGAACCCCTCCTCTCTTCTCTCCGGGGGCTCGATCTCCTGGGGCTGGAGTACCTGGGATCACGGCTGTCAGTATAAAATTTCTTATACCTTCCGAATCGAGAGTTCAGTTTCTCGAAATGCCACGCCATCAGGCTGTATTCCAAGGCTAGCTCATCCTTGTTCATGTCCTTCAGAGACTTAGAACCAGATCCAGTCTCAGGCTCAGGAGTAGCTTTAAGAGCCACGCTCTTTTCCTTTTCAGGAGTCTTCTCCTCACCAACTTCTTCACTGACAACACCCTTCTTCTTCCCCTTATCGAGGTCGAATTCCAGAGCCTTTAACTCTGAGAATAGATGAGAGTGAGTAATGTTGGTGAGATCCTGAGTGTTTTTCAACAAGATCACTCATGTGTCCCATCTTTCAGGGAGACAGTTTAGGATTTTAGAAGACACCTCCCTCTTGGGAAACTTCTTCCCAAGGGTTGCTAGCTCGTTCATCATCTTAATGAACCGAGCTTCCATCTGATCGATGGACTCTCCTTCTTACATCCGGAAGGCTTCAAACTTTCTGATAGCAAGATCTCTCTTGTTTTCCTTGATCTTTTCTGATCCCTCACTCATCTCCCTCAAGGTATCCCAGATCTCCTTAGCTGTCCTCAGATGCATGAGCCTGACCGAATTCTCGTAAGAAATGGTGTGGAGTATAATGTTTTTAGCAACATTATCCAGTCCGATTTACTTAATCTGATCAGAATTAAGCGCGGACCTCTCCACTTCTTCATCTCCGGCAGCTGGAATAGGAATATTGCCAGCAACAGGCCAGGTCGTCTGAAGATTCCTCATGAATTTGATCGGACCTTGCTCAATCACCAAAGGCATCTGATCATGGATGGAATAGAGATGTGCGAGTACCCTGAATTTCCAATAGTCATAATTGTCAATAGAGAATTCAGGAAGATTGCCCTCGAGGCGTTTAGAACCGGATGCCATGATATGCAGTTTTCAGAAACAAGATCTGTTCAGTAGACCACCAAAAGTTTCTCCTCAGAAACTGTTGGTAAACAAAGTCAGTGGTCTTTTGAACCACTGCTCTGATACCACTTGTTGGTCCTGAAACGAGTAAATCAGTGTATGGGGGGGAATACACTGATGTCAGATTTTTCTGAAAGACTCAAAAAAATGCTCTAACACTCTCAGTCAGGATTTCCTGAAATACTCAATATGTTGAAGGTCCACAGGGGCAGTAGGGACAGTTCAGTAAAGAGACAGATAAGCTGAGTGTGAGTAAAGTGCTCGAAAGATCAGTAGAGATAACTGTTAGGATTTCTGTGTTAGATGTTTTGATGATATAATAAACCAATCAGCTTGTAATAGGACCAGCTGAACATGTTAGTCAGCTGATGAGTAGTTAGGATTAGATAGGTTCAAGTGAGGGGGAATCTACCTTGCTGCCTAGAAGATCCGAAGCTACCATAGAAGAGAAGACCAGCTGAGACCTTGTGGACTTAGCCAATTTCAGAAGACAGAAGATTTAAGCAGCTGACACTGGAGCATCGAGAGCAGATCATCAGAGAAGTTAACATCAGCTGATATCAGAAGATTAGCTGATCAGCTGAGAGCACGTCGTAGACAAGACAAGGACCATGGATAAAAGACATATCCAGACGAAGTCAAGAAGACCAGCTGAGGTGCACACCAGCAGACTTGCACATCAGCTGAGGTCCAAGTATCAGCAGACTGATACACCAGCTGAGGAGACAGATCAGCTGAGGTTTTGTGCTCGGCCCAGATTCTTCAGAATCAATTTTAAGGGTTAACTTGCGACATAAAAGGAAGATTCCCAGAATAGAAGATCAATCAATCAAGGGGACAAACTTGATTGATTGAAGATCGCGAAGATTGACGGGAATCAAGAAGGAAATTCAATCAATCACATTGATTGAATACGAGATTATAGGATCTCAGATTTCTAGTCTTTTCCAACGGCTAGTTATTTGACCCTATAAATTAGAGTAATAGTGATAATTCATCATCGGGTTTTTTCACGCACATTAAGCTAGCCGATACTCTGTCAAATTTATCACTTACGCTCAAAAACACCATTCATACTTATCCTTTGTAAAAGCTTTGTAGAAGCTGTGAGAAGTCAATTGCGCTTGTAGCATTGACAAGTTGTAAGAGAGTAGTACTCTCAAACTGTGTAAGTAAGTGATTAAGAGAGTTAGTGGAGAGACCCTCAAGTCCAAGTTGGATTGAGGAGAGTGGATGTAGGACAGTTGGTCCGAACCACTATAAATCCCCTGTGTCTCTTCGTATTTCCTTATGTTCTTATTTGTGCACATCACCTAAAAATCGATTTTCATTAAAAACGTTTCCGCACTATACACAGCGCACTATTTTCAAAATTCAGACTACCTCAAGTAGTCTGCTGATTTTCTGAATAAACCAGTAAAATTGAAAAAGGCTTTTGAATCCTTACAAGTCTATTCAACCCCCCCTTCTAGACTTGTTCAAGTGTATTCTTCCCTAAAACCTGCCTTTGGGACCAACAAGTGGTATCAGAGCAGTGTGTCCAATAGACCACAGCCTGAGAAAGCTCTTAGTGGTCACCTGGACAGATCCCTGAAAATCTGTTTTAAGAAAATTTTGTGTGCCTTTTATCTAATCATTTGCAGATATGTCTTCCTACAAAAAGAGTGGATCCAAGACAAGAAAGCTGCCTGAATTCTCCACAGAGGATTATGATTACTGGAAATTCAGAATGGAGAATCACCTTGGAGCCATTCATGATCGGATGTTAGATGTTCTGGAGGAAGGGCCAATCAAGTTCTTCTGGGAAGGAGTAAGCGATGGCAAGACTCCAGAAGCTGAAATCAGTGAAAGAAGGAAGACAGAGAAGAAGAAGAGTGAACTAAACGATGCTGAAAGAAAACTCTTCAACCTCGATCGAGTGGCCAGAACAGAAATTATTGAGACACTCTCCAAAGAATATATAGAGAAAATCAAGACGTGCAGAACTGCTAAGGAGATGTGGGAGAAACTCTCCTTGATGTGTGAAGGGACAGATCAAATCAAAGAGAACAAGCTTCAAGCTGTTCTACATACCTTTGACACATTTAAAAGCTACTTTCTGAGAACACTATCTTAAGTGAAGAACATAATCTGCTGACAGCTAAGTTCGATGAACTCTTCAAGCAGAATGAACTGATAACCAAAAATTCACAGCAGCTTCAGCTGAAAGTGGATCAGCTGACTAAGGCAAAAAATGTCGTGTCTAAAATAGTTGAATCCTCACAAACTGTGAATGATAAAAGGGGTCTTGGTTATCCCAAACCCAAACCACAAAAGAAGAAGAAAGGTGACAGTGGATTAATTAGGGATCCTCAAAAGGGTAAAGGGTCAGCTGAGCCTGCATCTGGATCAGAAGGGCAGAAGAGCAGAGGAACAGAAAAGGTCCCAGCTGGACAGAAGAGCTCCAAAGCTCAGAAGTCTGCTGGTGATCAAAAGGTTTCAACAGAGCAGAAGAGTACTGAAACTCAGAAGCCTGCTGACAACCAACATAAATCCAAAGCTCAGAAGTCTCGAGATCAGAAGAGGAATCCAAGTCATAGCTCAGCTAAGACAAGGAGACCTCAGCAGAATCAGCAGAGGAATGATAAGCCTGGGTCATCTCAGCAGAGTAAACCCAAGCGAAACAGACCTCAGCCCTGGGTTACTTATAATGTGACCAAAATAGGCAAGCCTTCACCGCCTAAAGTTTATGAGTCATTCAGAGGCTCAAGCCGAAATTATCCTTTTGAGCAACCCACCTATAAACCTGTTGTTATAACTCATCGCCCCAGAAAAGATCCTCTGAGGGAGATGATTTTTGTGGACAAATATGGTAGAAGGTTGAGATCCCCTAAACCTCATAAGGATGATCTCTACCTGTGGATCCAGAAAGTCGATACTAACCAATCAGGACCCAAAGATAGGGTACCTAAAGCCTGAGTTTTAATTTTAGGTTAACTCTAGCCCTATAGAAAGAGGAGAAGCCAAGGGTCATGTCTGGTACATTGATAGCGTTTGCTCGAAGCACATGACCTTTGAGAAGCATCTTCTCCAGAACTTTGTAACGCTGGATGGGCCTAGAGTTGTGTTCGGTGACAACAATTTTGGAGTCACCAGAGGAGTTGGCATTCTGCTGATCAAAGGAACAAGAGTTGAAGAAGTCTACTATGTAGAAGGGCTCATGCACAATCTTCTGTCTGTATCCCAATTCTGTGACAAGGGATATTCAGTAAGATTCTCTAAGAACTCTTGTCTTGTTATTAATGATTTAAATGAGCAGGTGCTACTAACTGGCCTCAGAAGAGGTAATATGTATCTTGCAGATTTTGCAAGCTGTCCAGATCTGAGATCAGCTGGCTCTGGCACAAGAGGTTAGGTCATCTGAACTTCAAGACTCTCAACAAGGTTGCAAGGAAGGGTCTAGTCAGAGGTCTACCAAATGAGATGTTTGCATCTGAGCAGAAGTGTAATGCCTGTCAGAAAGGAAAGCAGACTAAAGCCTCATTCAAAGATGTGCAGAGTACTTCAACAACAAAAGCACTCCAGCTGCTTCATATGGACTTGTTTGGACCTGTCTCACCTCTTAGTTTCAGTGGAAGGAAGTATACACTGGTGATTGTTGATGACTATACAAGATTCACTTGGGTAGTGTTCTTGTTCAAGAAGAATGAGACTATGGTCAAGATGCTGGAGTTGTTCAAGAGGATTCAGAAGGAGCTGGACCTCAGCATAGTCAGAATCAGAAGTGATAAAGGTACTGAGTTTCTTAACTCTATTGTTTCTGACTATTGCAGGGATAATGGTATTCAGCATGAGACATCAGCTGCCAGAACACCTCAGCAGAATGGGTTAGCTGAGAGGAGAAACAGAACCCTCAAGGAGGCAGCAAGGATTATGTTAGCTGAATATCAGACTCCTCAAAGGTTTTGGGCAGAAGCCATCAATACTGCATGCTTCATCCAAAATAGGTGTCTACCAGTCAAGAGACATGGGAACTCCTTATGAAATGTACAAAGGTAAAACTCCTAACCTTTCCTCTGTCCATACTTTTGGGTGTAGGTGTTCCATCCATGACAATGGAAAGACTAAGTTAAAGACTTTTGATGCTAAGGTTGCTGAAGGAATATTCTTAGGATATTCTGGAAGTAGCAAAGCCTATAGAGTCTTTAATAAAGTCTCTCTCTGTGTGGAGGAGACACCCCATGTTGTATTTGATGAATCTTTTCATGAGTACAGCAAGGAGAAGCTCGCAGAAGAGGTGGATCAGCTGAATCTGTCAGAAAAGCCAGATCTGATTAAGGTGGTAGTACCAAGGATAGAATCAGACTCAGATTCAGATGATGAGCCCAAATCAGCTGATAAGCCATCACCAGCACCAGATGATGGCATCTTGACTCCTGACACTAACCAAGGGGGAATTTCAGACAAGACCCAAGAGGAGCAGACTATGGCACCTCAAAGGGGCAAGAAGACACTGTCTGATTTCCCAGCTGAACAGATTCTAGGAGATCCAAGTGTAGGTGTTCAGACCAGAAGAAAGCTAAACTTGGGTGCTCAATTCAGCTGTTATGTGTCTCTGATAGTACCCAAAAATATCCATGAAGCTCTTGAAGACCCAAACTGGATTGTAGCTATGCAAGAGGAGCTAAATCAATTTGCAAGACAAGAAGTTTGGACTCTAGTGGAGAGGCACAAACATCAGAAGGTCATAGGCACTAAGTGGGTATTTAAGAACAAAAAGGATGAAAATGATGTAGTAGTTAGAAACAAGGCAAGGCTAGTAGCACAGGGGTATTCACAGTCAGAGGGGATTGACTATGATGAGACATATGCTCCTGTGGCAAGACTAGAAGCCATTAGATTGTTTCTGGCCTATGCTGTTTTCAAAGGGTTCAAAGTCTATCAGATGGATGTCAAGTCAGCTTTTCTGAATGGAATCCTGGCAGAAGAGGTTTATGTGGAACAGCCACCAGGATTTGAGGTTGGGAACAAGGTTTATAGGTTGCAGAAAGCTTTATATGGACTAAAGCAGGCACCTAGAGCCTGGTATGATACTCTATCACAGTTCCTACTGGATAGTGGATTCAGTAAAGGAAAGATAGACAAAACCTTGTTTATAAAGGAAGACGGAGATGATATCCTCTTAGTGCAGATATATGTGGATGATATCATCTTTGGCTCCCCCAACAAACTAATGTGTGAAGAGTTCAGCAAGCTGATGACCAGCAAGTTTGAAATGTCCATGATGGGGGAGATGACTTATTTCCTTGGACTGCAGGTAAAGCAGATGTCCAATGGAACGTTCATTAGCTAAGCTAAGTATGCCAAGAATTTGATAGAAAAGTTTGGAATCAGTAGCAGCAGAGAAGCTAAGATTCCAATGATGGCAAACTTTAGCATGGATCCAGATGAGGCTGGTGAGAAAGTGGATCAGACACAATATAGGGGACTTATTGGTTCCCTGCTGTATCTCACTGCCAGCAGACCTGATATCAGCTTTGCAGTAGGGGTGTGTGCAAGGTTTCAGGCAAATCCTAAGAAATCTCATCTGGAAGCAGCAAAGAAGATTGTAAAGTATTTGAAGGGTACTTACAATCTAGGCCTCTGGTACCCAGCTGATGACAATTTTCAGCTGAGTGGGTATTCAGATTCTGACTATGGAGGGTGCAAGATTAATAGGAAATCAACTTCTGGCACATGTCAGTTTCTAGGAAGTAAGCTGATATCTTGGTTCTCCAAGAAACAGACTTCAGTAGCTACTTCCACAACAAAGGCAGAGTACATGGCTGCTGGTAGTTGCTGTTCTCAGCTGCTCTGGATCAGACAACAGCTGAGGGACTACCATGTGATTACAGAAGAAATACCCATTTTCTGTGATAGCACAAGTGCAATAGCCATTACTCAGAATCCTGTTCTCCAAACTAGATGCAAGCATGTGGACATAAGACATCATTTTCTTCGGGATCATGCTGAGAAAGGAGATATCAGGATGGAGAAGATTCATACGAAGAAGCAGAGAGCAGATGTGCTTACCAAACCCTTAGCAGAGGTAAGATTCAGAGAATTAGTAGCAGAGTTAGGAATGATAGATGGAGAAGTAGCCCTTTAGAAAGAAAGTTTTTAGGTAAACGGGTAGTCAGCTGGTACCCAGCTGAGGACTATTCAGCTGAAGTAATCAGCTGATCCTCACAACAGCTGATCTGGTATGTCTACTTATTCTTTCCTTTCTTTTCTCTATCTTGTTATGTCTAACTTGATACAGGGATAAGTTATGAAAGTCAGACAAAGCCACTTTGCTTCAGCTGGTCCATATCAGCTGACATTAAAGACCCAGATGAGCAAAAAAGATTTTCATAAGGATCGCTCTTATCAGCTGATTTTGCCACGTCGGCATCTCGATAAGTATTTCTATGATCTTTATGTCAGTTTTTTAAAAAATTTTATTTTATCTATCAAATCTTTTCAAAAATTAATAAATCCTTAATTTCTAAAATTATTTTAGAAAATTGGCAATCAAATCTTTTCTTTTACGAAAATTCAGGGATTTATTACCTTTTTTCAAAATAAGGTGTCAGTTGCAATTAATTTAACTTCGCCTAAAATCTTCTCAAAAAGCACTTTCATCATTACCTTTTTCAAAAAGGTGAATCTTTTGAGGCGGTCAAAACCTTTCGAAATCCTGACACCCACGCATCACCTCCAAAATTCTCAAAGATCATTTATTCTGGACCTTTGATTTGTGTGATGCAAGATACAAATCTACGATCAAAATTGATTTGTTTTAATTTTGGAAAAGCTGCTCATATTCTTCGAATACTATAAAAACCCTTTTAATTGATTTCTGAAAAACCTTTCTACTTCGACTTCCTTCTACCTTTCTCATGCATATTATTCTCTGCATCTCTAATCTGTGTGTTGAAGCTATGGCGTCCAAGTCAATGCAAAAATTGTTCAAAGAAAAGATGTATGCGGAGATGTGTGTCGATTTCGACACGACTAGGGTTCCTGAAATTAGAGAAATCCTAAACCTTCTCCAACATCAAAATCTCCGAACCTTCATCTCCATGACCCCCCCGATCATAAAACCCTAAATTTTTATGCCTTCAAATTCCTTCTTAGGGCCCAGTTCAGCACAGACTCCATCGGCTCCTTGGTTGATGAAGTAGCTGTTGTTATCTCCAAGGATGCTGTCACTGATATCTTTGGCCTATCCTCCACTGGTGTCCAACCTCACAAATATAAAGAAGCCGACTATCTGGAAACCTTTCAGTTAATGGCCAGGATGAGTTTCAGGGACACCACCACGAACCTGAAGAAATCCTTGCTGAGAAGGCGGTTTCGGTTCCTGATGGATGTGGTGACCAAGGTCATCTTGGCGGAACAGGGGAGTTTGGACGCCATTACCAAACTCCGCCTGAGTGTGGCCCGCACCATTCTCGATGGGGTGCAAGCAGACTGGGTGAGTCTGCTATGGTTCCGCCTGGAACAGGAGTCCAAGAGGTGCTTGGTGAAGGAGGTGAATAGGGAACAGGTTTACAGCTTCAAATCCAAGTGTTCCATGGCCACCAAGATCACTATTCTTCTGAATCATCTGCTGCCCCAGCATGAGTGGGATGAGGAATGGGTTGTTGAGTACAACCACACCAAGTTCTTAAGGGGAAGTAACTTGGACATCATTGGGCCAGCTGACTCAGATTTCGACGCTGATACAGTAGCTGTTGCCCCTGGTCCTTCTGCTGGTCATGGGAAGAAGCAGAAGAGGAAGGTTCCAATGCCTGCTGGAGGTGGTAAAAAGAAGAAATCCAAGAAAGAAACCACTCCAATTCAAAGGAAGCTCTCCTTTGATTCTAATTCTGATGAAGTAGAGGATACTGATGTGCTAAGCAGTCTGAAGAGGAAGAAATCTTCAGCAGAGAAGCCTACTGTGCTGGTTGATGAGTCTTCTGGAGAAGAAGAGCATGTTGTGGAGGAGTCAGCTGAGAAGGCTACATCAGATGAGGATTCTGCGACTGGCTCTGATGGAGAGGAAGAGGAGTCGGAAGAGAGGGAGTCAGCTGAACCCTCAGTAGCTGAGACAGAGGTTCTTCATTCCTCTGCTGATACACCATCAGCAGACACACCTATAGCTGCCTCACCTATCAGGTCAGCTTCTCCTACACCCTTTTCTGATCCTTCCCAACACTTCTCAACCCCAGCCGATCCCTCACCTTCACAAATCCCAGTCTGCAATGAACCAGAGGAGATGGTTACCTCTGGAGAGCCTTCAGCTACCCCCAAACCCTCTCACCCTGAACCCATCATTCTCGATAACCCCAACTCCCCCTCAGAAATGGCCAAACAAGCTCGTCTAGCTCACCATCCTTCAAAAAGGCCTCTTGAACGAGGGATGATTATTTCTGCCCTTGCCCACATTTCCCTATACATTCCTGAACTCAACCCTTATCCAGCCTACCAGGACATCCTTGCTGATGGCCTAGCTTGGGCACAAGCAAGAGAGGGGCCAGTTACCTTCTTTCTGGCCCTAATTAAGGAGATGGGAGAAGCAGCATTCACTGAATCGGAGGAAATTTTGATGGAGGCCTTGGAGGTTAAGGCTCCATCCCAGCTGACATCCCCTGAAGGGCTGAGGAAGGTGGCTAGAGCTCTGTTGCTCAAAGATGGAGTGGCACTGGACTGCCCTGAAACAGCAGAGACTGAATTTATTCCTCCAGCAGCAAGCTTTGAGATATTCACTGCTGATCAGGTAACTCCTGCCCTTTTGGATCAATTAAAAGGTTATTTTGATGACCACACCAGGGAGGTCAAAGCTACTCTTCTTGCTGCCAAGTCTGCTGCCCCCTCTATGATTGAAACTCATGTTCATCAAGTCCTGCTGGACCATCGCAACAAGCTGAAGGAAGCTATGGAGGACAGCTTGTATGCTACCCGGATTGAATTCTTCAATACTCTCCAGAACTTCAAGGCAACTGCCAGGGCCTTCAATGATGATGCATCTGCCTCACTTGATGCTGAGTCTGAGAGATTCAGATTGGTCTCCGAAAGGTTGGAAGGAAAAATTGCTGAGTGCAAACATGGTCAGGAGGACCTTAAAGATGTTGTGGACAACCTTCCTTCTTCTCTACCCTCTGTTGCAGTAATTAATGATATCAAAAAGGGGGAAGAGAAGAACTCAGCTGCTATTGCTGCCTTGCAAGCTGAGATGGCCTCTCTGAGAGCTCTTCTGGTGGATAATCAAGGGGTTCTATCTGCTAGGATAGAAAATGTTGAAGAATACATCAACACCAGAAAGATGGCTGCTCAGAAGACTCAGGAGCTGAGAGATCAGAAAATGGCCGAGGCATTGCAGAAGCAAGAAGTTGTTGCTGTAGAAAGGGAGAAGAAGAAAAGAATTATGAATGCTGAATTGGACGAAAAGCTGGCTAAGGAGTTGCAGCTAGCTGAGAAAGAAACCCCTGAGGAAAGGAGGAAGAGGCAAGAGAGGGAGATGAATGATGAGATTGAAAGGAGATTTCAGAGGAAGCTGAAGAAGAAAGGGAAAGCAGTAGCTCAAGGCAGCAGGACTAGGAGTGGAAAGTTCATCAGAGATCCAAATGAGCCTCTAGTTGATGGACCAATTGATATGTTCTACAATCAATTGTCTGATGAGCTGGTGGATCTCTGGAAAACTATAAAAGCCAAAACCATGATCCACTTCTATGTTCTCCGAGGAGAAGATACCAGAGGAGAGAGAGAGAAAAATGTTGAGTTCAGAGACTGGTTGAAGGAGACTTTTCCTAAGTTCTTCAGAGCTATCACAGAAGAGATGCTTAAGCTAGAGGTTCAGCCAGAGTTGCCAGAGATTGAGTATCTTCCTACTCCAACTGATGTGAGTGGAAAGATAGATTGGGTGGAAATCAGGAAACATTGGCTGCAGATCACTCAACTCTTTCATCAGCTTTCTGACAACTCCCTGCCAGCTTTGAAGGAAATAGAGAAGAGATTCCTGGACTGGTTGCAAGTTCCGCTCAGCAGCAGAAGACCTCTCCTCATGTAATAGTCCAGCTGAGTCAGCTGATGATTAGGTTTTTTTTTTAATTTCTGATTGTTCTTTCTCTTTTGATTATTAATAAAGCTTTATGATTTCAGACAACTTCTTGTTGTCAGCTGCATTTTGATTCTGTCTAAAGATCTTACTTAAAGATCTTCTTTTCTGTCCTATGTTGATCTTGATTTTGATTGAATTTGCTTATCTGTTGAGATCAGCTGAGTTGGTTTTGATATCATCAAAAAGGGGGAACTTGTTAGGATTTCTGTGTTAGATGTTTTGATGATATAATAAACCAATCAGCTTGTAATAGGACCAGCTGAACATGTTAGTCAGCTGATGAGTAGTTAGGATTAGATAGGTTCAAGTGAGGGGGAATCTACCTTGCTGCCTAGAAGATCCGAAGCTACTATAGAAGAGAAGACCAGCTGAGACCTTGTGGACTTAGCCAATTTCAGAAGACAGAAGATTTAAGCAGCTGACACTGGAGCATCGAGAGCAGATCATCAGAGAAGTTAACATCAGCTGATATCAGAAGATTAGCTGATCAGCTGAGAGCACGTCGCAGACAAGACAAGGACCATGGATAAAAGACATATCCAGACGAAGTCAAGAAGACCAGCTGAGGTGCACACCAGCAGACTTGCGCATCAGCTGAGGTCCAAGTATCAGCAGACTGATACACCAGCTGAGGAGACAGATCAGCTGAGGTTTTGTGCTCGGCCCAGATTCTTCGGTATCAATTTTAAGGGTTAACTTGCTACATAAAAGGAAGATTCCCAGAATAGAAGATCAATCAATCAAGGGGACAAACTTGATTGATTGAAGATCGCGAAGATTGACGGGAATCAAGAAGGAAATTCAATCAATCACATTGATTGATTGAATACGAGATTATAGGATCTCAGATTTCTAGTCTTTTCCAACGGCTAGTTATTTGACCCTATAAATTAGAGTAATAGTGATAATTCATCATTGGGTTTTTTCACGCACATTAAGCTAGTCGATACTCTGTCAAATTTATCACTTACGCTCAAAAACACCATTCATACTTATCCTTTGTAAAAGCTTTGTAGAAGCTGTGAGAAGTCAATTGCGCTTGTAGCATTGACAAGTTGTAAGAGAGTAGTACTCTCAAACTGTGTAAGTAAGTGAGTAAGAGAGCTAGTGGAGAGCCCCTCAAGTCCAAGTTGGATTGAGGAGAGTGGATGTAGGACAGTTGGTCCGAACCACTATAAATCCCCTGTGTCTCTTCGTATTTCCTTCTGTTCTTATTTGTGCACATCACCTAAAAACCGATTTTTATTAAAAACGTTTCCGCACTATACACAGCGCACTATTTTCAAAATTCAGACTACCTCAAGTAGTCTGCTGATTTTTTGAATAAACCAGTAAAATTGAAAAAGGCTTTTGAATCCTTACAAGTCTATTCAACCCCCCCTTCTAGACTTGTTCAAGTGTATTCTTCCCTAAAACCTGCCTTTGGGACCAACAATAACAAACCTACTGACTGCTCGGAAGCGAGTCAGTTGGACTACTATCTCAGTGAGATAGAGTGCGTGCAGAAAGTGAGCCCTTAGTTTCTACTCGTTTTAGTTTCTGAAAAGGTTTTCTCTGAGTTTGCTTAGTAAACAGGTGGTTGAGGCTGAGTGCACAGTATTAAGGTTCAGGATGATTGATTCAGTCCTGAAGATAAAAACAATGCAGAATGTTCAGTTTATTATGATGACAGTTATGATCCTGAACAAGTATGTAAATCAGCACACAGGGGACTTTTTAATGTGGTTCGGAGATAACCAACTCCTACGTCCACGGCCTGATTTAACAGGAAGCTATCCTCAAAACCCTGAGGATAGGTGCTTGGTTTTACGTGCCAAGGGACACGGATATCCAACTTCCTCTCTTAGGAACTGACCCCTGGGCGTTTTACAAGTCCCAGTCCTTCTAACCAACAAATCTCACACCCTGAGTGGTTTGGTATTCTGGTTTCCAACTGAGATAGCTCTAGCAATACAAAACAATGGTGAATATAGAGTTATCGATCTAAGCAAACACAGAGTGAATCCTACTACAACACTAGGGAAATTTAATTGCAAAGTGTTGTTTATGGTATGCTTTGAGAGCTTGGATTCTTGAGAGTTTTCTCTTGGAAATTTCCTGTTAGCCTTGAATGGGTGCAAGGCTCTCCATATTTATAGGCAAGATTCAAAATAGATCTGTTGGAGGAGATCAAATCAAATATTTCCTATTTTAGGGTGGTTGCAGGCTAGATATACTGTTTGACCTAATCGCCATGCTTAATCTGGCAAGTTTGTCCCGCCGCCTGCAACTCTGAGACGCATTAAATGCCGCATTAAATGATGCGCAGACTCCATACATACGTGTCGAAAGATCATTGGCTTTCCGTTCTAACAGCTAGTTGACTTCCATATATTTGTCCTTCCTCGTATATTCAGTACTCTGAGTCTCTTGTTAATAACTCAGTCTGAATGTTTGTCTTTATTGGAGTCTTGCTGACATTCTCTTTATCTATGTCCCATAGCATAAATAACCTTTTTGCTTTGGACTTACATGTTTCAGGTAAACTGAACCAACGCCTAAGTCAGGTCTTATGTGTATTCAGCACAGCCTGATAGGTTATTCAGCCCAGTATGTGTAACCTTTTTGCTTCGGACTTACATGATTCAGATAAACTGACTCAAGGCCTAAGTCAGGTCTTATGTGCATTCAGCACAACCTGATAGGTTACACTTTACTCTTCACTGACTAAGTTCTGTCCTGAGTATGCTTAGTGAACTCAGTAGAAACATCAGCCAATGGTACTTCAGGATTGTCTTCAGGACGGATGGTCAGGCTTCGTTCTTCAGCTTCAGTTCAGGCAATCTTCAGTAGATTGACTCTGACTTCTTCAGGATGGATTGCACATCAGACTTCAGTAAATTGGGTCGACTCCAATATTCTTCAGTCTTCAGCGTGATTCTCCTGAACTAAATTCCTAACCTAACTATCCTGAACTAGACTAACCTGAACAACTGTACTTAGGCAGATTCATCAGGGGTTTTGGGATCTAATCAAAATACTCAGATTGTCCCAACAGTTATGATTTCTATGTCAATGAGAATTGCTTGATTCCAAGAACTATAAATTGGAGTATTGGGTGTTTAAGTGAGAACTTACGCATTTGATAGAGTCTTAGGACTTAAATCTTACACTAGTGACCCTAATGCATGCTAGGAATTACAAGTAGCTAAATGATCCATAATTGAAGTACCTCAATGCATATTACCAACACTTGCTCACTTGAAATAAGTGATAGATATATTTTTTATATTTGCAAGAAGTAGATAGAACCCGAACATTATCTTTTATATTTTCTTAGATAATCACTTGATAAACACTCAAATATAGCATTTCAATCATTGTTTCTCTTGGTTCGAAATTTAACTTGGTCCCTTGCCTTAACACAACAACGATCACGTACACTTTCGTGTTGCATTCCAAATTTGGGCAAACAGCCCACCTCCATTCTTGAGCAAAACTTTCAATATGGTAGGGTGGTACTCACGTTCAACTAACGGTAGGGTAGCCATGGAATTGCATCTCTTGTCCTACAATTTATTGCATTGGCGTTTAAATTTAATTTACTGAATTTTGATTTTATGACATCATAACAACGAAGTACGGAATTGAATGTTAATGGTTTGAATAAAGTTATCACTCATTATTGCTGATACATCTCGTAGAAAGAGAAGCTTAAATGATTTATTAGGTTCAAGCTTTGATTTGTGGGTTTAAATTTTTGCTGGTAAAATGGAGTCTATTGTGGTTGTGCCGACGAGACACAATGGGATTATTAGTATGAAGAAAGATTTTCAGGATGGTGGAGAGGTAAAGAAGGCAGTGATTCATGGTAGACTCATCACTCCTGGTTTTCAGAGGATCACGCTAGATGTACCCATAGGCGAATAAGAAGATTCACCGGTGCCAAAACCACTAGATAAGACGATGACAATCGGGACAACGGTTGGGTGCTTTCTCGGATGGCCGATACACTTGGCCTCTCTCACCACGAAGGTAAAATATATGTTATTAATGTTCATTGTCTTATTTGTTCTAAAAAAATATTGCATATTGATTGTAGAAACTACCGACTCCATAAAAGATAAAAGAAAACCCACAGGATGTCATAGACAGTTTGAGGGAGAGAACGAGGGAGTCCACTGGTGGAGTGCGTAGACGTCTACTAGGTTATCCCCAGCCAGAAGACCTAGATCACGATTTCACTCTACAGACTATGGTGCAAATGCTGGTATCGTCCTCTACTTTCCAATAAATAACAGTTTCTTTATTTTCTTACTTTTATTAAAATGGTTGGGAAGACTTGATCAATCTGGAGATTGTTCTAGAAGTCTTGGAGGATGCGTGGTTGAGCGCAAGTGCCGCATCTTTTTACCTCACATATGTGTTTACTAATTCTTAGAATTATTTCCTGTAGTTTAATTTTTTATTAAATATTAATATGCATATATATGTTGTTTAAATATCTTTGGGTGAAGTATATTTCTCCAAAGATACCCAAGCATGTGCAATGTATACCTTCATCTCCCCCCAAGTGTCTTTGCTCATGGGTGATAGAGCACGACAAATGGAGGGGATGGTTGCACACATGGTGACACATATTGGGAAAGACCATCTTATTTTTTGGTCTATAAATGTAGGGTGGGTACAACAAGTATTTCGTTTAAATTTTTATTCATATAAACATGCAGTTAATTTTAATATTCTTAATATAATACAGAAATCATTGGGTGTTGGTCGCCATAAATATGAATACACTTGTTGTGTATTATATAGACCCAACTATTGATAGGATGGTCTCACGTCGCCCTGATCTCATTGCATATATGGAAGCGTAAGTTAATTTTTAATATTCTAATATATATAATGATTTATTTTATTATTAAATTATACATGTGTAATCTATTTTTATTTTTTTTAATTATAATAAAAATAATGTCGTGAGGATTTATCGGGGTCGCCTTTTGGATTAAGTCTCAGTGTCATTCAAGAAAGTGAAGTGTGTAAATATTAAAGTAATTTATTTTTAGAAAATTATCAAATTATAGAAAATAATTATAATTGTTGGGCATGACCATAATTGCTAATCAACAAATTTCGAGACAATAAGATATCAACCACTATGGATATTTTGTGTGCAGCTACATTGAAGATATAATTAAAGCTTCTCGTACGACCATTCCTAAAAATGTAGGTCTATTTATCTATTTATTTGAGTTATTATTGATTGACTATAAATTTGTATTTAATTAAATTCTCAATGTTTTACAGTTTATATATCAACGTTCACTCACTGCTTACTCCACGAAAAGAATGGATAAATGGAAAATGGATTTGACGGGGTATCTTTATAATCGATTTTTAACATAAACTTTTGGTAGCATGTAACTTAATTATATATTAATTGTGATTATATATATTTTATATTTAATTTTAGTGTATTTAATTGATGTGTAAATTTATTTAATTGATATTTTAGTATTTGGTTGTATTGATTGTTTGATATTAGTTGATTTTATTTATTTAATGTTTCAATATTTTTTGTATAAATAGATATTTTTTAAATACATGAAATAGTAGAGTATGAGATCCTAGATCATTGATTCAATACGAATCTCTAGCCTGCCATAGGGCGGCTATGGATCTTTAAAATAAATTTTTTAAAAACAGAAAAAATAAAAGAGGGGGATTACCTTTGAAGAGCCAAAGTAGGAAATCTGGATATTATAAAAACTTTAGAATATTTTTACAAGAGAGAAGAGAGAGAGAAGAAGAGAGAGCAGACTTTCTAAGTCCTGTCTCTTTACAACTAAAACACACCTATATATAGGGGGAGAACCGGACATGAAACCCCGGATTCAAGATCCCCGATCCTTCGATTACATGGTATCAGAGCCATGTGATAGTAGAGATATGTTATCTGATGATTATTGATTCGATATGATTTCATAAAAATTCTATGAATCTTTTAAATTCTTCTCATATAGAGAAAAATAGTTTGGTTCAGGAGTATGATGTTCCTGAAAATTTAGATTTACTCAATAAATGGAGTAAACCTTTGCATACCCTTAATCCCAATTGTGATAGGGTAGATAAGGATAAAAATGAGACAATTCTCATAGAAACAAACTTTGGAAATTCCAATATTAGTACTCGTAGATCCATTAAATGGGATGAGATTATTTTCCCAGAAAATTGGATTCTTGAACATTCTGTTCCTAAAATTCCTTCACTTGATAGTGATTTCCACCATATTACTCAAAGTAATAATGGTATTGTTAAGATTGGTTTTCATAATAACCAAAGAAGAAATTCTTCTTATACTAGATTTATGTCTAGTTATACTTTGTTTTCTCCTCTTGATTATGAAGTTAATGTTCCTTCTACTTCAAGAGTTTCTACTTCTTCTTTAAAAGAAGAAAAGTTTTATCAAAACAATGATTTTGAAAATGAAAATATTATTGTTAATAAAAACAATATTGTTCATAATGAAAAACTTCCCGAAACAATTTTGGAATGTGATTTTTCTGTTTAAAATGATTTTTGAACCAATTTTGGATTTCAATAAAGGTTCCTTAAATAGAGCCCATATCAACAAAGAATTTTATGATCCAAAATGGAAAAAATTTAGAGATTGGTATTTCAACTCTTTCCCAAAAGAAGAATTATCCTACTTCGTTGACAAATTCTATGAATTTTGTACAAATCAAAATAAAATATTTTATTTTGTTCCTTGGTTTATAAAAATCTTTTATATTAACCAAATTTCTACAATAGAAAGAACTTATAAAATAATTTCTTCAGGAGATATTCGAAAATCCGTCTATCCTCCTAATATTCCTTTCCAAATTGAAAAGGAAGAAAAAACTTTAAATTTTTCTCTTTTTTCAACAATTATTGAAAGAGATGTCTTGCACAATATTTCTGAATTTTTTAAGCAAAATAATTTTTGCAATCTTTCTCTTCTAATTCTTAGTGAAGAAATTGCTTCACTACATGAGAAAATTAATTCTCTTATTTTTCAAAACAAAAATCAGCCTAAGACTGATATTTCTAAAGAAGAAGGAAAAAATCCAGTTATTGCAACTGTTCCTTCTATTCAATCTCCTATTGAGATTAAAGATTTCAAGCTTGAAGCTTCTATTTCTGATCTTGAAAAAATTATTACTGAAAATTTTGGAAAACTGCATATTTCCACTATTGAAAATGATTTTCAAAATGAAATTGATAACAGACATATTGAGTCTGGAGAAAGTAGTCAAAACAATTTTGACAGTCTAAACAAAATGAAATGGGCAGATAGGCCTACTATGTCAAAGTATTATTATACTAAGCCTACTCTCATTGATGTTCTCAATGAAGAACAAGAAAATTTCTTTAATACCTCTTATTCAGGTAAAAGCATTTATGAATGGAATATAGATGGAGGAAGTGATAGAAATATCTACACCCAATGCCATCGCATGCTTATGTACAGCTCTGCTTGTAGAATAAGCGGTAATGATGATGTGCAAACTGCACAAGCCATTACTGTTGGTTTTACAGGACAGCTTAAAGGCTGGTGGGATAACTATCTTACTCCCCAGAATAAAATTGAAATATTTTCTTCTATTAAAATAGAAAATAATATCACTAAACTCAATGCGGTTTATTCTCTTGTTCTTACTATTTTAGAACATTTTACTGGTAAACTTTCAAACAATTCTGAAAATACCAAAACACTTCTTTTAAATATGAGGTGTAAAACTCTTACTGATTTTCGTTGGTACAAAGATACTTTTTTGTCTAGGATCTATGATATTCCTGACTGTAACCAAGATATTTGGAAAAACAAATTTGTTGATGGTCTTCCGTATTTATTCGTGGAAAGAATCAAGAAAATTCTTCGAAAGGACGCAAATTCTATTTCTTACGCGTCATATACTTTTGGTCAAATCATTAGTATTTGTGTTCAAGAAGGTTTAAATCTTTGCAATGAAATAAAATTGCGAAACCAGCTTAAAAGAGATAATCTCTTAGAAAGAAACAACTAGGTATTTTCTGTGATCAATTTGGAATTGAAAATTCCAAAAAGAATTTTTCTAAAGGAAAAAAGGATTTTTCTTATAAACCAAATTTCCGAAGAAGAAAAAGATTTTCTGATAAAAAGCAGAAAGGGAAAAAAGATTTTGATAATAAAAAATCTTTTAAAAAATCTTTTCAAAAGAAAAATTATTTAGACAAAATTATTTGTCACAGATATGGAAAACCTGGTCACTATGCTAACCAGTGCTATGCAAAAGACAAGATTAAAAATCTTGATCTTGATGAGCCTCTCAAAGAGACTCTTCTAGGAATAGTAATGAATTCAGAATTAAATTATGATGAATCCAATGATTCTTCTGAGGAGTTAAACTCTTCATTATCTGATTCAAGTCAATTTGATACCAATGAGTGTCAAAATTACCTTCAGGGTAAGCCATGTCTCAATTGTATCCAAGATACTAATGAGATAACTGATGATGAAGTTTATAAACTTATGGGTCAGTTCAAAGACATGAATATTAATGTCATTGACAATCATTATATTATGAATTTTCTTAAACAAATCACAGATTTTGATTTACGCAATAAAATTATTGACCATTTTGAGAATATTCCTCTCAAGGAAGAAAAAAATGATCCTTCAAAACATATTGAAAGAAATTTTTATAACATGGATGATGTTAATAAACTTCTTAAAATTAAAGAAGTGGAAAACAATCCTGTTACTATTAAAGATCTTTCGAAAGAGATTGAAAATCTCAAAATAAGTGTTAAAACTCTTCAAGAACAAAGTTCTGAATTTTCTTTTCGTCTTTCTCAATGGGAAAAAGGAAAAGAAAAATTAGAAATTGGTGAGCCAAGCTCTCCAACTCATTCTTCTAAAGAAAGTTTGATTGATAATCATCTTTCTAATATTAATATCATTTTATCTCAAAAATTGTATGTCAAAATTTCTCTTTTAATAAACAATTTTATAAAAGAGATTTTATAGCCATGATTGATAGTGGTGCGGATATTAGTGTTATCCAAATGGGAATAATTCCCACTAAGTTTTTTGAAAAAACTACTCAAACTCTTTCCCATGCAGGAGGAGGAAATTTAAAGATTTCTTATAAATTAAAAGGTGCTTATGTTTGCACTAATAAAGTTTGCATTCCTAATGATTTTCTTATTGCAGAAAACATTACTAGCCAAATGATTATTGGCCTTCCTTTCATTTACAGCATCTATCCTATTAAGGTAGATGAAAAAGGTATTTTAGGTATTTTTGATAATAAACCTGTTAATTTAGAATTTGTTACAAAACCAATTTATAAGGTTTTAAATCAAATTCGTGATCAAATTGATTAAAGGAATTATCAAATAAATTTTCTTAAAAATGAATTAAATTCTTTTACTATTGAAGAAAGGATTAATAATCCTAAATTACAAGAAAAAATTCAATTCTTGTTTAACGATTTTTCTATAAAAATTTGCATTGATTTTCCAAATGCTTTTTGGGAAAGAAAGAAACATATGGTTTCTCTTCCCTATGAAGAAAGTTTTTCTGAAGATAAGATTCCTACAAAGTCGAGGCCTTGTCAAATGAATTCTGAATATTTAGAATTGTGTAAAAAAGAAATATCTTCTCTTTTACAAAAGAAACTTATAGTTCCTTCTAAATCCCCTTGGTCTTGCACTGCTTTTTATGTTAATAAACATTCAGAGCAGGAAAGTGGTGTTCCCAGGTTAGTAATTAATTACAAACCTTTAAACAAAGTCCTAAAATGGATTCGCCATCCTATTCCTAATAAAAAGGATTTGCTGGATAGACTAGTCAATGCACTAGTATTTTCAAAATTTGATTTGAAATCTGGATTTTGGCAAATACAGATTGATCCTAAGGATCGTTATAAAACAGTCTTTAATGTTCCTTTTGGCCACTATGAATGGACGGTAATGCCTTTTGGGCTTAAAAATGCCCCTTCTGAATTTCAACAAATTATGAATGATATTTTTAATCCTTATAGTGATTTTATCATCGTATATATTGATGATATTTTAGTATTTTCTAGAGATATAAAAATACATTTTAAACATCTTGATATGTTTAAGAATATAGTCATTAAAAATGGCTTAGTTATTTCAAAGCCAAAAATGATTTGTTTCAAACTAAAATAAAATTTTTGGGTCATATTATTGAAAAGGGAAATATTATCCCTATTCAAAAAAGCATCGAATTTGGTGATAAATTCCCTGATGTCATAACTGATAAAACTCAGTTACAAAGATTTTAGGAAGCCTTAATTATGTTTCTTCCTATATTAAAAATATAGCCGAAGATACTGCTATTTTAAATGATAGGTTAAAGAAGAATCCTGCTCCTTGGAGTGATAATCACACTCAAGCAGTTATTAGAATAAAAGAAAAATTAAAGCATTTTCCTTGACTTATGCTCGCCAATCCCCTATGGGATAAGTTTGTCGAAACTGATGCCTCTGACATAGGCTATGGAGGTATTTTGAAACAGGTTAATCCGCATAATAAAAATGAATATGTCATTAGATTCCACTCTGGTAAGTGGAATAATTCACAGAAAAATTATTCTGTAGTTGCTAGAGAAATTTTAGCCATTGTAAAGTGTGTTCTAAAATTTCAAGATGATCTTTATAATCAGCATTTTACAATAAAAACTGATTGTAAAGCCGCTTCTTTTATGTTTAAAAAAGATTTTGAACACAATGTGTCTAAACAGATGTTTGCCCATTGGCAAGCCCATCTTGCTTATTTTGATTTTGATATAATCTATAAGCAAGGAAAAGATAATAATCTTCCTGATTTTCTAACCAGAGAATATATTTCATGATTTCAGGAATGAGCCATTCGGGCAGAACCCCATTTTCCTCTTATAGAGGAAGGGGAGGAAGGTCACAGCCCCCTATTATACAAAGGGGTAAAAGGACTCTCATTAACCAGAATATTTCTGGTATAGGTTCTTCTCAAAATCGGGATAACCTTGAACAAGAATTCCAAGAATTCTTGAGACAGAAGGGAAAAAATATCCAAGTTGAAGATATTTCTTAGACTCCACAAGAAGAAGGCTCATATGCCTCACTTACTAAGAAAGAATACACTTTCTTTGATTCTCCTAAGAGGGAACTCTCCTAAGAGGGAACAGATCATCATACTCGAAGAAGGAGATGAAAAACTTAAAGAATCCTCATGGATTTTGATGACAAAGTATATTCCAAATAATTTTTGGGATACTAAAACCTACAAAAGCAGAGGGTTTTATGAGAATATTCTCTCAAATTTGGGAAGTGTTGAGATTTCTCACTATCCCCAAAAGAGTAAAAATATTTCTTACTCTAAATTCATTATTAAAAATATCATCTCCATCCATTAATGGGGAACTGCTTCTTTTTCTGAAAAATTTATTATTAATGAAGCAAACAATTATTGGGATTATGTTGAAAGTTTTCAAAAAACTTTACTTTACCAAAATGATAAGCATACTCATACGTGACTTATCAAGATTTGTGACAATGTTGCAAAATCACCACTCCCCAATTGGTTTATTTCTTGGTGGAGTATTTATGGTGCCTCAGCAGATATTCTGCCTCCAGAGGTCAAACCTATCTTTCAAGACTATGTTCTTGCAACTTCACATATGAAGACCCATCAGACAAATGACCAAGTTCTTTGTCGATTTTTTATTGACTCCAGTATCCCATGGGTCTGGAAATGGAAGCCAGAATTTGGCTATACTGATGTCGGGACCCCTTGTTTATACAGGGTACATATGTCTCGGTTTTGGAACAACCTAAGCATTGTTCCTAAAGATTCCAATGAATCCCCCATCAAAGAAAATATTGATCGGATTAAATCCGTTATTAACAGAATCCAAAGTGATCCTGAGCAACAAGAGACCAAGTCTCTTCCTTCTTTCCCAGAATTCTCAAAGAAGTACGAGGGAATATTTCCCAAAGAAAAAATTGTTGATCTTTATATGGATCAAATCAAAAAGAACATGTTTCAAGATGAGGATATTCCTGATTCAAAATCGGATTCAACGATGGCATCTAACTCTGATTTACAGGATGCCCAAGACCCCAATGAAGGGTTGGAACTCTCCATACAGGAAAGCTTTGATATTTTGAAGGATACTCTTATAGAGAAATTCAAAGGAAAATAAGATGGAAATAATTGACGACATCAGAAGGAGAAACTACATCAGAAAATCTGAGTATGATTCCAATATTTGGAATACCCCTTTTCATATCACGAATGATTATAATCTCCAAGACATAAGGGGAAGAAATTATTGTAAAATTTTACAAAAGAAAATAGGAGGAATTAACAGACTCATTCAAATCAGTGAAAGAGTACTTCTCCGAAGAAATGCAGTTGAAGATTTCCATGAACATGAAGAATACGGTCATGAAAACTTCCTTAAGACTAAAAGTCTTTTAGAAAAACAAGCGTCTATCATGGCAGGTTAAAAATACACTGCAAGAAGACAGCATAAGCCTATGCCATGCTTATGTCATCGCTGACCTCACCAGACCAAGTACTGTTCATGAATAGTCAAATCACTATTCACACTTTTTACTATTCATATTTTTAATTTTGGGATGAAATCCGGGGTTTCATGTCCGGTTCTCCCCCTATATATAGGTGTGTTTTAGTTGTAAAGAGGCAGGACTTAGACAGTCTGCTCTCTCTTCTTCTCTCTCTCTTCTCTCTTGTAAAAATATTCTAAAGTTTTTATAATATCCGAATTTCCTACTTTGGCTCTTCAAAGGTAATCCCCCTCTTTTATTTTTCTGTTTTTAAAAAATTTATTTAAAAGATCCATAGCCGCCCTATGGCAGGCTAGAGATTCATATTGAATCAATGATCTAGGATCGCATACTCTACTACTTCATGTGTTTTCGAGATCATAAGTCGCTTGATCTAATCTAATTATATCGATATATAGTGAATGGTTTCGACCGATTGGTTTGAGTTGTCTATCAATATTTATGAGTTAAGATTTTGTCCAACACGTATCAAGATGTGTCTTTAAGGTTTTAACTTGTTGGACTGAGTTTTCTGGTTTATGAGTTAACCGTGTGGGGTAGCCTTTTTACCGTTATGCAGAGTGAAGGCGCAGGCGTTTGTGGGCATAAAACCTTTTTTCAGGTTAATTCATAGATTCTTGAATACTTAGGCCAGTTTGTTATGGAAAAGGTCCGTGAGACACTATTGATACAATATGGAGAAATCATTAACTCATAAACTATAGATGTCCTCAGTAATTTCCAATCCGTGTCGTGTCAAAGATCCATAGCTATACTACTGATATGATCAAGATCCCCGTTCCTGCATCTTTAATATATATATATATATATAAATAGATTTATATATATATATATATATATATATATAATTAGACGTAAATGAGTGAGAATCAAAAAACAAAAAAAAACTTATAGAGATATGCTTAACCACTCTATCAGATTAATTAAAAAAAAATTGGCTGCCTTATAAGTGGTTGTGAACCGCTCTATAAGAGATAGCGATTAAAAATCGCTTTACTAGGGCAATTTTGTATAGCACTTTTTTTAACAGTTTTCTAAACTTAGAAAGATGTTGCTTGGAGTGCCCTTATAACCTCTCTCTAAGTGAAAAAATAAGAGCTCTTTAAGGTCAAATTTGTATTATGTTAAGACTTGTTGGGAGGTATGTGTGGAAATAGTTTGAGGAGAATGAGGTATTTCTGGGGGAAAATCATGTGCAATGATTCAGGTTTGTATAGTATAAACTACGAGGATGGGGATTGTGAGGATCTAGATAGCAGCGAAGTTGAGTTGTTGAATTGAGGTTAGGATTTGGGTGAACTTTGTCTGTTGGGTGTGATTTTGAAGAAAGATAGTGAGTTTTGAGTATTGGAAGAGAACCTGGGAAGGATGCCCAGAAGGTATTCGATGATATGTCTGAGGATAATGCATGCATATAAATATGTGAACATAAATGTATTTTATTTTATAGGCAAAAAATCTTGTTAAACTTTTTTGCTCAAATACTAGTACATATATTTTCTACCAAACACCAACAAAAAAAATCAAATCATAAAAATAAGTATTTAATTATACAACTACACTTTACCAAATAATGGACAAAAATAATCTACTTTTAATTATGAACTAACAAACACTATGCATATGTCTCACTTTATATATAATTAAAATCTTAAATGTTTATAATTTTATATTATGTAGGTACTATTTAACATGAGATTTGGATAAATTAGATGATGAATCAAGAAAAAAAATATTTGTCTATATTTAAAAAAAAATTGAACAGCTATTGAAGAAACTGCTCATGCACATAACAATTGTGTCCGATTATCAGAAGGACACATAAGCTAAGTTAGTCATGGAAGATGGTTAGTTAGTTATTTGTTAGTTACTTTTAACAAACTATTGGTTAGGAAGTGAGATCTTGATACACTCTATTAATAGCTCATTGTACATTAAAGTTAACTAATAAATTCAATATAGTTAAAATTAAACATGGTATCAGAGCCATGTTCTACTCCTTCATGACAGTCTCAGCTTCTCTGATCCTACTCTTTTCAGGAGTGTTTTGGGTGCTTTGCAGTACCTCACTCTTATTAGATTTGACATCACATTCTCTGTCAATAACTTTGCAGTACCTCACTCTATATATGTTGATTCTGGTTTAGCATTTTCTCCTGTCTCTTCTTTCAGGTTCAATGCATTTGCAGATGCAAACTTGGATGACTGTAGAAGCACCATGGGTCTGTGTGTAAAGCTTGGTTCAAATCTCATCACTTAGTGTTCCCACAAACAAAAATGTGGTTGCAAGAAGTATTATATACTGAAGCTGATAACGAGCTCTTGCAACTGCCACTACTGATATTCTTTGACAATTGTTACTCTTTGCAAGGAACTCCAGCATCCGCTTATATATCTCTCCTTCTTTTCTTTGGTGTGACAATGACGGTGCCATTAAACTTGCCTTCAGTCCTTCCTTCCACAATTGTACAAAACATATTGAAATTGATGTACATTTTCTTCGTGAGAAAGTTAATACTCAACAGCCTGATGTGCGATTTGTCCCTTCATCCAATCAACTAGTTGACAAAACCCTTGCCACCTACACGATTCTATCAACTTTTTCTACAACTTGATGTTGCTTCTACCTTTGGTTAAATGAAGTTTGGTGCATATTAAAGAAATAGCTCATGCACATAACAATTGTGCATGCAAGCTATCCGATTATCATAAGAAAGACATATAAGCTAAGTTAGTTAGGGAAGGTTGTTACTTACTTATTTGTTATTTACATTTAACAAACTATTGGTTAGAAAGTTAAATCTTGATACACTCTATATATATTTAATTACACATTAAAGTTAACTAATGAATTCAATATAGTTAAAATTCAACAACAGTCTCTAGGTAGCCTTGCGCTAAACATGATCTAGATAACGCCCGATTATCGATTCCGACTTATGCACCCTTGCCTAATATCAACCCTTAAAGAAATAAGTAGTTGATTGGTTGGAAGCTATTTAGGCGGTGAATTAGAATGATAGGAGAAAAGGATATTTGCCTATACGGTACAACCATTGTTCTAAAAAAACAGCCAAGTCGGCCGACTAGTCGCCGACTAGACGCTAGTCGGCCCTTAATCGGCGGAAAAAAATGTCTGGAGCAATAATCGGCGTCTAGATCAGACTAGTAGGCCGACTTGCCGACTAATTTAAGCCGACTAGACAGCCGACTTGCCGACTAGTGGCCGACTTATATAAAAAAAAAATCGATTTTTTCTTTGTCTTTTAGAAACTACTTACTCCATTATTAGTTTGAATTCACATTTTTTTCCCATATCATGATGCTTATCTTTTAATATGTTAAAGTTTAAAATTTAAATTAAAATGTGTCATCTTTTGAATTTTAAATTATGACTTTATTTTATTTTGAGTTCCATGGTTGTTATTATTTATAATTATAATTTTTAAAGTGGTTATGTTAACTTTTTTTTATTATTATTTTATGCCTAATGTAGTATTAATTTATTAAATAATTAATTATATTTATCGTTTAGGTATTTCCGACTAATCTTCGACTAGTCCCCGAGTAATCGCTCTAATCGCTAGATCCTAGTGGTCCGATCGATTAGGGACTTTTGAAACATTGGGTACAATGATAAGCAAGGAGCACGATATCTTAACATTTCATATAAAAAGTTGCACTGAAATTTTTTTAAAATTTCGGTAAACAAGATATCGTTCATAACATCATTCCAACAAGACAATAATAATAATAATAATATTAATAATAATAATAATAATAATAATAATAATAATAATAATAATAATAATAATGGAAAACCACAATGTGGTCCATTTCTTTTGTCGATGTTGCGTCCTAGTCAGTTAAGAAAAGTAGCTTACAACCTGGTCAAATTTAATGTTAAGAAATAGATTTTCAGTATAATTAATTAATTAATCGCTACTAATTAACTAAGTAGGTAGCTATGATACACGGATTCTTCTAAAAATATTACAATGCAGTATCGGATTCGCACCCGCACCCTAAAAAGGGTAAGATTCTTGAATTCTCGTGTCGGATTCTCCACGTGGCGAATTCATCTGCCACGTGGCGAATTCAGCTAACGGATTCTTGAATCCACTGCACGAATCCTATTTATAAGCACTAAATATATTATTTAAATTGAATTTTATTATTTCGTATAAGTTAAATTGATAGTGTGACACCTGTTTTAGATTGAATTTACTACTATAGTTTATGTATTAAACTAATGTAACTCGAATTGATATTTTTTTACATAATTATATTATATTATTGAATATACGCAAATTTTAGGTGATAAAAAATATAAATGATTTATAAAAATTTTATAAAAAATATTTTTTAAAATATTATATATAGTAAAATATAAATAAATAGACGTATCCTTAACGAATCGTAATTTTTTTAAAAACTCGTATCCCCGAACTCGTATCGTATCGCACCCGCATCTGCATATCCGCACCCGTGCAACATAGGTAGGTAGTAGGTATATATAATTAAAAACAAACGCATTTACGGCTTACAGCTCCTTTCTCCATAACTCTCCTCTCTCTCTCTCCTTCCATTCTCTTTTTTATATTTTACTTTTTTCTGGTAAGATTAAATGCACTGCCGGAGGCCGATTTACAGAGTTATCCCTCCAGAGGGGAAAGCCGTTGAGAACCGTGGGGCAATGGATGTCGGTGCCGGAATCTCGCGCTCCTGCAAAAATATCGACGCATTCTATCTAGCTTCTTCAATAGTGGATTTGAGATTTTCGGTGAGATTTCGCCATTGGTTGCTTCTTCATCGTCATTTTCTTTCTTCTTTTGATTTTTTTTTTAAATTTTGAAAATTTTTATGGCAGAAAAGGTTGGATCTGAGGTTGTAAAGAAAAGGCAGGGGATAGACGACGACGGCCTATTTTCTGGATAAGGGTGCATCTTCAACGACGAGCAATGGTGGATTTGAGGTTTCCGGTGAGATTTCGCCATTGATGGCTTCTTCATCATCATTTTCTTTCTTTTGATATATTTTTTTTTAATTTTAAAAACTTTTTTGGTAGAAAAGGTTGGGTTTGGGGTTGTAAAGGAAAGGGCAGAGGAGAGACGAGGATGACCTATTTTCTGAACAAGGGTGCATCTTCAACGACGAGCAATTGAGCTTTGATTTTGGACGACGAGCTGCTTCAATGGCTTTGATTTTCTGCAAGATGTGGATCTTTGTGGTGGCTGCTCTATTCCCGTAACGAACGGCTATGGCAGCTTCGAAACCAACAAAAATGGTGGTGGATTTGGGTGGTGTTTGAATGGTAAAAATGGTGTGGTTGAAACTGGCGAAACCTATGTTTCTTTTCTAGGTTTCTTGCTTTGAAGGTGTTTGTTGAAATGCTTGATTATTCATTTTGTTTGTAAATTAGATATTGATGTCTGAATTTAGCTTTAGATATTGTTGTGGATTCTTGACTTCGTTTTCTTGGTTGCATATTGTTTTGTTTTGATAATATTTGAATTTGAAAGGGATTGAAAATTTTTATGGCAGAAAAGGTTGGATCTGAGGTTGTAAAGAAAAGGCAGGGGAGAGACGACGACGGCCTATTTTCTGGATAAGGGTGCATCTTCAACGACGAGCAATGGTGGATTTGAGGTTTCCGGTGAGATTTCGCCATTGATGGCTTCTTCATCGTCATTTTCTTTCTTTTGATATTTTTTTTTAATTTTAAAAACTTTTTTGGTAGAAAAGGTTGGGTTTGGGGTTGTAAAGGAAAGGGCAGAGGAGAGACGACGATGACCTATTTTCTGAACAAGGGTGCATCTTCAACGACGAGCAATTGAGCTTTGATTTTGGACGACGAGCTGCTTCAATGGCTTTGATTTTCGGCAAGATGTGGATCTTTGTGGTGGCTGCTCTATTCCCGTAACGAACGGCTATGGCAGCTTCGAAACCAACAAAAATGGTGGTGGATTTGGGTGGTGTTTGAATGGTAAAAATGGTGTGGTTGAAACTGGCGAAACCTGTGTTTCTTTTCTAGGTTTCTTGCTTTGAAGGTGTTTGTTGAAATGCTTGATTATTCATTTTGTTTGTAAATTAGATATTGATGTCTGAATTTAGCTTTAGATATTGTTGTGGATTCTTGACTTGGTGTTCTTGGTTGCACATTGTTTTGTTTTGATAATATTTGAATTTGAAAGGGATTGGAATTTCTCCAATTATTAGTTTGTTTGGACCTGATGCGCTGGATGTCTGGATCTGAGATTAGTTTGTTTATATGGATTAAAGTGTTGGTAATACCCTACTTTCTTTATTATTGTTTTAATGGATTGGTGCATTATACCATAGTGTTACGATTTACTATAGTACATTATACAATTGATTATCGTTTATACTATAGTGTTCTAGATTATACCGTAGTGTAGCATCAAAATTTGAATTTATGTACTGTAGCTGTCAGTATAGGCTACTGTAGCGTCAGTATAGGCTACTGTAGCTTCAGTATATAGTGTACTGTAGCGTCAGATGTATTAAAAAAAAAAATTGTGTTTAACAAAAAGTAATTTGTACCCATTTGTAGTGTTAAAAAAGTAATTGTACCTACCTTTATTTTTTAGAGTTGAAATTGACTAGGATGTGTTTGCCCCTAATAATAATAATAATTATTATTATTATTATTATTATTATTATTATTATTATTATATTATTATTTGTTATTACTATTATTATCGTTCATATTATACTCCCTCCGTCCCACTATAAGTGTTCATTTTGTCATTTTCGTCTGTTCCACTATATGTTGCTCATTTGTTTTTTTTACCTTTTTAGGAAACTATTATTCACTTCTTTATTAATATATTCAATATTTTTTACACAATTCTAATTATTTTTTACTTTTTTCTATTACATTACATGTGCTATATCAATATTTTTATACCTTTCTTAATATTAATACCCAAAAGTTATGAGCAGGAGGCAACAGATTAATTTTTATGAGAAACCAAGAACACCAAATGCGTCAGTTAATATTTTATATGGAATTACTTAGTTCATATAAGAAATTGTTTTGTTAGTAGTTCCATTGAAACCTTACATTATTATATATTGATGAATAAATTAAACATTAATTAAATATAATTAATAATGTATAATTTCAGGCAGAAAATAAAAAATTTAAAAGTTGGAAAACATTTATGGCGAAGTTTACTGTAGAATACGTAGCGTAGAAGACTGGAGAAGTTGTGCAGTATATACAGACAGAAGATAGCTCCTTCAGCTCTGCTGCTAATTAAGAATGGTGTCATAAACAAAAAGAAACCTCCAAACAATTACTGACATCTCCGTACTACATTTATAATGGATTGCCACTTTTGTAAATAAAAATAATTAATTATCGATTTATTCAAAAACGTAATTAATTACTGGATGTGATCGTGATGTGTGGTTGATCGTTTTATTCTTGTTCACAGCTTTTGAGTACCAATATTTAAGAAGAATATAAAAATATTAAAAAAATTTACATGTGACAACGTATAATGAACGAATGGGTATAATTCTTCTATACTATCAACAGCATTTAATGGAGGAATGAAAGTGACAAAATGAATCACTTATAGTGGTACGAGGGGTAATATTCTACATTATAATAGTATTGAAGAACTATAGAATTTATTTCAATAAACAAATATTTTAATTTGTAACACTTTATTGTAACATTTTTAGTTTATTTACCATATTTCTAATTTATATATTATGTAATATTTTATGCAACACTTTATAAATATGTAATACTTACATGTACAATACTTTAAGTAAATAACACTTTTAGGTAGCACTTTCACATAGATAACACTTTTGGGATAACACTTTTACAAAGATACTACTTCCGTCCAACGAAAGTTTGCATACTTTCATTTTTAGTTTGTCCAACAAAAATTTGCATACTCCCAAAATGGAAATATTTCTTTAAATCGTCACCTTTAAAATTTTTACCCCACAATCTTCACCATACACATTCTACTAATTACATTTTTTCTTAAAACATGTACCCAGGAAAGTACCGCAAACTTTCCTGGGACGGAGGTAGTAATATTTTTTAAGTAACATCGTAACATGTGCAATATTTTTAAGTAACCTCTTACGTATGTAAAATATTTATTTTTTAAACACTAGATCAATATTAAGGAATTTATATATATATAAAATATATATATATATATATATATAATTATACTTTATAATAACTATTTATATATGTCATTGTGTATAATAATTTATTATATTTATAGTAAATACCTTAATAAATAATATATAAATATTTTTTTACACATATACGCCCCTCCTACTACACAGATTCCTCCCCCACCACCATCGTCTTACGAAGTCCGGGTGGTGGACGACATGCTGCTGGGATGGGATCCCGCCAGATCGGGGTAAGAAACTCTCTCATATCTTCATAGTAGGTTGACTTTTCCTTTGAAAATCTTCTAAGTGTTTGTTTCATTTGTAGGTATGCTCCTGCTGTCCATCTTGAGAGGACCGAGATCTTGCACAATGCTGCCCGATCTAAGCCTCTTGTAAGCCTTCGCGATCTGCCAACTAGGCTAGTTCGCGGTACTCTCGAGGAGGTGCTAAAGTATTGGTCGCAATCCCAACTGGCAATGATCAAAAAACAAAAGCCAATGGATAGTGCGCGACTTGCTCTACACTATGCAAGTGGGGCCCTCCTAGCTGTCCAAAGGGCCGTCGATCAAATTTCGGCAGCCGACAAAGCTCGATACGAGGTAAAGGGTGCCTTCCTCAAACTGGCTGATGAGAAAAAGAAGGCTAAAAAGGTGATGGCCATCATGAAGAGCAAAGCTAAGGCAGCTTTGGCGGGCGAGCAAAGCACTCTAAAGAAGCTCGAACTATTGCAGACGGAGCTCGCCTGTCAGAAAGAAGATATTGAAGTAGCCCTGAGGGCCAAGGACCAAGAGCTTGTCCTCAGGTCGCAGGAGCTCGCCCTAGAACAGGAGCTGAACAAAGCTTTGAGTGCTGAATGCCCAAAGCTAAATGGCGAAGTCCGTTCCTACGCCACTAGCCTTGCTGAGCTCGAGGGCCTTCTTGACGTCTCAATTTCACCAGAGGCCCTGGAAGCTACGAGGGCGGGAGCCTTGGATCTTGGTTACCTCCTGTGTAATGCCGAGATTCTTCGCGCATACCGTTGGGCGGTCAACCTGAAGACGGACGTATGAGAGGTCCTGGTGAAGGAGTACCAAGACTTTGTAAAATTGGCCAAGATTCCTCCGGGCTCTGTCGCGGATATTGGCGACTTGGTGGAGCTCGGCCTCTATCTGGACTTCATCCCGAGCCATATCAGGATCATTTGCGGGCCATGTCCCCCTCTGGAGGCCCAAGCTGGAGATGAAGAGGTGGGTGAGGGCGAGTTACCCGCTGAGGGTGATGATCAACGGACTTCGCTTGCGGATGAGCAAGTGGGCGACCTAGTTGGAGATATCATGGTCGACACCAGTGGGTTAGGGCCGATTACAGAGATGCCTACCCTTTCACCTCCCACTGGTCAAGAGGTCGCCCCAGAGGTCGCTCCTACCTCTAATGCCCCTTCTGCCTCAGAGCTCCCCACTACTACCGATGCTGCTGCCGGCGCCGCTCCCCAGACTTAGGATTGCTTTTGCTTTTCTTTTTGTTTCAAGTATTTATAGTTTGTAGTAGCTCGTAGCTCGCCCATAGTGTATCGTTTTGCACCTTTTGATGATTAGTTGGCTGACCTTTGTAACCAACACTCCTTATACTTGGAAAATTTTCCAAATTTATGAAATGAACTGATTTTTTTCTCTTCTATTTTGCCTTATTTTTTATTGCATGTTATTATCTTTTAGTAGCTTGCTTTTACACTTGGTACGTATTTGTTCGTCTTACATCGCTTAGGATCGCGAATTGTTCGCCTTACGTCACTTAGGACCGCAAATCGTACTTTAATTCTGATCTCTTGAGCGATTGGGTTTTTATAAAACACTTTGAGTTAGACGTTTTTATAAACACGATTGAGTTCTTAGTAATCCTTTAGTAGGATACTTTAATGAACCTTGGCAATTTAACGACCTTTGCCTCGAGCTTTGATAATAATGTTTCGGGACTTATGCCCTCTGCAAATGTTAAGCTTGAATAGATAATTTCTTGAAAATACATCTTCATAGAAAAATAATTTTTACAGAGGTCGTCATCAATATTTCTGATGCGAACCTTTGATTAATCTATTTACAAGGTACTGTCTTCCTTCCTCTACTACTGGAAGTATCTCTTCACTGTCTTTGTCAAAGCCCGAAAACTTGCTAGTGGCACAAACATGGTCTTGGACAGACTCCTCAAGAAAATGTAGTAGCTTCTTTTCATCAAGTGAAGTTATGTTTGAATGAAATATGTCAACTGTCATATATCTCTGCTCAAGTTCCAGATGTTCTATCCGGGTATCAGTCTTCAAAGAACGAATAGATGGCGACATAGTCGGGCCTTCAGTATATAAGCATTCTTCTGAGCCTTCACTTCCTAACAACTTCTTTTCATACTCCAACTTTTTCTTTACTATTGGTAGTATTTCTTCAGGTGTGCTACGCTCCATGTATAAGATAAAGCTTTCCCTTCCATATCCTCGAGATCGTAGGTCCCGTTAGTCCAGCTAGAGGTAACCCAGAACAGTCCTTCCCAGTTTGGTCCAAACACTCCAGGTGGCATTGCCAGTCATTTTCTTAGAACCAAGTCCCCAATCTTGAACTTTCTGTGTCACACTTGGGTGTTGTAGTATTTATTGGCTCTTTTCTTGTAGGTAGTGTTTCTCAATTCTGACGAAGCTTAGGTTTTTTCGAGCAGGTCTTTCTCCACTGTCAAAGCTTTATCATTGCTTTCTTCGTCATAACCTACAACATTCCAAGTCTGATTTTAGACTTCTACTATGACTATTGCTTTCGTTCCGAAAGCTAGGGCAAACGGGGTTTCTCCGGTACTAGCTCTGTATGATGTTAGGTAGGACCACAACACTTCAGGGAGTTCGTCCGCCCAGCTGTCTTTCTTGTCCTCTTGACGGATCTTTAAAACATGCTTCAAAATTTTATTAACTGCTTCTACTTGTCCATTTGACTGCAGATGGTAATGGATCGAGTAGTGTTTCTTGATATTCCACGAGCTGCAGAATTCTATGAGCTTCTGACCATCAAACTACCTACCATTATCCATCACTATCGACTACGGGAGTCCGAATCTACAGATTAAATTCTTCCATATAAAGTTTATCATCATCTCCTGCGTTACTGCTGTTAGTGCTTCAGCTTCAGCCCATTTTGTGTAATAGTCTAATGCAACAAAAACAAACTTAACACCGCCTCTACCAGGTGGGAATGAGCCGACCAAGTCGATACCCCATTTTGCAAAAGGGTATGGACTGAAGATTGATTTAAGTTAATTTGCAGGAGTGTGGATGTTTGGTGCGAATAGTTGGCATTTTCGGCATTTTTGAGCGAAACTAATAGCATCCTTGTGTAGAGTGGGCCAGTAGTACCCCTGCCTGATTGTCTTGTATGCTAAAGCTTGCTGCCCAGCGTGACTCCCACAGATTCCTTGTTGGATTTCTTCTAACACCTCTAACCCCTATTTTTCTAATAAATATTTGATTAGGGGTAGAGAGAATCCTCGTTTATACAGCAGGCCGTCCACAAGTGTGTATCTAGCTGCCTAGTTCACCAGCCGACTAGTTTTCCAAGCATCTTCCGGGAGTGATCCATCCTCCAAATACTTTTTGATGGGAGCTCGCCAATCATCGTCCTCCTTCTGTCCCCCACTAGAAGTTTAATTTAATTTATAATCAAACATCGAGGGATCCCTTAGCTTGGTGACGACAACTTCTCTTAGCTACGCTACTTGTAGCTAGTCGGGCTAGTGCATTTGCCTGTGTGTTTTCCAATCTCGGGATCTACCCGATGTATACTTACTGGAATAACGAGATCAGGTGCAGTACTATTTTCTGGTATAGTGCAATCTGCTAGTCCTTGGCTTCGTATTCTCCCCGGACTTGGGATATTATTAGTTGGGAATCTCTGAAAATTTGTAGTTTGGTTACCCCCACAGCTAATGATAACCTAAGTCCGGCTATCAATGTTTCATATCCAACTTCAATGTTCGTGGCTCTGAAGTTGAATCTGATTGCTGAAGTGAATACTTACCTGTCTGGGCTTATCATTACTACACCGGCTCCTGTTGTTGTGCTAGTTGATGATCCGCCTACGTAGAGGTGTCATGGTACTATACGCCCCCTCGTCGAATCTTGTGGGAAAGTTAGCTCGACGATGAAATCGGTGAGCGCTTGTCCCTTGATCACAGTTCGGAGTGCGTAGGTTATTCCATATTGGCTGACCTCTAGTGACCATTTCAACAAGTGTCCTGCAGTGTCCGGCCGATGAAATATTTGCCTTAGTGGGAACGTCATCAACACTTTCACCTGGTGGTCGAAAAAATATGGGCTCAATTTCCTAACACTCATTACTAGTGCGTAAGCCAACTTCTCCATTAACGAGTAGCGTAGTTCCACTTCGTACAATGCTTGGTTTACGTAATACATTGGTAAGTGTGTTTTTCCTTTTACTCGTACTAGCACCGAGCTGATGGCCACCTCCGATGCTGCCAGGTATAAGTATAACTTCTCTCCAAGTTCGGGCTTTGATAAGATCTGTGGATTGCTGAGGTATTCTTTGAGGTTCTCGAATGGTCTTCGACATGCACTTGTCCATTGGAATTGTCTGTATGCTTGACTTTGATCGACTCGAAGAAAGGTTGATTTTTATCGCCGAACCTGGAGATAAACCTGTTCAAGGCTGCCAAGCATCCTCTAAGTCTTTGGACTTTCTTCACCGAATCTAGTGGCTGCATTTCCATGATGTCCTTCACCTGGGCAGGGTTGACTTCGATCCCTCTCTGGCTCACCAGGTGGCCTAGGAACTTTCCTGAATGTACTCCGAAGCTACTCTTCTTGGGGTTCAACTTCATGTTATAGGTCCGCATTATGTCAAATGCTTGTTTGAGGTGGTCTAGGTGATCCTCCTTCTTTAAGCTTTTGACCACAATGTCGTCCACGTATACCTCCATCGTATGTCCGATGTGTTGGTCAAACATTTTGTTGACCAACCTCTGGTATGTAGGTCCGGCATTGATGAGTGCGAACGACATCCTTCTCCAACAGTACATATTCTTGTTTGTGTAGAAAGTCGTATGTTCCTGGTCATCTGGGTGCATTTTTATATGGTGATAACCTGCAAAAGCATCCATGAAAGTCATTATTTCATGTTCTGCCGTATTATATACCTGTTTGTCGATATGTGGTAGCGGGAAGTTGTCCTTGGGGCAAGCTACATTAAGGTCCTTGAAGTCTATGCACAACCTCCATGTCCCGTTTGGCTTCTTCACCAGTACTGGGTTGGCTACCCATTGTGGACAGAGCACCTCCTAGATAAGCTTATTATCTAGCAGCTTCTTCAACTCCGTGGTTAAGACCTCGTATTTTTTTGGTCCGTACTTCCTTCATTTTTATCGGACGGGCCTTCTTTTTGGATTGATGTTTAATCGATGACAAGTGTATTCCAGTGGGATTCCCGTCATATCTTCGTAAGACCAGGCAAACACGTCCAAGTTGGATATAAGGAATTCCTCCATCCTGCTCCTGTAGGGCTCCTGTACCTCAGAACCTATGAAAAGTTATAAGTCACTTCTATTGGGATCCACCTGGATGACCCTAAGCTCTTCCACCGGGGTAGCTCGCCTCTTCTTGGTTTTCCATCATGGGTCTGAAGTGAATCCCTCACAGCTCAGCTCGTCCTCCTCCTGCATAGGCTCGTAACTCAATTGGGGTTCGAGGTCTTCACATCTTTCCTCATTGTTGGTAGGTTCGCGAACTTCTCCAGGTTCTTGTGCAGCTGAGCTGGTAGGCTCGTCATCTTGTTGGCTTACATCAACCTCCATTGACACTGCTTGTAGGGGGACACCTTGGTCGACATGGGCGACCTCTGGCTCATCCTGCTGGTCGTCCACCTCCATTAGCTCAGTGTCAATTGAGATAGCATCAAGGATGTTTGGCTCGTCAGCTGGGTGCTGCTCTTCATCTTCATACACGAGTACTAGAGTAACAGGTTTTTTAATCTGCAACAGACATTCTCTAGTTTTTTTTCTGATTGCGTTTATGGTTCTAGCGCCCTTTGGAGTTGGAAACTTTAAACAGTAGTAGTAGGTTGAACATGCCGCTTTGAATTCAGAAATGAAAGGTCGGCCGAGGAAACCGTTGTAGGAGGACTACCGGTCTAGCACTAAAAAATCTATCAATCTAGTCAGTCTCCTTTCAGGATCCTCGACCGATATAAGTTCGACCGACAACCTAATTATACCTAGGGGAATGGTTACAACTTCCCCAAACCCCACTATTCTATGATTATAACTTTCAATGTACGATTCATAATCTCCTAGCAGATCTAGGGTGCTCTTGAATAGTATGTTTGTGTAGGAACCGGTGTCCATAAGCAGTCGGTGGACCTTCGTATTCATGATATTGGCGCTTATCACCAACGAATCATTGTGGGGAGTGAGGTTTCCCTCCAAGTTAGCTTGTGAAAACGTTAGCTCCGCAGTAGGCTTAACGTTGGGCTTAGAGCTGGAACACCTTTCTTGGACCTGATGGACAGGCCATATCTCCGCTTCCCTCTGTCTTTGATATCGACGGTCTTCCATCTATAACTCTGTTGGCTAGTCCCGATTGTTCCTCGAGGATGAGAATCTCCCTGTTGGGCACTTGCTATGCAGGAGGTGGAGGTGGCCTACGCTTGTTCTGTCTAGGACGACAATCTTCGTCCTCTTCATCTTCATCATCATCAGTCTCTTCCCTCCTTTTCTGCCTCTGCCTCTTCTTCGAGGCCTTCTTGACAAACTCGGTTAGCTTGTCGTCCTCATAGAATTTCCAGAGCTGCTTTAACAAGTCTTAGCACTCACTAGTGAAGTGTCCGATGCTCTAGTGATACGCATATTACTTGTTGGGGTTCAGTTTGCTACGGTCCTGTTGGATCTTCCTTGGCTCATTCAACATGGCTTTATCTTTGTTGGTCGTGAAAACATGATCAACCGACACCGTCAACACTTGATTTAATTTTTCATTGAACTCATCCCCATCTCCGAACGACTTCAAGTTTCTTTGGGCTTTGTTGGTGCCCCCAGCTTTCTTGCCCCCCCTCCCCCCCGGTTTCTTTTCTTTAGTACTTCCTACTTCCTTCATCAGTGCCTCCTGCATAGCCAAGTACACGCTTGTCGTATGTCTGATTCAGCATAAGTCTTTGGGCAAGACATGTGCGTTTCCTTCCATAACTCCATTCCCTTTTTCAATCCTGCCATGACGGCCACAATCTTTGTATCTTCGCTGACGGGCTCCCCTTCCAGCAAGATTTTATCGAACCTCTCCAGATACTGCTAGTCAGATTCTTCATTTTCTTGGGTAATGTTTGTCAGCCTTTGCTTCTGAATAAGATACGACCCATAGCTAGAGAAGTGTAACAGAAACTCCCACGTGAGTTATCCAAATGACTGTATTGACCCCGGAGCTAGTGATGAGAACCATCAATGAGCTCGGTCTCCGAGAGTCAGCGGGGAGTTTCTACAGTTTTGGGTCAGACTCTCCTTCGTATAGGGCCATTGTCGAGAACTGGATTTTCTTCTGAATCGGAGCCTTCAAAATAGCTGGTGCCAGGGGTGACGCCGGGAGTGTATTTGTGCCTGCTCTGTCACTCTTGGCGGCTACTTATATCTGTAGTTGCTAGACGACCTTTTTTAATGTGGCCAACTCATCATCATGAACCACCTCCTGTGGAGGTTGTTCAAGGGTCGTATGCCTCATGGATGTATGGCCCCGTAGTCCCTCGCTCCGGGGTGGCTCATCTGCGATGTGCTATAACTGTCGAGCACCGTATGGGCCAAGTTTGTCGGAAGCGGGCCTCCGCAATCTATCAAGTATGGACCTACGAGGATGTAGGTTCGAGTCCTCTCTTGTCACCGGGAGTAGTGGAACTGGCATGGACTCTTGCACCGTCTCTTATTACCTCTGCCCTAACTTGGTTTGGAGGATGCCCCCGGATCGGTTCGCAGTGGAGCCCTCTGCCTGACTCCTAGCTCGCCCATCTTGTGAGCCGAGCCGATCACTCATTTTAGCCTTCCTAGGTGAGCTTCTTATCTCTCCGCTGTGCTAACTAGTCAAGGGATGATGACCTGGCTTTGGCTACTTGGGGCGAGCTATTAAGCCTTAAGCTTTTAATTATATTAATTATCCCAAAATAGTTCGCTTTACACTACAAGAAAAATGGTGTTTTACAACACCAGAAAGATAACGGTTTTGCTAAAAACTATTGTCTAAAGTTAAAAATATGTTGCGTAAAGTATAACTGTTGTCTTTTATTGGTGGAATATGATGTCAGACAACGGTTTTGGTGAACCGTTGTCTAATCTCAAAAAGCAGCATTGTAAAAAGGTACTTTACTACAACAGTTTTTGACCCGTTGTATATTTGTGTTTTTAAGAAATTTTTTGGATAGACAACGGTTATCAAACCATTGTCTATACTACAAAGGCGGCGTTGTTAAAGAGTATGTTACTACGACGGTTTTTCAACCGTTGTATATTCATGTTGCATATCTTTGTTTTCAAGAAAAATTACTAAAAGACAACGGTAATCAAACCGTTGTCTATTCACAAAATACGGCGTTATAAAAAAGTATGTTATTACGACAGTTTTGAACCGTTGTATATATACATTGTATATCAATCTTTTTTAGGAATAAATTACTGAAAGACAACGAGTATGAAACCGTTGTATATCACTATAAAAGAGGCGTTGTAAAATGTTTTATATTTTCATCAAATGGTGTTGTATTAAAACAATGTACAATAATATATGGTGTATGACCGTTGTAGTAACATATATTACTTAATGATTTTTATAATTAACACTTATAACTAATTAAAACTAGCACTTTATATTATTTTGAAATGACACTTTTATAATTTAGAAATAGAATAACAAAAAAGAAATTTAACACAATTCAATTACATTTTCTTATTAGTTTCATGCAAATTTTTATAATTTTATACTATATTTTGAATTATTCGAATGATTAGGCACCCACTAATTATTAGTGTGATTTAAACTATTTAATATTTTAAATTAAAGTAAAATAATTTGAATGAATCTTTTGAATTAATAGAATTGTTGGAATTAATGTTACATAATAGAATTGTTGGAATTAATAGAATTGTTGGAATTAATATTTAGAAATATATAGTTACATATATAAATGATAGTTTTATTAAAACTAAATATACAAGTATTACATAATTAAAATATATAATTTTAGAGTAGTATAATTACATAATAAAATAAATATATAACACTTAGTTAAAATAAAAAGTATATATCGTGTATATATATATATATATATATATATATATATATATATATATATATATTTATAATGAAATATTGAACAAGAAATACCACTTGCCCAAATGGCAAGACACTCATTCACATATACGAGAGGTCATGGGTTCAAACCCCCTCTTACGCACAGGGAGGTTGATATTCGTGTGGATCGGACCCGGATCGGTTCAGCACGCGGGTCTGACCCACGAAATTATTATTTTTTATTTCACAGAGACAACGGCTCACAACCGTTGTCTGTAGTCACAAATAAGGATATGAACATGCTACAACAACATATTTCATATGTATAGACAACAGTTAATAATCATTGTAGTAACAAAGAAAAGACAACGGCTCACAACCGTTGTCTATAGTCACAAATAAGGATATGCACATGCTACAACAACATATTTTATATGTATAGACAACAGTTAATAACCTTTGTAGTAACAATGAAAAGACAACGGTCTATTAACCGTTGTCTAAACTTGATACTTACTACAACAGGAGCTTCTACAACGGCGTTTTTTATAGAAAGACAAGGGGTTTCCACTGTTGTCTTATCTATTTTTTCTTGTAGTGTTAGTTCGCCTATGAACAATATATATATATATATATATATATTTATATATATATATATTTAGATATAGTTATATTGTTAAATGATTTTTTAAAGAAATATAGATAGAAAATTATTTGGTTCATAGAGAATTAATGTTTATCATTAATGTGTATTAATATTAACCAGTGTTCTATTTAAAAGAAACAAAAAAATAAAATAAATTGATAATGAATTAAATAAAGTTAATGTTCAAATTGTATGATATATTATGAACTGGCTTAGATGGTAGGTGCTAGAATAATCTATCCAAGAGGTGTAGGGTTCAAACAAAAAAAAAACTACAAATTTATCTCTTTCTTTCTCACAAAAAAGTGTTACCAATAATTCACATGTAATATTTCATAGTTGTTACATATAAAATATAACACTTTTCTTAAAGTAATATATAAATTAAAAAATATAATCCCTTAGACCTTAGGTTAAATGGACGCAACGATCTTAAAAGTGTTACATATTTACAATAGATAACACTTTATATATATTAAGTACTCCTTCCATCCACTTTTATTATTTTCAGTGAGGAGAATATAATAAAAGTGGGACAGGTGTAGTAAAACTTTTTTTATGTTACATAATGTCACTTATGTTGTATTACATTCTGGAATAAATGCATATTTTTTTAGTTTTTGTTGGACCTTGAGTAAATTACATGGCAGAGACTCAAAGCAACAAAGTAGTCAAAACAATACAAAGAATAAAGTGTGTGAATCGTAAATAACACAGAGATTTATCTAGTCTTCTACTGCAAGATATAATACTTAAATTATTAGGATTTTATTGCTTGTATGAATAGTCGCCTATTTGTTATGGCCATATGTATACATTCATGATACAAGATGAGATAACCGTCTGGCGCATGGGCCTCGGCCTAGTCATCCCAAGCAGGTGGTGTCGCACACGGGAGTGCAATATGGTGGATCTTCCCTGACCAATGTTAGTCAAAATCGTGCTCTCACGCAAGAGTACGTGGTCGTCGTATACGTGGCAAGTTAACCAAGTAATAAATTGTATCGAACTCAGGGAAACGGGGCAATGAATAGCAAGTATGTTGTCTATGAAAACAAGAAAGATGGTCTTGAATTTCTATCTACTTTTCAATGCAAGAATATTGAAATCTAACTATCACCTTTGTTGAAAGATGAGCAAGTGTGTGAGAAGTGCATTAGTGTAATCCCATTATGGTTCATCTACTGTCTACCAATTCTAGCATGCAAGATCCCTTAAGTGATGAGCAAGTGTGATTAACTGTCTTATTAAGTGTCTAGATCTCTCTACAACACTCAACACTCTAATTGAGAGGTCTTTACTCCTAAGCAATTCTCATTGACCTAAGAGCAATTAAGAGATTCTATTAAGAGATTCTATGAATTAACTCAATTATCATGTGTTGCTAACTCATATGGGTTCAAATTATCAAATTGAACATACCAAGCATTCATACAATTCATCAATTAAGAGATATTAAACAATCAAGATCACTAAGCATGCAATAGGATCAATAGAACACTAAATTACACCATAATGATCGTACACCAATGCAACTAGGAATTAGCCCATAACTAATTGGGAGTCCAAATCAACAATTAAGCAATAGAACATCATGATTAACACTAATTAAATGAAAATTACAAAAGTCTTACCAATTACAATGGAATTGAAATACTATCCTTCTACCTTCAAAGTGGAAAATCTTAATCAGGAACTCCAATTGCAAAAACTAACCGTAGAAACATAGCTATATACGATACAAATCCAAGGGAATAAACGGATGAATGATCTAACAGTTTGATTGAAAGAAATTGTAGAGAGAAATAAGAGAATTAGCATAAACTCACTAAGAAACTACCTAATCTCTCTCTAAAAACTCCCTAATGAAAATGGAATAATGAAAAGTCCCTCCAAAATTTGAAACCTGGAGTACTTATAGTATCCACCATGATTAGACCAAAGTGTCACTCATTAAACGCGCAAAAGGATGAAATTGCCCTTAAAATGTGAATTCGGAAGGCCGCTCGGACATGCTCTCTGGCTCGCTCGGACGCTGCTGGTCGAGCACAGTTCCAAAAGTGGTCGAGTGCTAAAAAATGTGGTGTACAGAGATAATCTGCTCGGACACCCCTTGACGAGCGCTCGGTCATAAGAGAGTCAACGCTCGATCAACGATATCTTGTGGCGTCCGATTTCGAATTTTTAAATTTCGATCCCACGGCTCGTCCAAGCTTCCTAAGGTCTTCATTTGAGTATTTTAAACTTCTCCATGCACTCAGATTTTATCATTCACCTCATATAGTCGGAAATTCCTCGTTTTTGCTTGTTTTTACCTATAAAGCACACTTTCTTGCCAACAAGAGGTCAATAACACAAAGTATAGCATATTAGGGTCAAATATGCACATAAACCAATCAATATCACATCAAAACGGATGCAAAATGATGCAATTATGGCCATAATCAACCAATAATGAAATGCCTCATGGAAGAAAATCTAACAGGATTGTCCTAAATATTAACCTATGTGATTCTAGGATAATAGATCTTAATCCTTATTACATGAGATTCCTAAATAAACAGATCTTATCCCTTTCTTGGTTCAAACTTCACGCAGCTCTAATCCTCGTGTTGGGCAGTAAAGCTCATCGATCTTTAGCACATGCTTCTCGGATCAGGTGTTTGGATGTTCAACATCGTTGGTCTGAGCTTCAGATTAGCTCCAGCTATTTCTTACTCTCCTCACGTGCGGGCCTGTTGCTATACTTCTTGTATTGGGCTTGGACCCCAAGTTTGGTTCAGACCCAATTGTAGACATAATCATGCCACATTAATTTTTTAATATGAGTGAAAAGTCATTAAATGTCAAGATAAAATAACATACACAATTTAAGTATCTTTATAAGAGAAAATATATTTTGATATAACTGTGATTTTACATTATTTAAGATTGTGTTTGTTTTGGGATTTAAATATACGAAACAAGTCAAGATTTTAGAATTCAAAAGTTTGAGTAAATATATGTGTTTATTTTAAAATTTGAGTAGGGTACAATTTAACTTTATGTTAAATTAATATTTAATAGTGTGAAGTATTGAAAGTGTAATAATAATTTTTATAGGTTTTTTTAGGTGAATGTGGGATTTAAAAGTTAAAGTCTAAATCTCAATCTCGTATGGGACGGAAAGAATAAAATCCTAAGTTTATCCGTGTGATTCTGAATACAAGCAAAGCATAATGGAATTAAGTTATCAAATTCTAATATATATATTTGTATTTTTCTTAATAATGTATATTAAGTTTACACATGTAAACAACATAAAAAAAAAAAATTAAAAAGTTTCTAAATGCAAAATGATAACATTTTTCATAGCCTCAGTATTGTTTGCACTAGGTGCATCGCGCAACTCAAGTACATTTTTAAAAAGTTACACAAAATACTACTGAAAAGTCACATGTATTATTACTAAAAAATGTATTTTTAAAAATACACTTTTTAGTTATAATATGTGTGACTTTTCAGTAACAAATGGCATATTTTGTTTAAAACACTTGATGCACAAGAGACTTACTCTTTTCTAAAAAAAAATATGATAATCGCACGTGCAGCTGAATGAGATCCAAAATTATCTACTTGATTTTTATATTTTATTTTTCATAAAAGGAAAAGAAGGGAAAAAGGAAGAAAAAGCATTTAAAAATCAGAGAAATAAATGTGCGCCATATATAAGCACAATAGTGGTTTCCTCCACAAGTTTCCGCCAAAGGACATTACATAATAAAATATTAGTATTGTATTTTATTAGTCTGTAATATATTACTCCATCATTTGCATATGTTTCACACCTCAAACTTTACTTTTAAGCTCCATTTGGATGGATTGATTTGAAAATGAATTAATTTAAAAAAAGATACATGCAAGAAGATATATATTTCAAATCACGAATTGTAAAAAGATGTGAGAGAAAAAAAAATTATGAAGGAGAGATAGTGGAAAGGGGTAGAGATGAGTGATTTTATATGACATGGTTTTGATAAGGATTTAGAATCTCTCCATTTTAAACATAACTTAAAACCCTAATTATTTGTAAGTTCATTTAACTTATTTAGAGAGAGTGGTTATTTGTGTATAAAATCCACCATTCAAACGGAGACTTAGTTTAGTTACACATCCATAATGTTCAATTTTTTTCTTCAATATATCTCATTACATGTCAATTCAAAAAAAAAAATATATATATATATTGTGTGTTTATGCAATAGAGAACACATTGAAGGTGTAAACTCATCTTCAGTTCACTCGTTGTATCTCTTCTATCATTCAAATTAATCATCTATTTTTAATTTTCAATTCACATTCATATTCCATAAATAAAAATAAAATTAAATCTATAATACGGATTCTATTATTTAAAAATATTTATTAATTAATTTTGATATTTAGTTGAATAGTTGAATTTAAGAAAAAGTTATTAGTATTTTTAATATTAATATCATTTTCAAAAATTTTAGTATTTCGTTAGCTAAAAAATATTCAAATATATTTAATTAATTAATTAATTATAAGACACATACATATATATTATCTCACATAAATATGTATTAATAAAAACTTTTAAAAATTATAAATAACAATTAGTTGGAGAAAAAAATAAATTTAATTTAAATTTATAGCATATGTTATATCATATTTAAATATTATCAATATTTAATCGTGCATCGCACGGAAGAATAATTAGTAATTGATAAAAAGAGAAAAGTTATAACAAAAACTTATATAGAAATTTCTACAGTAAAAATTTCTAAAAATAGACTTAGAAGAAATTAAAAAGATGAAAATGTCATCCACATTAGCGCATGCATGCTAATGCTCCCGCCTTCTGCATTACTATTGCATGCTACTTTCGCATTACCAATGCTAACCACATTACTTGCAAGCTTTATCACATGCATTACTTTTTTTTTTTACTTTTTTTGTTGAATTTTTTTATTTAAGCTATAATTTTTTTTATTATTATTATATAAGTAAATATATGTTATTTTAGGACAAAATGTTTATTATTATCCAAAATAAATATTGTTATTTTACATATATTTTTTTTATAAAATTATAATTTATTTTTATAGTAATATACATTTGTCCTTGTAGTAACACATATTTGCTTATATAGTAACATAAAATAAGGTGCAAATGTGTGTTACAACTAGAGTAAATGTATGTTACTATCATATAAAATGTTATTATTTGTACATATATTTATTTATTTGTATAGACAAAATATTTTTATATAATATAAAAAGTAAAATGTGTGTTACTATAAGAATAAATATTAGTTTTTCAAAAATATATTATTTATTTTTATAGAAATAATTATTTTTTTATAGAATAACACATATAAAAATAGTAAAAATGTATTACTACATGATTCAATATACCTAGAGTTTAAAGGGATTATGAATAAATAACAAACACTTTTTTTTTTTATCAGCAAAAAAGTTTATATAGAAGTCTACACAGGATTGTGTTTATATAGAAGTCTACACCAATAGCTCAAAAGATACATTGAATACTCATAGACCACTCACTAAAACAAATGTCATTATGCTTCGTTAATCCAACTCCACACTCTATTCTTAAGCTCCAAAATAATTTCCTCCTCAGAGATCCACTTGTTCTCAAATATCACTTTGTTCCTAGTTTTCCAAATTATCCAAACCAAACATTCCCAAATGCCACCAAGGATCAATTTGTCATTTCTCCTATTTATTAAATTGGAAAAGTGAAGGAGATTGATTGGAGGTTTAGACGATAAGGTGGTCCTCACCCCCACCCATTCACAACACTTCATCCAAATTTTGTAAGAGAAATGACATTCAAACAAGATGTGACTTACAGTTTCTTCCTTCTCCTTGCAAAAAGAGCATTTTAATCCTGCATCATTGGGAATAATTTTTCTTTTTTGAAGTTCTGAGATTGTCGGCAATCTCCCCCAGATTATTCTCCATGCATGTATCTTCACTTTGTTTGGCACCCATTTGTTCCAAATCACTCTAAACTCCTCCGATTTTTCTCTACTATCTCCATGATTCTGACGAAGTAACCAATGGTAAGCATCCTTCGTTTTGTAACTTCCATTTGCTCCAAGAGTCCACCTCCAATAGTCTTCCTCGTTTCTCTTCAATTTGTACCTGTTTACAACATTACACAACTCGTTAACGCTCTCCATCTCCCTCTCCAAGAGATTTCTCCTCCATTCCCAAAGACATCTCCATCCATCATCACTCCATTCACCCATCTCACTCACTCTAGCATTTTTATCCCTTGCTAAAAGAAACAATCTAGGAAATTGAGTTTTGAGAGACGTACCCCCAGCCCACCCCTCATCCCAAAACCACGTGCTCTTCCCATCTCCTACTACTTTCTCTAGCTTGTTGTAGAACTATTCCCCACTTCCTACTCCAATTGCCTTAAGAATTTCCCCCCACCACCCCTTAGGTTTTTGCTCCCTTCTATAACTCATAGGTCCTAGACCTCTGCCCCATGAAACTCCCCACCTTGATTCAATCACTCTCGCCCACAAGCTCCTACGATCCCTATAGAATCTTCAAACCCACTTTCCCAACAAGACTTTATTAAAACATTCTAAATCCTTAACTCCTAGTCCCCCATGAATTTTTGGTCTACAAATAGTTGACCATTTAACCCAAGAAATTTTATTTTCACTCTCCCTCCCCCCCCCCCAAAGAAAGTTTCTTTGGATTTTAACGATTTCACTCACCACATTTTTAGGAATTCGAAAGGTGGACAAAAAATAGATAGGCAATAAGGTAAGGACAGCATTTACTAGAGTCAGTCTTCCTCCGATTGAGATTTTCAGCCCCTCCCACTTTTTCAAACGATTCTTTATCTTCTGGACAATCTAATTCCATTCCGAAAGTCTCCTATGGGGGCTGCCCACTCTCGCTCCCAGGTACATAAATGGTAGTGAAGCCGTTTGAACTCCGAGTATTGCTGCTAATTTGCTCAATGATCTTCCCGACACATTTACCCCATAAAGACAACACTTATCCTTATTTATTTTGACCCCCGATGCCAACTCAATTAAACAAAGGAAATCCTTCAAGAATCTCGCATTATCCAAGTTTGCATTCCCAAGAAAAATCGTGTCGTCTGCAAACTGTAGATGTGAAATGACCACCTCATTTTTCCCTACTTTAATTGGCTCAAAGTATTTTTTTTCTCCACTGCATTGTTCATCAAGATTGATAATCCTTCAGCTGCCAGAAGGAAAAGAAATGGTGATAAAGGATCCCCCTGTCTCAATCCTCTTTCCAAATTGAAGGTCTTAGTTGGGCTTCCATTTACCAAGATAGAAGCTGATGCCGACGAGACAAATTCCATAATCCAAGAGATCCACCTCTGACTGAAGTTGAAACATCTCATTATTGCCTCCAAGTATCCCCAATCCACCGTGTCATATGCTTTGGCAAAATCTATTTTAAATAGCATGCATTCCTTTCTTCTTTTCCTTGCATCATCTATGGCTTCATTCAAAATAACCACGGAATCAAGAATCTATCTCTCCTCTACAAATGCTGATTGTTGGTCTGAAATGATGAACTCCAATACCCTACTCAATCTTCTTGAAAGAATTTTCGAGAGAATTTTGTAGACTCCTCCCACTAGAGATATCGGTCTGAAATCTTGAAGATTATGGGACTCCTCTTTTTTCGGAATGAGAACTATAAAAGAAGTATTCAATCCCTTGACCAATTTACCGTTGGAGTGGAATTCTGCAAGGAAGTTCATGAAATCTTCCTTGTACACTGCCCAAAACTTACTGCAGAAGTTAAAGTTAAAACCGTCGGGCCCCGGACTCTTTGAGTTGTCACAATCTCTGATGGCATTTAGCACTTCTTCCTCAGTAAAAGGAGCTGTGAGCATCGCATTATCAGCCTCCGAGATGTTCTTCCTCACGAATCCCTCTTTCGGTACAGGTCTGTGAATCCTTTCGGCTTTGAAATGATCTTGAAAGAATTCGAAAATTCCTTGCTTAACCACTGCTACTTCCTCCTGCTAGACCTCATTGATTGTTAGCCCAGTGATATCATTTCTCTTTCGTCTCCTGTTTATCATCAAGTGAAAAAATCTTGAGTTTGCATCCCGATCTCTGAGCCATCTACATCTTGCCTTTTGTTGAATCAAAGTATCCTTGCATTTGAGATCGAACATCAGCCTCGCTCTTATCTCATTCCTGTTCATCGCTTCTTGTTCTGATAAACCCAAAGCATTGTCCACCATGTCCAGCTTAAAAATCTCCTTTTTCTATCTGCTATTCTCTTGTCCATTTGCCCGAATCTCTCTTTGTTCCACGCTTTCAGGACTTTCTTAAGGTGTTTGAATTTCTCTTTCAGAATAAAACCGCTCCAGCCATGTACAACATGTTGTTTCCAGCTTTCTTCCACCACTTTTCTGAACTCTGGGTGATTTATCCATGCATTGATGAACCTGAATGGTTTGGGTCCCCAGTCTTTCATCTTTACTTCCTTTCGTAGTGGACAATGATCCGAAATAGATCTCTTCATGCCAATCTGAGTAGTTCCAGGCTATTTTTCCACCCATTCATTGTTTATAAGAATACGATCCAATCTACTCTTACAAGACCCATCAGGGCTGTACCAAGTATAAGATCTCCCCTGAAGAGGTAAATTGATTAAGTTTGAATCTCTCAAGAAGTTGTCGAAGACCCTTATGTCGTTTCTGCATGAGGACACACCCCTTCCTGATCTTTATGAATCCCTTCTTATCGAATTAAAATCACCACACAAGCACAAACAACAGTTTTGATTTTGCTCAATCACCGTCTGAAGAAGATCCCATAATTCCATCCTTTCATTCAAGAAACAGGGTGCGTACACATTTATGATACAACAATACACATTTTCAACATGCCAGAACCCATTTACTACTACCACTCCTTTCCTATGCCAACAACTTGCAGCAGAAAATTTATCAGAATTCCAAATAGACACGATTCCCCCAGACCTGCCCTCTGATTCCCTATAATACCAGCCGTAATTCCCACTCCCCCAAATGGATCGATAACAGTAATCATCCATTATTTCTAATTTGGATTCTTGAATGCAACAAAATTCAATACCTTGATTTTTGATAAGGTCCCTAATCTCTCTCTTCTTTGCCCTGCTCCCAAGTCCACGTATATTGTACGAGAGTAGTTTCATTGATGATCTTCATTCTGAATCTCCTTACCCTTTACTTGCTTCTCATCAGTGTTCTGGGCCGTCTTTCTCGCCTGTATATCTCTTGCATCCTTATTCCTTGTCGTTTCGAGCCCTAGAGCCCTCCTCAAATTCCAAATATTTCCATCTTCCTCCTTTTTTTCATCTTGCGGTATCACCGTCTTTTTCCTCCATGTATTGATCTTCTTTCCCTCCTTCATTTTGACCTCTCTGTCCTTTGGTGACTCCATCCTAGAAATGAAAGCCTTGAATTGTACCTCCTCTAATTTCTTCTTGCTTTGTTTCGAACCTGGTTTCGCAGTTGGTGTTCCTGCCTCGCCATTCCCAGTGTTAATCTTCTCTTCACGGTACTTTCGGTGTGTTTGGGGTTTACCGTTTCCTTCTACAGAAACTCGATTCTCTCTTTTCTCTTTTTCATCCATTGCTTATTCTGAGCTTTCCAGATTCTGGTTTTGAGTGCTTGTTGGCCCATGTTGAAAAGGCTTCCGTTTGTGTGGGAAAGTAAAAATGCCTACCTTAAAACCTTTGGGCTCATCCACTTTATTGTTTGAGTTATCCCTGCTTCGGTTACTTGGCCCCAACGAAAAAGAAGGAGTTGTGACAGAAATCTTATCTGCAAGCCCATTTGGGTAATGATGTGGCTTCCTAAAAAAATCTCAATTTTCAATTGTAGGCCCATTAAGATTATTAATAGGGGGTTTTTCTTTTTCTTGTACAACAGAACTTCCTTCTACTTCTCCCTCTTTTGTAATTTGAATACGGTTATTCCTTTTGCCTAATTCTTTGTGGGACCAATTCTCCTTCATCCTTAATTCGCCGTTATTATTTTGTGTTTCCCAAGACTCCACATCATTAACGCCGGCGTGACGATTCGGTTTCCCAAGTATCTGGAATTGGTTGGGGCCCACATATTCCCCATGCTCCTCGAAATCCTCCCCGTTTCTCTCATCGCCGTTTCCCGCCCATCTATCATCTGAGAGCATCGCTTCCTCCTCCATCTCCTCGATAATGGCGTTCACCATTGAATCCGCCATGGACAAGGATTCTAAGTCCTCTTCCCCTGAAGAGATTTTCGATTGTATCCGATCTGGACCCCCAATTACCGTATTTCTCACTGGATTCGAAAGTTCTTCTTTAATTTTCACTTTAAAATTCCGATCGTCAATAGTTACCTGAATAATCGTATTAATCTCGCTGAGATATGATGCTGAAATCAATACTCTGGCCACGTCTAATCTTCTTCTATTCTCTGTGTCCTCATCTAATTTTAAGAAGTTGCCCACTTTTGAACCAGCCATCTCGAAAAATCTCTTGTTCCATGCATGAAATGGAACACCTCTCCACTGAGTCCATATCTTCCTTCTGTGGCATACATCTGTTTCCTTCCACAGTCTAAACCACTCAAACCAATAATTCAACCACTCATCCATTTCTTTTCCAGCCTCTTGAAGGGTATTACCTTTGAGATTTTGAATTAGGATGGTTTCATCTCCCGTATATCTAAGGTTGAACCAATTTCCACACTCCGTCTGTATTTCATCACCGATCTCTTCCCACAAAAATTTGTTCCTAAGCGAACCCAACCAACAGTCCGCTAACCATTTTTTCTCCGAATATGTTACATCAAATAACATAGACGGGCCTTCAGGTTTCTCCGCGTACTAAGTATCCAGCTTTATTTCCTTCTCCGAGTTTAATAGGACATCTTTAAATGATTTCCCTTCTCTAATTCCCTTCCTGTTGATATTAGTGGCAGTAGACTTTATTCCTGTCACCGTTGTCTTCCTGTGATTTCGGCCAAATTTAGGATAGAAAACCTGTAGTTTAAAACTTCCAATCCATAAGTTGTTAAGAGCTTTCAAGGTATTTTCGACGTTACGGATCCTCTTCTCCCAAAATCTAACGAACCCAAATTATTTCCCTGTCTTGTCGCTCTTTTTTGGGCAAAAAAGATCCACTACCAGTTCCACCTTGTTGAATACCTCCTTCAAACTTTCCATAGTGCAGTTTTTTGGAAAATTCCGAAAGAAAAAAAGTAATCTAAAATCTATCATCGAAGGTTAGCTTTCTCTCAGCAAAAACTCTGTCCTTCCTATCAAGCCGTCTATCTGTTGTCCACCTCGCCGGAAAAGGATATTTCTGCCTCACCGGGTGTCTCTCGGCATGGGTTAACCTACGCTCTACCCTCAAATTCTCCCTCTCGTCCCGCTTCCTAAAAAATTCTCTCTCTATCTCTCATCTTTTTGCGTGAGTAATTTTTATTTTTAATATAACAAGCACATATTTATTCTTATAAAAAACTCATTTTGTACTTAAAGTAACACACATATGCCTATATAGTAACACATATTGGGGAACAAATGTATGTTACAATTAGAGCAAATGTATGTTATTATAATATAAATGTTATTCTTTTCACACATATTCATTTATTTTTATAGAGAAAATATTTTTATACAACATAAAGAGTAAAATGTGTGTTACTATAAGAATAAATATTAGTTTTTCACAAATATATTTATTTATTTTTATAAAATTATATTTTATATGATAGTAACATACATTTGCCCATATAGTAACATACATTTGTCCATATAGTAACACAAAATGAGGAGCAAATGTGTGTTACAATTAGAGCAAATATATGTTACAATCATATAAAATGTTATGCTTTTTACATATATTCAATTATTTTTATAGAATAAATGTTTTTATATAATATATATAAAGAGTAAATGTATGTTATATAAGAATAAATATTAGTTTATCACAAATATATTATTTATTTTTATAGAGAAAATTATTTTTTCATATAATTACACATAAAATAGTAAAAAGAGTATTACTACATGATTAAATGTACCTAATTTTTAAGGGGATGATGAATAAATAAGAAACACATATTTATTTTTATAAAAAATCATGTTGTCCTTAAAGTAACACGCATTTGCTCATATAGTAACACAAACTGGAGAGCAAATTTGTGTTACAATTAGAGTAAATGTGTGTTACTGTAAAATTGAATGTGTGTAGTATATTTACAAATATTTATAGAAAAATATATATTGTACTTATATAACATATATAAAGTATTAAAAGATATATTAGTATATTAACAACATGTTATAAACATAAATTAATAAAAAGAATAAAAAAGAAATTAAGTAACATATATTTTATTTTTGCAAAACTACATATTCTACTTATAGTTACTTTAAAAGTACAAAAATTATTTTTTTAAGGATTGATAACACATAGTTTGCTTTTTAGTAACACACTTTTGTCTATATAGTAACATAACTTGAGAAATAATTTTTAAATTTGTAACATATATTACTTGAATTTTATTAAATCAATATATCAAATTTAAATAAATAAAAAATAAAATAAACATTAAAAAAAGCATTGAAACATGGCTATTTTCACTATGCATGGGTATCAATTTTTTTTTTTTTTATCAGAGCATGGTATCAATCGTGCATGCGGTCCGAAAAACAAATAAAAAAAGAGTTTGATACCATATCAGTGGCGGCGGCGAGAAATATGGTACGTAAGGGTGGTGTTTTCTTTTTTAGTAAAATTTCTACGCAAGTATTGCTCAAAAGTTATATGCTAAAAAAATAATAATAAACATTTCAAATTAATTATTTAATTGTCTTTCATTAATTTGATAATATCAAGACAGTTAACATATATACACATGCACCTATATAATTTAGGGACATTTGCATATTAATTTAAAAAATAATTATATTTATAAATTAGTTCATAAAATTTGTACAAAAATATGATTATTTTTTGTACAAAAGTATTTGTTTTTTTACACAAAATCAATTTATAGTTAGTATCAAATTTGTGAATTATTTTATAATTTTCCCATGTCATCTATACATACATTTCAAAAATAAATTGGAGCATTTGAGTGATATCTTTTATTTAATTGGAATATATATGTATATATAAATATATATAATTTTATCAAAGCATGACCAACGGTAAAAAGATTACCTTTGAAATAATACATCAAATAATGTGATAAATTTTTATTCGGAAAGAAAACAATTGTTTAATGAGCAACACTTGTGTACAAATTTATACTGTAGAAATATCTATTTTTTAAAAATTCGCGGATCTAAACCGGGTCGGGTCAGATTTGGACATTTTTTTCCAAAATTCGCGCAACTTGTAGTTCCAGATTTTTTCGCTCCCAGGTATGTTATAATTTGGGCAAAAGCGTGTTACAATTAGGCAAAATCTGTGTTACTAATTCTTAAAAAAAAAAATTGTACTTTTCAGGTAATTATAAAGAAAATATGTATTTCTGCAAGTATAAATATGTGTTACTTAATTTATTTTTTATTCTCTTTGTTGATTTATGTTAATAATATGTTTTTTCGCTCCCATGTATGTTACAATTTTGGCAAAGGCGTGTTACAATTAGGCAAAATCTGTGTTACTAATTCTTAAAAAATTAATTTTTTGTACTTTTCAAGTAACTATAAAGAAAATATGTATTTCTGCAAGTATAAATATGTATTACTTAATTTATTTTTTATTCTCTTTGTTGATTTATGTTAATAATATATTTTTTCGCTCCCAGGTATGTTACAATTTGGGCAAAGGCGTGTTACAATTAGGCAAAATTTGTGTTACTAATTCTTAAAAAATTAATTTTTTATACTTTTCAAGTAAATATAAAGAAAATATGTATTTCTGCAAGTATAAATATGTGTTACTTAATTTATTTTTTATTTTCTTTGTTGATTTATGTTAATAATATGGTATTCATGTACTTAATACATCATTTAATATCTTATTTATGTTATATAAAATATAATATATATTTTTATAAGGATAAATAAATATTTGTGCATACAGTAACACATATTTGATCTTGCAGTAACATACATTTGCAGTAACACACATTTACTCTAATTGTAACACACATTTACTCTAGATGTAACACACATTTGCAGTAACACAAATGTACTCCAAGTGTAACATAAATTTGCAATAATACATATTTACTCTAATTGTAACATATAATTTGTTCCTCAATTTGTGTTATTATATGAGCATATATGTGTTACTATAGGATAAAATGTATTTTTATTAAGAATAAATATGTGTTACACATACAATGTAACATATACATGTGTTACATTGCATGAAAAATATTTACTTCTACAAAAATAAATGAATATGTGTAGAAAACAACATTTAATCTGGTTGTAACACACGTTTTGCCTTAAAGTAACATGCATTTGCTCCAATTGTAACATACCTGGGAGCGAAAATCACAAGCTAAAAGAATTTTGAAAAAAAATACTCAAATTCGACCCGACCCGGTTTAGACCCACGAATTTTTAAAAATGGATATTTCTATGGATCTTAGATCCGTAGAAATTTGTATATAAGTTTTTGTCTTGTTTAATTTAATGTGGCCACGCTAAAAAATTTATACTCCCTCGAGGTAATGTACTGAATAATATATTGAGGGCGAGCTTTTAAAATAAAATTGTTGATGGACGAACCATCCAAGGGTAAGGAGCTCGCCAGGATACTAGGGCGTGCTCAAGGGAGAAGGTCGGCAGAGGAGCTCGCCCACAGCCGATGAGGCCGCAACCAAGCCCACCGCCATACAACCCAGGAGCTCGCTCAGGAGCCCGTCAGGGAGCTCTCCCGTGTCCAGAGGGGGGACCTCGCTGAGGTCCGTCATCGCACAGCCATTAGAAATGGCACAAGGCAATGGAGCTCACCTAGGAGCCCACCCCTGAGCTCGCCTAAGAGCTCGTCCCGTAGCCTGCTAGATCCCGATGGTTGTGCTCTTTTTCCCTCCGTCCGGTTTATCCATAAGGGTGGTTTACGGCGAGGTTTTTAACGAGGCCCATCTAGTCTCAGACATAATAGTAGGACGAGGCACGGTATAGGGAGCAGTGTGAGGGATTAAGACGAAGGTGTGGAACCTTCGTCAACACCGGAAGCCAAATAGGCTCGTAAGGTGCTACCTCACTCTCGCACACCTATAAATAAGACCTCTCTTGTAACTATTACACAATTCAATACAATTAATATATTTTCCTACACAATACTTTCTCTCTCTAAGCTCTCATCTCTCTCTCTATATTATACCCGAGAACACGAAATCCTTCGATTATTGTTTGGTAGAATTAATCCGACATAACTAGCCACATAACAAACACGATTAGTAAATTCTATCAACAATTTGGCGCTAGAAGGAGGGTGTCCATAAATCTGAAAAATTAAAAATTTTCAAGAACAAAACAAAAATTTAGGGTTTTGTTTGAAGATTTAAAGATTTGGAGGTGTTCTTGATGAAACTCAAGAACACTTGAAGATACACACACGTATTCATTCCTTCGAACGAAAACCCAGATTCCCGGACAAAAATCTAAATTTCCAGATTTCCCAAATTCTGCCCGGAAAAAGTTTCCAAATGCACGCGTGTACTCGAATAAACTGAATTTCAGATAATTCGCTGCACGCGAAGCTAGACGAAAACCCTGACAAAGTTCACCCAAGCTGGCCGGAGACCATCACCTCGGCGACCTCCCCCAACCTCGGTGACCTGCTGCAAGTTACCCCCTCCAAAACCCAAAAATGGCTAAGGGACAGACCTCCGCAACTGCAGGAAGGTCGAAGGGAGGCAACCAAGACCAGGCCGAGGTGGAGACCTCGCGCCGACCTCCCCAAAAGAACACCGCAGCTCCGCGACCTCCGCGAGTTGTGGTGACCCAGGAGGACTTGAGCCCTGCTCTGAGGGACCTCGCCAACAACCCCGACGAGCTCCAGCGCACCATCGCGACCATGCAAAGATTGCAGCAGAGGCAGCATGACGAGCTCACCCTCGTACCTAGGCGAGCTCCAGCTGCCAAGATAAAGGAGCAGACGAGGCCCACTCAGGGCACCCAGACCCGGGGGAGTACAGTAACCTCCCCACTGAGCAGGAGGTGAGCTCGGCCCAAGCCCGCCAACACCAAGAACGGGCCGGCAAGGCTAAAATAGTGGAGGAGGAGCCCGCCCCACACGCTGAGCGAACTTCGGCCTACACCGAGGCATTCGGCACCCACCAATCAACGAGGAGGGAGGTCCTCCAAGGCAGACTAGGGCCCAGGTGCGGGAAAAATGAGCGAACAGCCGCCCCGGTCACATCCCACGGGGGAGACTCAGACCTGCAGCTGCGCAGGTCCGCCCACGACCGATTGAGAAGGCCCGCCACCGACAGGTTGGGCCCCCATGGCGGATGTCAATTCCAGCTTATCACTGAGAGGTCACCCCAGAGTGAGGCACCTCGGGGACGTGCGTCCATGAGATGCACGACCTTCGAGCAACCTCCGCCGGAGGTGACCCGCGATGATGAGCTGGCCTCACTGAAAAAGGCCGTCGAAATGCTTCAAGCCCAAGTAGCTGCCATGTCTGGCGGACCTGACGCCACCACTCTCCCCACATCCCCATTGGCACCTGCCATCCTCCGAGCACTGGTCCAGAAGAAAATCCAATTCCTGGTGATGTCCGCATACGAGGGCGAGTCCGACCCGAAGGTCCACTTGGCCAAGTATGCGGACCTCATGATCTTGGTCGGTGCCACCGACTCCACCCAGTGCCGGAATTTCCCACTGACCTTAGGGGACCGAGCTCATCGCTGGTTCTCGTCGCTCACCCCGGGGTCGATCTGCTCATTTGGCCAACTCTCGCGGGAGTTCTTGGCCCATTTCTCCAGGTTCGGGTCCTACCTTACCCAGAAATACCATCTCGCCAACATCCACCAAGGTGAGAACGAGATCGACCAGCAGTACCTGGAGAGGTTCGATAAAATACTGCTGGAGGGTGAGCCGATGAGCGAGGACAGCAAGGTCGTCGCAGCGATGGCCGGGCTCAGGAAGGGCACCGACCTCTGGAAGGAAATGCACCTCGCATGTACGAACACTTATGCTGAATTCCGCCACAAGGCGAGGGTGTTCGTGGCTATGCAAGAGGCACTGCTGAAAGAAGTCGGTGCCCCGGAGGATAAGAAGCCCTACGGGAAGAAGTCCGAGGGCACATACAAGGCCCCCCAAAACTTAAAGGCCTTCGGTGACGGGGACGAGTTCAAGGAAAAGCTCAACCAGGTCCTCACCGTCTCCGTCGACCACATCTTCACAGCTATCAAAGATAAGGCCCTGCTGGAGGAGCCGAGGTGGATCCGCCAGGACCGTACGAGGCTCAACCCCAATAAATACTGCTCCTACCACCAGCGAGTGCAGAGACCTCCTCAAACAGCTCTGGAAATTCTACGAGGATGGGAAGCTGATCGAGTTCGTGAAGAAGGCCCCAACTAAGAGGCCGAGGTTTGACAGGAGGGAGGCCTCCGATGATGAGGAGGAGGACGCGGGCCAGCGTGGACCTCAGAACAGATGAAAGGGACCTCCCCAACCTCATCAAAACATGGAGCCCACCCGAGAGCTCTTGGTTCTCGAGGAGGAGATCGGAGCTGCTGGAGGTCTCCAGGACGGGGGATCCTCCATGTCCAAAAGAAAAATGAAGGTCGAAATTCGGGCCATAAACCAGGTCCAGGAAGGCAGCTTCGGCCTCAGGTCCGTCGCACAGCTTACTGATGAGCTGATATTTTCCTCAGCGGACCTGAAGGGGGTACTGACACCCCACAACGACTCGTTGGTGATAACCGCCAACATCATGAACGTCCGAGTTCACAGGCTACTTGTGGACACTGGCGCATTCACCAACATTCTCTTCAAATCCACCTTAGATGCCTTAGGTGATTTTGAGTCATATATGGAACCTAGCAATGCTAGGATAGTAGGGTTCGGAGAGGCTGTAACCGTCCCCCTAGGTAGCATTAGGTTGAGCGTCCAACTTGTATCGGCCGAGGACCCGGAGCGAAGGCTGACTAGGCTCATAGATTTCCTAGTTGTCGACCAGCAGTCCTCCTACAACGGGTTCCTTGGCCGCCCGTTTATTAATGAATTCAAAGTGGCGTGTTTGACCTACTACTACTGTTTGAAATTCCAAACTCCAAAAGGTGCCGGATCTGTAAAGGTTGACCAGAAAAAGGCCCGAGAATGTTTACTCCAAATCAAAGACGGCAGAGTCAAAAAGTCTGTTACGCAGGTCCACATCCTTGAAGTGGATGTACAAATTCCAGCAGACGAGCCAAACATCCTAGACGTCATCTCGGTCGAAACTGAGATGATGGAGGTAGGCGATTTGTCAGAAATCGACCAAGGCACAGGACCTATGCAAGACACACAACCGGCACCAATGGAGGGATTGGAGGAGACCCAAGTGTTGGGACCCGCGCAAGTGTCGGGACCTGCGTAGGAACAGCAATCTTCTCCCATGGAGGTGGTTGATGAAGCCCAAGATGAGGGACCTACGGGAGGTCAAGAACCAACATCAATGGACGTTGACCCAACTCCCCAGGTCACCGCACCATCCCAAGTTGACAAACCACCGGAGGTACTGACAGTTGATGAACCCGCCCAAGCTGAAAGCCAGACCGATGACCTTGAGCCGCACATAGGTCATGAACCTGCGTAGATGTTACAAGAAGAATGGGACGAGTTCATCAGCGACCCAAGGTGGAAAAGTTAAAAGAGAAAAGCCACCCCCATGGAGGAATTGACGGCACTCCCGGTGGACCCGGTTAAGGGACTTAGAACTTTTCATTGGTTATGAGTTACCTGAACCGTACCGGTCGAGGATGGAATTGTTCTTGATGTCTAATCTAGACGTGTTTGCCTGGTCCCACGAAGACATGACGGGAATCCCTTTGGAGCATGCTTGCCACAGACTTAACATAGATCCGACAAGGAGACCCGTGCGTCAAAAGCGAAGAAAATATGGACCAGACAAGTACGCAGCTCTAACCGTTGAGGTAGGGAAGTTGCTGGACAACAAGCTGATCAAGGAGGCTTTGTGTCCGCAGTGGGTTGCAAACCCCGTCCTGGTGAAGAAACACAATGGGACGTGGAGGCTATGCATCGATTTCACAAACCTGAACAAAGCATACCCGAAGGACAACTTCCCACTGCTTCACATTGATCAGCTGGCAGATAGCACCGCTGGCCACGAGATGATGACATTCATGGACGCTTTCGCGGGCTATCACCAGATAGCTTTACACCCAGATGACCAGGAACATACAGCTTTCTACACCAACAAAAACATGTATTGTTGGGAAAGGATGTCGTTCGGACTTATCAACGCCAGAGCTACAGACCAAAGGTTGGTAAATAAAATGTTCGACCAACACATTGGCGAGTCCATGGAGGTATACGTAGATGACATAGTTGTCAAGAGTCTGAGAAAGGAGGACCACCTGGACCACCTAAAACAGACCTTCGACATACTGCGCCACTACAACATGAAGTTAAACCCCAAGAAAATCAGCTTCGGCGTACACTCTGGAAAGTTCCTAGGTCACCTGGTGAGCCAGCGTGGAATAGAGGTCAACCCGACGCAGGTCCAATGCATAATCGAGATGGGTACCCCCGACTCCGTACAGAAGATCCAAAGGTTGACCGGGTGTATGGCGGCTCTGAACAGGTTCATCTCCAGGTCCGGTGATCAAAATCGCCCATTCTTCGAGGCAATCAAGGTGAACACACGAAGGTATAAAGAGGCGGCCAAAGCTAACAAGCTCCACCTCAAAAACCACTTCGTGTGGACAAGTGAATGCCAGCGAGCCTTCGAAGACATCAAAACATACCTGGCAGATACTCAAGTCCTGTCAAAGTCGATACCTGGAGAGAAGCTGTATCTATACCTAGCCGCGTCGGAGGTGGCCATCAGCTCCGTCCTGGTCCGAGAAGAGGCGAAAACACACCTACCAGTGTACTATGTAAGTCAAGTCTTACACGAAGTTGAGTTGCGATACACCCCAACAGAGAAGCTGGCTTATGCACTGGTGATGAGTGTTAGAAAATTGAGGCCTTACTTCTTTGACCACCCGGTAGAAGTGCTGACGACGTTCCCACTACGTCAAATACTACAGCGCCCAGACACTGCCGGACGCCTGCTGAAATGGTCACTAGAGATCAGCCAATACGGTATAACCTACGCACCCCGAACAACGATCAAGGGAAAAGCGCTCGCCGACTTCATCATCGAGCTAACTTCCCGCAAGATCCGACGAGGGGGCGTATAGCTCCGTGGCATCTCTATGTCGACGGATCATCAACCAGCGTAGCAGCGGGCACCTGCGTAGTCCTGATCAGCCCGGACAGACAAGTCTTCACCTCCGCAATCCATTTCGACTTTTGAGCAACCAACAACGAGGCGGAGTATGAAGCGTTAATAGCTGGACTTAGGCTATCATTAGCTATGGGGGCAACCAATCTTCAAGTTTTCGGATAGCCGCGCATCTGATATCGATGTTCATGCATAAGACCCACAGATGATGACTTACCAGAAGATAGTCGCGCATCTGATATCGATGTTCATGCAAGTCTACATCAATCAGATACCGCGGCTAGAAAACACATAAGCAGATGCCCTGGCCCGACTAGCTACCAGTAACGGCGAGGCCGAATTCACAGAGGTTGTAATCACCACGCTGAGAAACCCCTCGACGTCCGATTACAAAGTAAATCAGACCTCAAGTGGGGGGAAGAAGGACAGTGAAGATGGTGAAGATTGGTGCACTCCAATCCAAAAATACTTAAAAGACGGAACAACCCCCGTGGATGCTTGGGAAGCTAGCCGGCTAGTAAAGCAAGCTGCCAGATATACGCTGCTGGATGGCCAACTCTATAAACGTGGATTCTCTCTACCCCTACTCAAGTGCCTAACCAAGAAATAGGGGTCCGAAGTGTTAGAAGAAATCCACGAAGGAATTTGTGGGAGTCACGCTGGGGGGCAGGCCTTGGCATACAAGACGATTAGACAATGGTATTATTGGCCCACTCTTCGTAAAGATGCCACCAGCTTCGCGCGAAGGAGCCGGAAATGCCAACTCTTCGCACCTAACATCCACTCCCCAGCCATCCAACTGAAGTCGGTCTTCAGCCCATGGCCTTTCGCGAAATGGGGTATCGACTTGATCGGCCCATTTCCACCGGGTAGAGGTGGTGTAAAGTTTCCTTTTCTAGCAGTAGACTACTACACTAAGTGGGCTGAGGCCAAAGCTCTCACAACAATAACGCAAGAGAAGATGATCGGCTTCATATGGAAGAACCTGATCTGCAGGTTCGGACTTCCACAGTCGATCATCACAGATAACGGAAGGCAGTTCGACGGTCAAAAGTTGAGAGACTTCTGCAGTTCATGGAACATCAAGAAGCACTACTCGACCCCGTACCATCCATAGCTGAACGGCCAGGTCGAGGTGGTGAACAAAATTCTGAAACACATACTGAAGCTCCGCCTCGAAGATAAGAAAGGGAGCTGGGCAGACGAACTTCCGGAGGTCCTGTGGTCTTACAGAACATCGTACCGGGCCAGCACCTGAGAGATCCCGTTTGCCTTAGCCTTCGGAACTGAAGCGGTGGTACCAGTCGAAGTTCAGAACAAGACCTGTAAGGTGGTAGGATATGACAAAGAAAAGAATGACGAAGCCTTAGCGGTAGAGAAAGATCTGATCGAAGAAACCAGAGCTTCGTCAGAAATGAAGAACGCCACCTACAAGCGCAGAGCAGAAAAGTACTACGATTCCCAGGTCCGAGACAGAAAATTCAAGGTCGAGACCTGGTGTTAAAAAAGAAATTGATGGCCCCACCAGGTGTGTTCGGGTCAAACTGGGAAGGACCGTTCCGGGTTACCGCAGCGTGGCCAAACGACACCTACGACCTCGAAGACACAGAAGGCAAAGCCTCATCATATACCTGGAGTGCGGCGCACCTGAAAAAGTTCTACCAATAGACTAGAATTCTGTAATAGACTACTCGAAGGTTCGCATCAGAAGTGTTGATAGCAACCGGTGTAAATTACGTTGCTATAAAAAGTTAGAAAATTTGTGAAGTCAGAAAATTTGCCAAGTGTTTGGACCTGCATAGCTCGCCAACTAGGCAAGCTACCCCAGGTCACCCACTGCTCAAGGGAGCTCGCCAGCCCCAGCTCGTCAAATGCCCGAGATTTCGTAATGCGCAAGGACCAAGGTCTCAAACGTTATAATCAAAATGCTCGTAGGCAAAGACCGAAGTGCACAACGTCTCGAAGGTACCCTTCATAAAGGGTCACCAAACACCATTTGCCTCAAGTTAGAAAAATTCACGATAAAGAGGAAAAACGTCTAAGGCAAGGTTCTTGAAACCCAACTGCCCAATGTGAATTAAACAAAGTACAACTCGCTACCCCAAGTGGTTTAAGACGGGCGATTCGAGGCCCTAAGTGGTGTAAGACGAAGAATATGTACTATCAAAACGAAGGTACGATTCGTAGTCTTAAGTGGAGTAAAACGAACGATTCGCTTCTCAAAGTAGAGTAAGACGAACAATTAAGTACTCGAAATACACGAACGAGCAAGTAAAAATTATGACGTAAAGCGCAAAAATGGAAGTACAAAGAGTTAGACAAAAAATGACTCAATTTCTATTCAAAAGACACTTAGAAATTTTTCAAGGCAAAAATACTTGAAAATTCCTAAGTGTTCGAAGTGGTGCTGGCCACAAAGGTCGACCAGCTGGCCGTCTTTGAAGTACAAAAGTATGCTTCTTCTGGGCGAGCTATACAAAGCCCGGCGAGCTCTAACTACTTGAACAAAAACAAAAGGCTACAAAAATAAAGCTCCTTCTGGGCGAGCTATGGAGCCCAACGAACTACTGAAACTTGTAAAACAATAAAGGAAACAGAAAGCTAATCAAAGAGTTGGGAGCAGCGGGGGCAGCAGGTACCTCGACAGGGACCTCAGCAGGGGCAGGGGCGACCTGGCCGGCTGGAATGGCGAGCTTGGAGAGCGAGGTGATGTTGCCAGTGAGCCCACTAGTGTCAAACTCACTGGTGTCCAATGTCGCATCCCCCACAGCCTCCTGGAGTTGCTCAACAGTGAGAGGCGTCCGCCCCTCCTCCCCGGCGACCTCCTCGGCGGTCAGGACCTCGAAGGTCTGGATAATGTTATACTTCTCCTGGGCAGCATCAAGGTTAATCCCTTAGCCGGCGAGGTCCCCAATGTTGAGCTCTGTACCCTCAGGGATTTTGGCCTTCGCCAAGCAATCATCGAACTCACCCACTAAAGCTTCCCACTCATTCTCATTATTTATCCGCGCCCATTGAAAGGAGCAGATAACTTCGGCGAAGCAGAGGACATAGCCGACATCTGTGGCGACCAGCTTCGCGAGCTCTAAGGCCTCGGAGGAGGAGGACATCTCTGATCGACTCCGGAGCTCGGTAATCTCTAGAGCCTTGGCGGCGACCTCCCCTCGAAGTTTGGAACTCTCCGCCGAGTTGCTCTGACTCTGTTCCCAGAGGATTTTTACCTCGTCCCGCACCCGGGCGAGCTCCTCTTCTCTGGCGGCGAGCTTCTGGCGAGCTTCTTCAAGTTTGACTCTCTGGCGACTCAAGTCAGCCTGAGCCTTCTCCAGGCCCTTCAGAGCCTTTTGTTCCGCCACCAGCGAGGCCTTCGCCTTGGCCTCCATCCCCGCGAGGTCCTCAATGGCCTTCTTCCTCTCATCCCCGACCTTGTTTAGCAGCTTTTTCGCATCATGGCTAGCTTTGTCAGCAGTGGTGATCTCATCGGTGACGAGCTGGGCGGCCGCCATAGCTGCACAAGCATAGTGCATCACCAACCTCACCTTATCGGCGGGCTTCTGCCTCTCGATCATCGCGAGCTCAGATGCGGAGAGGTATTTGGGGGCCTCGGTGAAGATCCGGCGAGGTGCCCCCTCAGGAAGGTCCCTCGGAGATGCCAAGGCTTTACACCTCTCCGCGGTGTGAAGGGACTCGGGCCGGTGCGGGAACTCGGCTGGGACATACCTGCAGACGTAAAAAATGTTAGCAAAAATCACAAAAATAGCAACGCAAGCTAAATGACTTCCAACTTAAAAGAGGAGCTCGCCCTCTTACCAGAACCTATCAGGGTTGAGCCCAAGTAGGGTGTCATCCTGGATAGGGACCCCGTAGGGAGACGGCGGGGCCGCACTCTGAGGAGTTGGAAGTGCGTGAGTAGAGTGGGGAACGAGAGCCCTGATCCTCCTTGAGTCGACCCAGAACCGCCTCGGTCACTTTGTTCGAAATCCTCATCCCGGAGACCAACCCGAGATCGCTTGTTGGTGCGGGCTTCATCTTCACTCACCCGAGAGCCACCCGCACGGCAGAGTGTTCGCTTAGGCGGGGGAGGCGGAGGCTGTGAGCCCGGGTCAGATCCCGAACCTCGCCCCAAACCTCTCTTGATAGGGGCGACCTTCTCCTTGGCTTGCTGAGAGGACGAGGTCCTCTACGAGCTGAAGCCCCAAACCTCTCTTGATAGTTGCATCCAACACCGCCCTAGATGGAACGCCAGCTCAGTTCGGACGAGGCCTGCCCATTTGTAATTACCGAGCTAAGAAGTGGTAAGCTTCAGGGACGTCGATGGGTGGGAGGTCGGCAGTGAGGTCTTCTCCTGCAAAAATCCACTAAGGATCGTTAGCAAGCCGGCGAGCTTCATCGGCGAGCTATCATAACTTAGAAATTTTGAGAGTTAAACCTTGGAAAACAAGGTGGTGGGGCGATGTTATGAGCCCAGCTAGCCTCCGACAATGGTGTCGGCACAAGTGATCGATCTCGTGATCTTTCTTCTCCCGTAAGTAACAGATAGCCCGCACAAGGTCGAAACCGACAGAAACGTCGGGCCTCCCACGCCTCGACTTGTGGTATTTCAGACCTGCAAAAATAAGAGATTAGATTAGTAAATCTAATCCAACCCACGCACACCGAATTATGCCACCTACAGCTGGCTTCTCCGTATGCCTCGGGAGTAGGGATACGTCCCCCTCGCCAGTCGCCGTCGATGATGAAGAACTGCTCTTTCCAGTCGCGGATCTTCCCGGGGAGAATTCCCAGGATTTTCTCTTTGGGGCAGGCTCTTAGGTAGTAATACCCCTTGCCATTGTTCACCTGCGCAGTAATGTTAAACAGCTCGCCGAGCTCCACCGAGGTTAGTCGGTTCTCATAACCCTCAAGCCCGAAGACGGTCAGCATCGCCAATAAGTTACTCCAAGCGTTCGGGGTGAGCTGCGTGATGGCATGATTATTGTCCGCCAAGAACCGCCCAATGATGGGGTGCAGCGGTAAGGTGAGCCCGGCCTTCAGGGTATGAATGTTGATGGCGGTTAACCCCGAAGGAGGGAGGTCGGCGCGCTCTATCTTCCCGAGGGCATACATGAAGATGTCCACAGGGATGCGATATTTCTTACGGATCGTCGGTAAGGCATGTTCGCTGATGTTACTCATGACCTCGCTCGCCTTGAGATCAGATTTATTGGCACCATCGAAGAGGTCCTGTTCGGGCAGTGGGAAGCTCGCCGCATACGCCGTCATATATTTCACCCAATTGAAGTCGTGGATGACCTCGGCGGGGACCTGGTGCTCCGGCAGCCGGGGAAATGGGAAATCGATGAAGCGAAAATACTCGTGAGTGATCTCCATCTCACCCTCGTCCTCTTCCTCATCACGCTCGCGAACGAGATTGCTTGCTTGGTCGGCACTCTCGGCGACTCCTCTGGGACCTCGGCGGCCTCCACTTCGTGGATGGCCGCGTCATTGGTGGTTCGGGCGAGGTCATCTCGAAGCTCGCGGAGACCTGAGGCATCGTCGTCTCCAGAGTTGGTAGCTCTCTCCCCCAATTCAGGGCGGACCTCGCCGAGGACCTCGCGACTACTCGGGCGAGCTACAGAAAGCTCGTCACAGATCCCGAGGTGATCACCACAGGGGTCGTTTGGGAAATTGGCCGATCATCAGTCATTGGTCTTTTCCCCAGATTCCGGTTCGGAGGGGTCCGGCTCGTGGATTGGCTTGACATGTTGGGGTTAGCAACGGGAGGGGGGCATTTTTTATACCATTTTCGAAGAGTCCAAGCCGACGCAACAGTTGCCGGAGTAGCCGGGGGACGATTGGAAAATGTGCAAAACCCTCGGAAAGATTGAAGGGAAGGAAGAACGAAAGCTAAGAACAAGAAAGAAAAAGATTTCTACCTTGGGGAGCGCTTGAAAGTTCATCGGTTGCGAGGAAATTGGGCGCCGGAAAATCGTTCGGAAAAATGAGGAAGCAAAAGTGAGAAATGAATTGAGTCGCCTATATTTATAGGCTCTAGGCGAGATCAAATATCCAAAGAGTACAGGGGCCTGTTTGCAAAGAATTTGAAAAGTCTATCATAATTGGCGCGGGAAACGACGCTTGAAAAGGGGTGCACGACGCCTTGAATCCCGCCCCACGTCGGCACTCGAACCGCCTCACAGGAGCTCGCCCGTGATCTCGCAGGTCAGCTCGCCCACACATTGAATGAATCATGATGTAGGCTAGCTGGGGGGCAAATGTTGATGGACAAACCATCCAAGGGTAAGGAGCTCGCCAGGATACTAGGGTGTGCTCAAGGGAGAAGGTCGGCAGAGGAGCTCGCCCGCAGCCGATGAGGCCGCAACCAAGCCCACCGCCATACAACCTAGGAGCTCGCTCAGGAGCCCGTCAGGGAGCTCGCCCGTGTCCAGAGGGGGGACCTCGCCGAGGTCCGTCATCGCACAACCATCGGAAATGGCACAAGGCAATGCAGCTCGCCCAGGAGCCCACCCCTGAGCTCGCCTAAGAGCTCGTCCCGTAGCTTGCTAGATCCCGATGGTTGCGCTCTTTTTCCCTCCGTCCGGTTTATCCACAAGGGTGGTTTACGTCGAGGTTTTTAACGAGGTCCATCTAGTCTGAGGCATAGTAGTAGGACGAGGCACGATATAGGGAGCAGTGTGAGGGATTAAGACGAAGGTGTGGAACCTTCGTCAACACCGGAAGCCAAATAGGCTCGTAAGGTGCCACCTATAAATAAGACCTCTCTTGTAACTATTACACAATTCAATACAATTAATACATTTTCCTACACAATACTTTCTCTCTCTAAGCTCTCATCTCTCTCTCTATATTATACCCGAGAACACGAAATCCTTCGATTATTGTTTGGTAGAATTAATCTGACATAACTAACCACATAACAAACACGATTAGTAAATTCTATCAACAAAAATATATAAATTTAAAAAAATATATTGAGAGTGATGTTTAAAACTATATTATTAAAATAGTAAAATTATAAAATTAATTGAATTGAACGTAAAAAATGTATTTTGTGTAAATATATGTGAATAGAAATTAAAAATTTTATTTATAAAATGTACAAAATGTTTGAGAATGAATGAAAATAAAAAATGTGCAAATTTTGAGTGTGTTTTCAAACTCATTTGAATATTGAAGAATATTTTTATTTTAAATTGATAAGACCCAATTTTTAAAAATTATAAATGTTTTTAGTGATCTAAGTTGTATTTGAAAATACATCCTTAAGTATTTGGGAATGGAAGGAAACGTGGATATATAAATAGTGTAAAAGTAAAGTTTACAAAAGAACTTTTTTGTTTAGACATCTATACATATATAATAATAAAATTTTGGATCGAATTGGGCTCAAAATTCTTTTTACTTTTTTTAAAAAAATTTAAACTATTCTTATATTATATCATATAGTTTAGATGGCTGTAATTTTCTTTTTCTTTTTACTCTAGGTTACAAGGTTCAAATTCTTGCACCGATATTTTTTTTAATGGGTGTATATTATTATCTGCACATGACAACAAACAACTCATAAAAAATTTGTTTGTGATTGAATCAATAAAAATGTATTTTCAATGATCCAAAGATTAAGCAAGTCATACTCTGTATTAGTCTATAATAAAAGATAAATATATTTTTATAATTTTATCTTATGTATGAGAATACATTGTATTAGATAATATTATAAATGAGATAAAACTTTAATGAATTCATATTTTAAAAGAAAATACTATTTAAATATTAAAGTGAAGCTTTGTCCCAATTATAAAATCAACTCACAAATCACTCTATTTTTAAACAAAGTGAATTCACACATATTCGGGAAATATTAGTAAGAATTCAGATTCATGGTATATAATATTTTTATAATATAATAAAAATAAAAAATTTAAAAGATATATTAATGAAGTTTAATATGGATTTTATTTTTCATAAAGGTAAACTTTTGTTGTATAAAAAATTATTAAAAGTTTTTTGTTATAAATATTTATAAAATTCAATATAAAATAATTTTATTTGATTGATTAAACTATTTTTTTAAATAGATAGTCCAAGAAGAATTTTAAAATTTTGTTGATTAATTAAATTAATATGCTTAACAAATTAAAATGTGTGTACTCATATAAACTCATATATATTAGTTTAAGTAAAAGTTAATATTAAAAAGTAATAAAATAAAATAAATATTTTAATTTAGTTTTAGTTAAATATTTTGTTTTGATATTAAAAAGCTCATATTTCTTAAAAACTGTTAATTTACACATCAAAATTTAAATAGCAAATTAACAACGCACCATAAAACTTAACCACTCTCTTTGTTCTAGAAGATATTATATAATTAAATTTTGTGGAATTTTTGTATAAGAGTTAACTTATAGTATTTAAATGGATAAAATAGTTTTTAATAAGGGTAAATTGCTCAATTTAAGTGAAAAAATGTCTTTGAGTGTAATTATTAGTAGAATGTGATGATGCATTATAGGTTTTTGTGAATAATGAACAGTGAATTGTGTAATATTTTTTAAATATATAAAGTGATATATAAGAGAATTAATACTTGACATTGTAATTTTAAATTCATGCATATTATAAGATAATTACTGATATTAATAGAATTAATTTTTTATTTTTAAATATCGTTGATCGTGCATCGCACGGGTGAAAATACTAATATACAAATAATAATAAAACGTCAATAAGAAAATTTGTAATATATTAATGGAATAAAAGTTGTAATTGATACTTCCCCTCCCCGTATAAGTTGCTCGTCGTTTTTTGGTACACGAATTAAGGTACAAGTGATGTGATGGAAAACGTGAAAAATTAATATAAATAATGTAAAAAAATAATGAAAATAATAAAAAGTGAATAGCAAATTTTTAAAAGATAAAAAAATAAATGAAAAACATATAATGAAACGGACAAAAATGACAAAATGAGCAACATCCAGTGGAATGGGTGAGTAATAAGTTGTGAAAATATTGATATTGACATGAGAGATTAGTTTGTTAGAATGAATGAGAATGATAATAATAGCTGTGGCATTTTCATTGTAATTGAGTTGTTTAGTTTGAAAGTAGGAATGACTATCAGTACTATAGACAGTGTTATAAAAGTTGCTAGTCGCTAGTCGGTCGGACCACTAGGGTCTAGCGACTAGAGCGACTAGTCAGAGATTAGTCGGAAACACTAAAACGATACATATAATTAATTATTTAATAAATTAATACTACATTACGCATAAAATAAATAATAAAAAGTTAACAAAACCACCTTTAAAAATTATAATTATAAATTATAACAACAATGAAACTCCAAAAGAAATAAAGTCATAATTTAAAATCCAAAAGATGACACATATTAATTTAAAATTTAAACTTTAATATATTATAAGATAAGCATCATGATATGGGGAAAAAACTGTAAACTCAAACTAATAATGGAGTAAGTAGTTTCTAAAGGACAAAGAAAAAATAAAAAAAAATTATTTTACTTAAATCAGCGCCTAGTCGTCCATTAGTCTACAAGTTGGCCATTAATCGGCAAGTCGGCCACTAGTCGGCAAGTCGGTTGTCTAGTCGGCGTCTAGTCGGCAAGTCGGCCGACTAGTCGGATCTAGACGCCGATTACTGCTCCAGACGTTTTTTTCCACCGATTAGGGTAAAACGGGTCGGCCAAGGACCAACTAGCGACTAGTCGGCCGACTTGGCCATTTTTTAGAACAGTGACTATAGATACTGATTGGTTTAAATGAAAATTATATCAATAAAAATTAATATATTTTTAACTTTTATTTAAAAGATATTTTATAATTTATTAAGAATCGGTTAAATCGGTCGGTTCAACCAGTTGAATCGAGAACCGGTCCGATTATCCTCTGAAAACTATTTTTATGGTTGAACCAGAAAAAACTGGTTAAAATCGGAAAAGCCGCTCAAAATCGGAAAACACGGTTGAACCGGTCTGTTTTTATTTTTTTATTTTTTTATTTTTTATTTAATTAAATCATAAGACACGTCCCAACACCAAAATTAATTTATTATACGATTTATATATTTTAAATTTTTATAGTAATATTTTAATTTGCAATTTTACTATGCATGAGTTATAAAGCATGTCATGGATTACAATTTAATATTATAATTTGAGTTATTTTGAGTAATTTGATTTAATTGTCTATGCATTACTAGTATATTTCAATTGTAACTTATAATTTATTATAATTTTATATGTTAATTTATTTTAATTTTTTTAATATAACATATATAATATTAAAAAATGGACCAAAATGACTATTTTATAATAAATTTATTATAAGAAATGATTAAATATTTGATATTTTAAAATTAATTTATAATAAATTTATTATAAACTATTTTCATACGATACATTGCCTTTAAAAAATAAAATTAAAATAATGAACATGCATAAGAAAGAAAAGTCATAGACCTCAAAATGACGATCGGAGTGAGAATTTTCCGATTTTTGGATATGAAAATCAAATTTTTGTTTTTAATTCCTCAGAACCAAACAATTTAATATGATTAAATTTCAATTTGTCAACAAACACGTCGTTAATGTATCTGAATGGAAACCCCACAAATGATTGCAAGGTGTGGCACCTGCATGCACCTGTCCCTCTTACCCTCATATTAAACACACTAAAATTACCAGTGAATTTAATTATAAATAAATATTAAATGACAACATCATTTTCTATTTAATTTGAAATGGATGTAGCATGGGATTGAGATTGGATCCCCCTATCTATAAAATGAGATATTAATACTAATCAAGAATACATCCATCCACAAACGGATCTGCAAATAGAATAAGGGCAGCATGGTTGGGTAATGAGAGTGTGGAATGAGAATTAATGAAGATTAATGAGGATTCATTCGCATTAGCAGTGTTTGGTATTATTGTTTTTACATGAATGAAATCATAAAAATATGTTAAGAAGAAGGGTAATCACTAACTACATAGTGATTACCCCCTTAATGATACCCATTACTATTTTTTATTTATACCAAGTGCCCCCTAAGTCTTTTGTGCACCAATTGCACCGTGCAACTCAAGTGTATTTTTAAAAAATTACACTATTTATTACTAAAAAGTTACACAAATTATCACTGAAAAGTTACACCATTAAAGATTCACTTTTCAGTAATAACACGTGTCACTTTTTAGTAATATTTTGGATAATTTTTTAAAAATGAACTAGAATTGCACGGTGTACCTGGTGCAAATGGGACAAAGGCCTGCAAATATTAATGATACTCCAAATATTTTATTTGAAAGGTAACTTCTTAACTTTGATTATTTATTTTTTTCACACAAAACACGTTATGCGACATATATATTCACTGTAACTAAAAAAAAATTAAGATATATATACATTTATTATTTAATTTTGTAACAAAAAATTGAGGTAATGCTTGGTTCAAATTGTTGTATAAAATGAAAACATAAAACCAAATATTAAAGGGATAGTTTTTAAGGTTTATTACAAAGAGGAATAAGTGTGTAATTTTTAAAATATTTGTGAGTGTGCTTTTGGATGTATATTTTTTATAATTTTTGCACACTTGTCCCTCTTTGCAACTTAAAGAGAAAATGTGTTCTTCTTTGTTTTTTTCTCAATATTAAATTATATAATAAAATTGATAGTTACATTATTACACTCCCTTGTAATTTTGAATAGGCGGAGATAAACAATTATTTTTGATTGAGGAAATAGTAAAATGGTTAAAAACAAATAATTATAGGAGAGGGAGACAACCAAATTGGGATACTAATTAAGAGTGTTGCTATTCACAGTCATATTTTTGCTCAATGCACCTCTGTGTAAAACGTTTAGTAGCACTATGTACAATCACATAAAAAGTTGTATTGTATATGTACAAATTTTCGAGCACTACAAGAAAATAAAGTGTTGCTAATAGAATTTATTTATATGATTACAAAATTTTTAACAAAGAGTTCTATTGTGGGAATTAGTGGTGGACGGTACGGCATACCGAAATTTATTTCGTCATATCATTATCGTATCGAAATTTTCGATACCGAAAAATATTATATCGTTGTTATACCGAAAATTTCGGTATACTAAAATGCGATACCGAAAAAAGTCATACCGTTTTCGTACCGAAATTTCAGTATGACAACGGTAATACCGCAAATTTTAATTTTTTCGGTATACCGGAATATTTTCGAAAAAAATACAAAATGGTTCACAAAATTGACAATAATTATAAATTGGTTCTGTGCAAGAAAAAAATATACTTCTATGCAAGAAAAAAATATACTTTTGTACAAATATTGTGAACCAATTTGTAAATATAGTTACTTTTTTGAATCAATATGTAAATACCTCAATATTTTCGATATACTGAAATATTTTCAATATACCATATCACACCATACCAAAAATTTCGATAAATTTAATTTTTTTTATATAATAAGTACGATATACCGATATTTTCGATATTTCTTCCACCCCTAATCGAAATTGCCAACAAAAATTCTAATTATTATACTCATTCTTTTATGAAATTTTAGTAGACAAATTATTTATGGGTAAAATTTGTAGGCAAATTAATTGATTTTGGTAGTTAATTACTTAGGAGTTTCATTTAGTAGATAAATTGATTTTGTTGGCAAAATATTTTTTAGGTGTTCCACTGTGAAAAGTTTTTACTAGAAAAATTTCGAATGAGACCTCCTGTTACACAATGGTGTAACATCTTCTGTTACACGCTTTAAATGATTGACATGTGTTTTATTAACTAATTTAAAATAGTTATAATTTTGGAAAAATCTTTTTGTTCTCTTCTTTAAATCTTAACAAATCTTACCACATTTTTAAAATTCTAAAATTAATTATTAGAATATAAATATATTCTAATTAGATTATTTTTTATAATGTATTCTATAACTTTTTTAATATATTTGAAAATAAACTTAATTTTTTTTCTAAAAATACTCTTTGAATTATAAATATAATTGTATAAATCAGTTTAACATAATAATGGCAATACTGTAACACTATTATAATAATAATAATAATAATAATAATAATAATAATAATAATATATTAATATAATATTATACTATAAAAGATATAAGTATACATACATAGAAAAATGAATTTAAATAAATTTAAATATTATTTTAATAAATTTAAACTATAATGCAAAATTGTTTAAATAATAAAATTAATTGTATATTAAAATTTGAAACTAAATTAAATTATATCATTTTATTACCAAATGGTCACTTATTAATTTTAATATAATATATTTCTGAATATATTTAAAAAATTAAAAAAAAATACAATATGTACATAGAATAATAAAATTAAATGGTATGTATTTCTTATATGAATCCCAAATTAACGACTTAATTAAAATATATTGAATAAAAATGGTCAAACAAATAATAAAAATATATTCTTTTAATTTGTTTCTAATTAAACTTTTTCAGTTATATTTAAAATAAATTATACACAAACTAAATTAAATATTTTTCAAATATATTTATGATTAACTTAAAAGTTATTATAGTGCTTGTACATAAATAAATTAACAACTAAATTTAAATATTGTATAAATAAAATACTTTTTAAAATATAAACTATTTACTAATTTTCTTTTTTTAATCAATTTTTTAAAAAATTATCTTGTTATTTGTTAAATGTGTAATTATTATGGAACTAATAATCATAAAATCAGTATATAAATTTATTTATATCAATTATTAAAATTCGAATATAATATAAAATAGTTGCTTAAAAAGAGAATCATTTTAAAGTTATATTCAAATATATTAATGTTAGAGATTATATTATTAAATTAATCTATTTATAATATTTTTTTAAATAATTGATGTTCAAATTTTAAAAATGAGATAAGATTTAAAAGAGAGAATAAATGATTTTTTCTTAAATTATAGCTATTTTAAATTAGTTAATAAGATTTATTTAGATTTAAAGGAGAGAATAAAGGATTTTTTCTTAAATTATAGTTATTTTAAAGTAGTTAATAGGACACATGTCAATCATCTAAGACATGTAACAAGATCCCATCCGGAAAAATTTATAGATTAATTCATTTAATATTATTGATAATTTTTTATTTTTTTGTAGTGGAGTATCAACAACCGCGCCCATTTATTAATTATTTTCATTCACCCCTAAAAATACAAAAAATAGCTAACTAATTATCGTTTATTCTGATTATTATTTTTATTGAAATTTCAAGTAAACTTCGCACATGCAATTTCACCCTCACTATCAGAGCACAAATCTAGCTAGTGTCTTCAAAATTAGTTCTTATATCAACGCCTGCATTAGTTTGAGCATTATGTTAATTAATATCCAGATTATTTTTGGGCTTACATTCTCTCTCAATGCAAAAGGCATGTAATAATTCATGGCCATCTTTTATCCACATATTGTACATTTATTGAGCATGCAATAATTCATGAAAACTCAGACATATATATTAAGCATGTAAAATATAATTTATGGCAATCACTATCAGATATATATATATATATATATATGTTTGTTCAATCTTTTTCAATGCTAAACTAACCTATTTATATATTTTTCTCGTATGGATCATTCTATCACAATAAACCCCCTGTGGTAAAACACTCTCAATCGAGACGATATTCATCATACAAATAATATAAACAAATGGATTTTTTATTTTATTTTTATAAATTTGAATATCTTGATGAGATGAAATTCTTATGAATGATATCAAAGCTTTTGACTCACGGCTCACACTTAAATTATTGAGTTCAATTCTCTTCAAAAAAAAAAAAAAAGGCCACTCATATTAAATTGTGTATTTATTTTAATAGTTTTCCTTACTAAATAAAAAAATTAATTAATGAGATGCAATTCTTTCACATAGATTAATAGGACTATGAGTGATTTTTGTGTGCTCTTAATTATATGATATGCACTTAAATTTTAAAAAAATTATCCCAAGTAGTAATCAATTATAATAACCCCAAGAAGTAACATAATATTTTAGGAAATAATTAATAATATTCCAATTATTAAAAAATACATAATTTGACGTGTTAGTATTTATTTTGATAATACCCCAAGAACTAATTAATAATACTCTAAAAATTAATCAGTAAAAAATTTATATAATAAAAAAATTATTATTTATATAATAAAAAAATTATATAATTCAACATAATACTATATACTTTTAAAAAATTAAAATAAATCTAAAATTTAAGAGCATAGTGACACCGATGTACATGCATTCAAAGATTTGTGATTATCTAATGTAGTTTTTATTTCCCCCTCGTATAGTTTACAAGTTGTTGTACAAAAAGAAATTATCAAGTATGTTAGACATTACTTATACCCATTTCCATTAAATTCACAAAACTATAATTTGCACTAAATCACTATAATATATAATTATTTTGCAACAATATATATATATATATATATATATATATATAATATTAAATTTTAACAGATATATTATTAAATTTTATGGGGGTAAGATAAAATAACATCGAGGGTGGAAGCACATGTTGTGCCCCATATTGACAAACAATCTCCACATTGGTATAATATTATCTGCTTTGAGTCAATTTTGAACGAAGTTATTTTTTAGCTTTCTTCAAAAGGTTTCATTCCAATGCTTGTCCATTGATCTTATTAACCACATTGATCTTATTAACCACATGATCCTCCCACCTTTATTTAATGTGGAATATTGTTTGAGTCTCATTAATCTCCCCTCAAACAAAAATCAGAGAGCCTCCCTTTAAATGATTTGCTACATCTAGGCCAATGCCGCCAAGTCCATAGAGACCCCTTCCACTACAACAAAAGTGATATTTTGTAACACTAAAAAAGTATTACTCCTTAATATGTATAAAAGTATCATCTATTATAAATAGATAATACTTTAAAGGAGTGGCAATTGCCGGCCGTGTTGCCTAAAGTATAAGTTTAACACTTTTTCTAATTTATGTCACTTTTAAAAAGTGTTATATTTTATGTGTGATATACCTATGAAATATTACATATGAATTATAGACAAGGATACAAATGGCGTTTGGCGGTCGTCGGACGGTCGAGTGCCGCCAAGCGTCTAGACTGCCTATGCGGTGTCAATATTTTTTTATTAATATTAATTTTTTTCTAAATATATACTAATAAAAATATACATTATACGATAAATTAGTTTTATATTTTTTAACCTTAGTTCTAACTTTTAAGTTGAGAATTTTTTTTAAAAAAAGAGTAATGGTCGTCTAGACGATGCCAAAGTGGCCTTGGTGGCTGCCTAGACGGCCTCGATAGTGCCAAATATGTTGGCGGATTTTTTTCGACGATTTGACCTTGGCGACGGCGGCTGAGTGTCACCAAGCGCCTAGGCGGTCTCGGCGACCGCCATCTACATCTATGATTATAGGTAACATTTTTTGTAAAAAAATATTATAGTTCCTCCAATTTGAACCACATACCTCTTAAATTCCAACATCTACCGTCTAAGCTTATTTTTGCAAAAGCGTTACCCAAGAATATTACCTTTGTAAAAGTTTTACCCAAGAAGTGTTACCTATGTGAAAGTATTACATAAAAGTGTTATCTATGTAAAAGTGTAATCTAAAAAATGTTACTTATTTAAAGATATTACAAGTTTTACATATTAATAAAGTGTTACATAATATATAAATTAGAAATATATTACCATAATGTGTTACATAAACTAAAAGTGTCCCAATAAGGTGCTACATAAAATAAATTATGTTGTAATGATCGTTTCAGCAGACTCGTGATATCTTTTTTCATTTGAAACTGGAGAACTCTGGTACCATTGTTGCATCCAATATGGACCTGCAATCTCCGCACTAGTATAATATTGTTGCTTTGGATCGAGCTTGCATAAATTTATTTTTGAGCTTTCCCCAAAAAGTCTCATACCAATAAAGATACTTGTCCATATTTATTTGATGTGGGTTATTGTTTGAACCCAAATAACGTGCGCTAAGCGGTGCATTTTACGAATAAGCGAATAGATACACTATATGTATATAAAGCATTGTCAACAGAATTCGTCTATATGGCTAAAAAATTTCCAACAATAAATTGCCAACATAAATATTTAATAATACATGCATATTTATTTCTTACATATAAATAATTTAACGAAGACAAAAAATTAGAAACGTTGTCAACATATTAAAATAAACTAAAAAACGGGTCTAGTTATAAGAGAAATGCGTGCATCCCTTGTGCTTTGTTTTCGTATCCAGGCTCACCATCAATTTTAGCTTCACAATGTATCTTCACTTTGGCATCAAAATTAAAGTAATTAATTAATAATGTCAGTTGATGACAATCCTGCTTATGGGGATGAGAGCCACTGAGAATAGCATGCTAATTATTAGAAATGTTGATGGAACTAATATTCACATTAAGGCTATGTTTGCAACATTTAAAAAAGGGGTAGAATCACTTTTTTTTAAAAGCATAGATTTTGAAATTTAAAAGTGATTCTACCTCTTTTTAAGAGATTGCAAACATAGCCTAAGAATGTTTCATAAAATGGAATAAGTTTTTGAGAAAATATTTTGGGCCATAATTGTGTATTCATGATTATCTATAATTTGTTTCTAATCCGTGTTACAATATAAACATATGTATGTTACTAAAAGATAAAATCTATGTTACTAATTTTTTAAAAATTATTTTTTTATATTTTAAAAGTAACTATAAGGAGAATATGTATTTTTGAAAGAACATATACATGTTTCTTAATTTATTTTTATTCTTTTGTTTATTTATGTTGATAATATATTATTAATATACTATTACATCTTTTAATACCTTACATATGCTACTATAAATATAGGAGTATATATTTTTTTAAAGACAAATAAATATTTGTACATAGAGTAACACAAATTTACTCTAATAGTAACATACATTTGATCTTACAGTAACACACATTTACTCTAATAGTAACATACATTTGATCTTACAGTAACACACATTACTCTAATAGTAACACACATTTGCTCCCCAATTTATTTTACTATATGGGTAAATGTGTATTACTATAAGAACAAATTGTATTTTTATAATAATAAATATGTATTTCTTAATTTATTCATCATCTCTTTAAAATATAAATATATTCTTTCATGTAGTAACACACTTTTTTCTACTTTAATATGTTACTTTATGAAAAAAATAATTATTTTTATAAAAAAATATTTATGTAATACTAATATTTATTCTTAGTAACACACATTTTAATTTTTATATAATATAAAAATAATTATTCTATAAAAATAATAAATATATGTAAAAAAAAATTATATTTTATATGATAGTAATATACTTTTGCTCTAACAGTAACACACATTTGCTCCCAAATTTGTGTTACTATTTGGGCAAATGCATGATACTATTAGGCAAAATTTGTGTTACAATCAGATTAAATGTTATTCTTTTACATATATTCATTTGATTTTGTAGATATAACATTTTTTTCATACAATGTAAGAACAAAATGTGTGCTATTATAAAAAAAATATTAAATTCTCATAAATATATATTTATTTGTATATAATTTTTTTTTTTTTTATAATGACACATATAAAATTGTAAAAAACGTGTTACTACATGAGTTAATATCCCTAGCTTTTAAGGGATTATGATTAAATTAAGAAAAATACATTTTATCCGACAGTAACACATGTTTGCACATATAATAACACAAACTGGAAAGCTAATATGTGTTACTATTAGAGCAAATGTGTGTTACTATCTTATGAAATGTTGTTATTTTACATATATTCATTTATTTTTATAGAATAAATAATTTTTCACATAATATAAGAGCAAATGTGTGTTTATTAAGAAAAATTATTGGTTTTTCATTAATATTTATTTATTTTTATAGAAATAATTTTTATATATAATAACACTCAAGTAAAAAAATGTGTTACTATATGAGTCAATATGCTTAGATTTAAAGGAATGATAACTAAATTTAAAACACATATTTATTCTTATAAAAATATATTTTGTCTTACAATAACACATATTTGTCCATATAGTAACACGCATTTTGCTCTTCAGTTTGTGTTACTGTATTAGCAAATGTGTGTTACTATATGAATAAATATGTGTTATTATAAAACAAAATGTATTTTTATAAAAATAAATATGTATTTTTTAAAATAATCATCATCCATTTAAATTTATATTAATAGGCAACATATAGTATATATTAAGACGTACTCACAGTAACACACAACAGGCTGATTTGATTTAATATAAACTTTATCTCACAAAATAAGTTGTCTCATGAATAAAAAAAAAAGGGAGAAGAGACTATAATGCAACATATATTAAATAATTCATAATTAGATGGAAACTAAGCATGCATACATCCTTTTCTGTGATCAATTACTCTTGATTTGGCATATCGCAAATCTATGATTTTCTTGCTTATCGCTTTTGTTGGTGCTAATGCCCGGTTCAGTGAACTTATGATTCGCGAAAATTTAAGCGGATCCTCCATTATTTTTTTCTAATTTTAATATATTTTCATACCGTAAAACATTTTACATGAGTGTACCTCTTTAACTACAGAATTTTCGTAGGCAATTTGTTTGTAGATAAATTTATGTAGGCAAATTGCTTGTTAGTAATTAATTATACCTAGGAATTTCATTTTGTAGGCAATTTGATTCCGTTGGAAAAAATTTTATATGTTAAGAAATATTCCCTCCGTCCATAAAAATTGGACTACTCTTATTGTGCACGGTTATTAAGAAAAGTTGATGTTGATGTGTAAAAGTGAGTGTATTAGAATAAAAAAAAATTTTAATTATTAAAAAATACTTGATGTGATGTGTAAAAGTGAGTATATGTGTATAAAAAATGAAAATAATGATTGTAAGTTTTCCATTTTAGGTAAGTAGACAATTTATTGTGGACGACCATTTAAGGTAACGTAGACCATTTATCGTGGACGGATGGAGTAAAATTGTTTACATGATTAGAATACCCTTAATTGGGTGATTTACATATAGGTTCAAAAAAATAACTATATTTACAAATAGGTTTTGTACAAAAAAAAAATGTGCTTCTGTGCAGAAAAAATATGATTCTGTGCAAATATTGTAAACCTATTTATAAATATATTGACTTTTTTGAACCTATATGTAAATCACTCTAGAAAATTTTGTTGCCAAAGCAATTCCACTAGGAAAAAAATTGTTGCAATTCTTTATTTTCTTGAAGTGGTAGACGGCAAAAGTGATAAAGTGGTTAATTTATTTTTATTCCAGTTGGAGTAAATTATGAATAGTTTTGACAACATGATGCATTTTTTAAAGTCTCGTACGCAACAATGTATTTTGTTTTGGATAAAAACTAATTAATTATGTGTCAAAATTTAATAGTTTATACTCCTTCCTTCCCAACTTTAATTTCACACGTCTCTCTTCGAGACGTCCCACAATACACTTCACACCCCAAAAGAGATTAAATTATAACACTTTCATAATACCTACATTATTTCAAAAAACTCTTTATTCACAGGTTCCAAAAAATTAATAAAGCAATTTTTCTTAAAATATGTACCATTAATATATATGTTAATTTTAAATTGGGGAAATTATATATCAACACAAAAAATTAAATAAAAACTACTTATATAGTCCGATAACATTAGTGAAATTACACATGACTTTTATATATAGGTGAATTGGTCGGAAAATATATAAATAAAATGGCATGTAATTAACAACGAATGCTTTGATTCAGATCTAAGTATGTTTTAAGGCCAAATTATTGAACTATTCTTTTTTTTATCGATAAATGTTAGTGGTTAGTAGTTATAAGTACTTTGAAAGATTAATATATACTCCCTCAGTCTTACAACCCATTTGACTCCGTTAGGATTTTAATTTGAGAGTTGTTTTTATACTATAGATTTTCATAATGAGTGTGTCTCTGGTTCATCCGTGTGCACCAGGTGCACCTTAATTTTATTTACAGTTTAAAAAATTCAATCACAACCTCAATGCACATCTCCACCTTCGAAGAAATCGCCTATTGCTGGAAATAATGGAGTCATTCAGCCTGCGTTTGTTGCCGCCGGAATTCTCATCGCTTCACCTCTATTTCACAGATCTACCGCCTATTAAAGATGAAGTTTCACCGGAATTAATGGCGAGACCTTCAGCTGCCTTAGCCACCTCGCCGGAATTATCTTGCTAGTTTCGCCAGATTGTGTCATCATAAACATATATATGTATATATATAACTATATATATGTGGAGATAGAAACCACATGGGTTAGCTCACTTGGCCACCGGGCTCCTCACTTGAGTGAGTGACCCGGGTTCGATTCACTTTGGGAACGAATTGGGAGGGACATATAAAGTTGGCTTAGAGATATTCTTGGAGTATTTCGGGACTTGGTGAACTAACTTTTAACTACTAACAACTAACATTTACCGATCAAATATATATGTGTGTGTGTGTGTGTGTGTGGAGATAGAGAGGGAGAACTAAAGAAGGTGAAATTGATGTTGTTTAGGAAGAAACTCATTTTTACAAGAAGAAACCTACTGCTACTTTTGTTTTACAATGATCCATACCCCATTACCCCAAAACAATTCACAATACCCAAAAATCAACTCACAATACCCCAAGAATAAGGGGGATGTATTCGTTTCAGATTTCATGGGATTTTAATGAACTTTTTTCTTATAAAAAAGTTTGCTGGTATTCAATCCGGATTTTAAAGGATTTAAAAAAAATCTACTGGTATTCAATCAGGATTTTAAAAGATTTAAAAATAATCTACTGGTATTCAATCAGGATTTTAAAAGACTTAAAAACAATCCACTGGTATTAAAAAATATAAGGATTTTAAAGGATTGTTGGGTTTGATGGACTTTTTAGTGTATTTTATAAATACCAACAATCCCATCAAAACTCATGGGATTTCGGAGGACTTTTTGAATTAGTGACTTTATTTATCCCCAAATTTATTTATATATAATTATTTATTTTTAAGACCTAAAATAGTTTTAACCTTATAATTTCATCTCTGCGTTTATATTTAATTCGACGGTTACTTTTATTAGTCATAATACTAACATCAACAATAAAGTAATTAAAGTGAAGAAGACTAATATAATATTATATATATACATATATATTAGAATAAAAAAATAATTAATAATTAATTCATTAAATATATATGTATATATATA